>JASPKZ010010652.1:1372500-1972500 GCA_030220185.1 Diploptera punctata | reverse complement strand
TAATACAATGGTAGAAAATTATTTTTTGCAAAAAGTTATGAACTGATTTTATATGCCCAGGATTCATTTTTAAATCGTTTCGAATGATATAAGGTATTTATTTGTTTCTCCAAATTAATTATCTTCATAGCTAAAAAAATATTTTTCGCACCAATGTGAATATTTGGATCCAATTGTCCCACGCCGTTTTTTTCCAAAATTTATGCGTTGAATTTATACGATTTTTCTGCTAATCGTCTGGTTGAAAAAGTGGCAAAGATGTTTTAAAAATATTAACTGAAATTTCATTATATTAAAAGTATGTGTTCTAGAGGACTATATATTGCATTTCTCCTATATCAGTTACGTCTTATTTAAACATTTTTGTTTACTTAAATATGTAACTGAGCCAGAGAATTTAAATAACATTTATTCCTTAATATAAACAAAGTCTGAGAATTCTCTACAACGTGTGACGCGATTTTTTTTCCGAACGCAATTTAAGCACTCTAACCTGTGAAAGAATGCAACGCCCAAGAATAAATAGAATGTTCTTATATTCTGAAGTAGGCCTATATGTGTACAGTTCATTAGTACATACTCTATGTTAGCTGCACTAGATAATCGTTAAAATCAATATGGCTGCCACATCCTCATGCTATGTATGTAGTTAAATACTATAGAATTAAAAATATAAAATAGATACCTGAGATGTCAGTTGTCCTCAACTTTACAAAGGCTGTAATATGAAATACTTTCGGAGCATATGCACCATCCTCAGCATGACTTCAAAGGTGTTTCGTCATGAATTTTAAAAGTATTAAAAGTCATAGAAAAAATACTGAAATAATCGTTAGAAAAAATGTAAAAATCATTGTAAATGGTGGGAAATAATTTGAAAAATGAAACCCTAAGTATAACATTTGACAAGAGTTTATGAAGGAATTAAAAAGTCGTGTAACAGGTTGTACAGAATAGTCCAAATTCTTTATGTCTCTCTCAAACCTACAGTTCATTTTGTCTGGTGTCTTAGATTTTTTTAAAATTCCCTTTCTTATTATTAACTAATTTATTTTACTAATATAGGTTATTCAAGATTTTAAAAAATACATTACGAAAACTGTGTTAAAGTTTTAAGAATTATAAAACATTACCTGATATCTCAGTCATCTTCAATAATTTGCAGTGTTGTTTTATAGTGTTCATTTTGAAAGCAGAAGATGATACTTAAGTTATCGAAAGACCTCCAATAAAACAACACTGCAAATTATTGAGGACGACTGAGATATCAGGTACTGTTTAATAATTCTTAATACTTCCATATAGGTTATTCACTCACTAATATTTTTATTGTAGTATTCTGCCCCTTTCTCAGATGTGTCACCTTGGACACTAAATTTGAGATTACTAATAATGATTAATTAACCAGGTTTGCAAGGTAACAGTCGAGAGGTCACGTGATGTAGTATAAAGTTCAGTGTTTGTAAATCGTGAATAAGGCATTTCCTGTAATGGATCCGGGCAAAATAACGGCCTTGCCGTAGGTCATACATCTCAAAAAAGTGACACCATTTGTAGTGAAACTTTCAAATATTAATGTGATGCGATCAATCCTGTTTGGTGTGAACTGAGATGTATCGTGCGACCATTTATTATGAAATGTTGCATCACATGAAGGTTCTTAACATTAAACCGAATCTCATATCTGATTTTAATTAATGATTTCTCTTCTGTTGATAGTATCTTTGGAACCGGTTCTAATTTTATAATTTTAAGATATACATGTTTGAAAACTGTTAAAATTCCTTGGAGCATCTGTCAAGTAGATGACCCCCATTACTGTCAGTAAAAGTTGAAAGACAACCTTCAAAATGAGAGTATATTACACTTTGAAACAAAACAAAAACTTTGATTTTTCAATTCTGAAGACAAAAACATTGATTTTTCAATTCTCAAAATGCCATATTTAATATTTTTAATTAATTAGACTGTTTTTTTCTGTAATATTACCAATAGTGTAAATTGAATAATGTTAAACTTCAGGCAATTATGACGTTATTAAAAAAACAAATATTTTAATCAGTTGATTTGATGTTTACTTGATGAAAATACCTGTGTCTCATGGGCTATTGGTCAGCGTTCCTGACTACTGACCATGAGTTCCAGGGTTCGATTCCCGGTCAGACTATATGATTTTTTCTTAAAGTGAATTGCATGGTTTTCTCCTGTGGTTGCCCATGGTCTGGATTTAGGTTAAGTTAAGGTTAAGAACTCTCCTGGCGCTTCATTATCTACATCACCCATCATATGATCGGGGTAACTTAACTGCACCTTCCAGGTGCCCCAACCGAAGAAATGGATTACAATTCCGCCAATGCCAGGAGAGAAAGCCAGAAATGTCATAAAAGACAACCTGGTGGCATTATACAAAAAAGTGCATGTGTGATAAATAAAACCATCAAAGTTTTATATGAACTAAGCTAAAACTAACTAACTCACTGGCACTATTGAACCCGTAGGCTCATGGCCGCGCGGACATAAGCTCTCCACACAATCATCCCCTGTATAATATACTTCCCTCAAATCATAGGAAATATTATTCTCCCACCTCATTCTTGGTCTACCAACTGGGCGTTTTCCCTCTGATTTTCCTATAAAAAGCTTCCATGCACATATTTCATTTCCCATTCGTGCCACATGTCCTGCCCACCGCAGTCTACGAGACTTAACTGTTCTCATTATATCTGGCTTCCTATAAAGACCATGCAATTCACTGTTATGAGTCTTCTCCATTCACCTGTCTGTTCATCTCTCTTTGGTTCAAACATTTTCCTAAGAACTTTATTCTCAAATACTCGTGTACGATTTTCATAAATATTTATTTTATATAACATTAGTAACAGCTGTTCCAATATACTGTGTATTTATGAGATGAATATAATAAATACAAATCAATTATTTATACAATTAAGTTATTTATGGCATTTTTATGATGAAAGATACAGTGTATTGAAACGGCTGTTACGAATGTTGAATAAAATAAATATTTATGAAAACCATATAAAGCTTTGACGGATTAATTTATTAAATACAAATATTTTACCTAAGGATCTCTTTGAAATATCAGGTCTTTAGTTTCACGATTCAAATATAGGATTACAGCATACTACTATTACAATCTTATTTCATACTTCAGGTTCTTTCATGTCCCACGAATCTATAGTTTTACTTACCTTCTGAAATAAACTTATGAGTTATTTTATCTTCCTCGGTTGGTTTTTGAATTTATGAATATCTCCTTTAAGATAGTCGTGTAGGTTTACACATATACTGTTTAACTCATGCCCCAAATGGTTGTCAATGACCAATCACGTTTCAATGAACTTTGTTTTACAAACAATGGCAGTCGTGTTTCACCTCATTCTTTATCGAATTCTCTTTACCAACTCCTGCTTTTGTGACAAATAAAGCTCTTCCTTTTTAATATTCTGAACAGGTCAGAGCATTATTTTGCAGTGACTGACTTTCCAACAAATACATTGAATATTGCATATAATCAACATATTCCTTGAAACTACACATTTGATAATTGTGTTTTTAAATAAATATTTTACTGAGTTGTTCCTAAAAAAATAAATCAATAACTATAAAACATATAATGTTGATTATAATATACAGCTTGGTATGCTTTATTTTTTCTCCACTAGGGTGCATACTTAGAATATTGCGATCCTATTTGGCAATGAATAATATGATCAAGTTGTAGTGAATAAATAAATAAAACGTAAGCACACATTTCTCATTTGTTTTCAAACATTGCCATTTACATTAAATATATACATATTTTTAAATACCGTTAACTATATTTAAATAGTGATTTGTGAGTAAACAGCTTAATTTTATTCGTTAAATAGTCCTAATAAATGTAACTCTTGATTTCCAAATTCTCTAGATAATTATACGAGTCACTTGGCGACTCATGAATTTATGATTTGCAAATTACTCGTGACATTACTTATGATAAACTTATATTAAACAATAAATACAAAATTGTTGTATTTCAAATTATACTTTGATTCCTAAAATCGACTCTAAAATAATAAAAATGGCGGCAAAATATAATGAACAAATAATATTATTGTTAATGAATAACTATTATATTACAACTTTCTTTCAGGGAGAACTTAATTCGGTTAATTTTTCCTGTCGCCTTATATGTGCATTTAGGCCCTACGTGTTACATGCCACCTGGGTCTAAAGTGACACAACCTATCGGGAGAGGGATTTTAAACTTTAGATCACACAGAAACTTTTTTAACCACCCAAGGACATGGAGGGCCTCCCTGAATGAGTGATAGGCTCAATGTTTAAGGCTAAATGTATGACTTCTTACTGAATGACAAATTAGGAGATATGAGAGAAAAATATTGCAACAAAAAAATATTGACTTTCTATGCGCGAGCTATGAGTTTCTCTAAGTTTATTCTAAGTTTCTCTAGGGTCGGGCTGGATTTTATGATTTTAGCCGGTGATAGATAAGGAACTATAGAAGGTGATTGTGATAAAACGAATTTTTATGCGACGTGATGGAAGCATTTTATTAAATATATATTTTTTTTCAGTAGTTGTTAGTATACAGCACTGTTAATTTGGCTAGGGAAACGGCCAAACCCACAACTTATGTAAGTTTTAATAATGTTAATCTTTGACGGATCTTCTTGGTATGTTCTTCGAGTGGGAGCACTCGCTCCATTTACTTTTTGACTACAGTTTAAGTATCATTTATATATAATCAATATAGGATTTAAAGAGAGATGAGGGCTTGCTTGGTTCAGGTTAGGGGCATGGAAATTTTTAAAAATTAACGGCGATCACGATATGCGAATATGTCCAATGTGCGGGAGCTCTGAAGACGAGATACATATATTAGGAAAATGTAACGATTTAGAATATTGGAGGCATCAGTTATTACCGGAAAGATTTCTAAATTCAAATCGTGAGAGATTGGCATGCTACGAGTTACTGGTAAACCCAGAAAACTGGATAAACTTGGGTAGATTTCTGGACAAAATGCGGAAAATAAGAACAACGCTGATTCAGGAATGAATAAATATGTTAACAAATTACAATACCATTAATTCTTAGTAATTCTACATTTTTTTTTCAAATGCCCCAGGTTTGTCTTTTCGATATTCCTGGTTTCTCTCCTGACATGGCGTACTTGTAACCCACTTCTGAGGTTGGGGCGCCTGGAAGGCGGGGTTACGTTGTCCCGATGATATGATGGGTGATGATGATGATAATGGTGCGCCAGGAGAGTCCCTAATCCTAAGCTTAACCTAAGATGAATATGAATGATGATGATTGTGATGGCCATATGATTTCGGGGACCGTTTGGGCCTTAAAGTTTTCCTAACATTTGTCTTACAGGTGAGGAAAAACCCCGATAAAAACCTCACCCAGAAAACTGTCCCGACCGGGGATCGAACCCGGGCCCGCTGCGTGACAAGGCAGCACGCTACCCCGAGACCACAGCGGTGGACGAATTCTACATAACTAAGTAAATGTATAATGTATTGTATTGATATCTAATTGTAATATTATTGTGTTTTTTGTTTGTTTTGTTTTAAGTATATTATTACCAAACATCAACTTAGTGTAACGGACTGTCAACAGCACGTACGGCTTACTGCCCGTGCGATTCATATTTGTAAATAACATTGTATGTATCTTACATCTAGTTTAATAAAGTCCTTATGTATCAAATTGACATTATTTAAGAAAGTCGTGGATTTGACTTATATTTCCGTTTCCATTACACTTTTGATACAAAATTTTGATTGGATAACATAACTGTTTTGCCACACCTCTATAGGCTACGTGTGCAAGTAGATATAGGCCTACTAAATTTAGGGCGTGGCCCTTTACAGGACCATCTCCCTTATCCAGGTTCAGTTACTCGAGATCAATAATCTTACTAGTTGTCCGCTATGTTTTTGGAGGCAATTTCCCTCCCCCCTTCGTATTCCTTAAAGTAATAAACCATTCTTTGCATCACCCCTTAACAATGTATTTCACTTTGGAGGTTTGCGTAAAGTCTAGGACCATAATATACCTAATATCCTCCCACCGATTTTAAAATGCATAGCGCAAGACTAGGCAATAAACTTAACAGTTATTCATATATGTTCAAACCTCTAACAGTTATTCATACAATCTTCACACTCCCTCAAATAACGTAAAACGCCGCTGTCGGCAGTGACTTGTTACTAGAAAGTATTTTTTTATATTTTTACAATCAAAAGAGAATACAGACTTTTGGGACAATAACGGTAGCCCTCCATTGTAACTGGTACAATATATGTGTAAATCGAGATGCCTAATAGCTTAAATCGTTAAAGCACTGGTGTACAGAACCAGAGATATTGGGTTCAAATCCCGATTTAGGCATATATTTTTCTCTTCAAATTTGATAAGCTCAATGCAGGCCGCCTGCCGAGAAAACACATTTAAGCCGATATATATATATATATATATATATATATATATATATATCATTCTCTCACATATTCATACTAAACATGGCGAATATGATAATGATGATTATGATGGCCAGTTAATATTGAGGAACCGTTTGTGCCTTAAAGTTTCCTGAGATTTGTCTTACAGGTGAGGAAAAGTTCCCAAAAAATTACTCAGGAAACCTGCCCCGATTTTGGATGGAACATGGGCCATCTGTGCATGAGGCAGTAATGCTACCCCTAGACCACAGAAGTGGACTAATTGTGTCGCAATTAAAAAAACACAGAGTGTCTAATTTAAAATATCGCTGGTCAACATGATTTTTGTCTCATGAGTATCAATAGTTGTACTTAATGCAGTTTTTTTTAATCGTGTTTTCAAATATGTATTCGGAATTTCTCCATCACCCACAATTTTTATTTATATCAATTTAAATTAATGGATTTAAATAATTATTTTTTAATAAATGTTTTTTTTCGTCCATTTGTCCATTGTAAAATAAAACCAAATGCGCTAAATCAAATGATTTCAGCTATGAAAAAGAGATATCAAGGGAAATGGAATCCTAATGCACTGGCCGATTATTGTTGGACCGTCAAGAGGGATGCTCCACAAGTGATATATAGCAGAAAATCGTCATTTCTTTCTTTCTAGGTGAGTCAGAATGTTCGAATATTATGTAGTTAGGAATGTAGAAAATATTAAAGTGTTTGTAATTATAAATTCTTGTCTCTCGGAAACCTTGCGTGATGGAGAAAACCCGATATCATGTTTGAATTGAGGGGGAAAAATACTATCAGAATCATATATTATTCTTCCTGAGACAAAAAAAAAGTTTTCTTTTTGTTGCTCAATGTATTCTAGTGATAGAGTCGTATTATATTACGATAATTATTAAATTTTTACACTACTTATTCTGTCAATTAATCGTGAAAACTTATGTCTACAAACTTGAGTTATAGAGGATTGATTTTTCTGATATTAACATTTCTTTCGGTAATTTAGAAAAGTATGGAAAATAAAAGTAATATTGTTGCTGCTTTTTCAGCCAGCGTTAACATCCTTATAGGCCACCAGGAAAAAGTGAAAATGATAGGCTAAAGAAATAATAAAGTTATTAATAAAACCAGATAATCGCTAAAGGATTTCCTCAACGGTAAAACTAATATCAGAAAATGATGGTCTCGTTGTCCTCTTGCCATTATTCGGTCCAAAACATTGGTACTGTTAATTTATAGACAGCTATGGTTTCTAAATCGTGACCATCGCGTTATTAAATTAAAAATTATATTATAAAATATTTTTAAAAATGTATTTGAGACAATTTTATTTAAAAATGGTAACACGCAATAGATTATTAATAAACTTATTTTTAAATTAGAAGAATATACCTGGACGGTACTTTATAAATTCTTACAATATTCTAGCGAACGAGTTACTAAGATAGCGAATTCGATGAAATATAAAATTGGACGATCCGAATTTCAAGTCACGGTGCTGAAATACCTGACAGGCGTTTTCTATGGTTTCCTGAGTTGTCAAGGAATTACTTTTCCACTATCCGTATAATCATTAATCGTCGTTTCATTACTATTATAATGTAATGTCAGTCTCATTTCAGAAGACATATGAATGTAGGTAATAGAGTCTATTGTTAATATATAGGGACTATACATACATAAAGTGATCCCACTACAGCCTTAGGAGGCTCTTGGGTTAGTAGGAGGTTAAGGCTCCCACTTTTTCTAGACAATCGACACTTGATGTCAGCTGGATTGTCAGCTCTGCGTGACGGCCACATTTACCCCCAGAACATGCGTACTCATTTCCATTAGAGTCTGAGTCGACCCCAGGGTCATAATGCCGCCAGAAGGAAATCGAACCCTCGACCTTCCGACTTGTAGCCTATTGCCTTAACCACTAATCTACGGTATACCTGTTTACTTAAAACACATTATTTAAATATAATTATTTTAATAAATATAAAGTAAACGACGATGTTAAAACAAATCAGAATTGTGTGGTTATGTTGCATTTGTTTATCCAGAGAAACTTGATCATATAATATTATTTTATTGCCTTCTGGCATGGGAAACTTCAAATAGGATCGCAATTCTGAAATAATACACCATAGTAGAGAAAAAAAATTAAGCACATCAAACCGTATATTATAACAAACATTATAGGTTATTAGTCCACCGCTGTGGTCTCGAGGTAGCGTGCTGCCTTGTCACGCAGCGGGCCCGGGTACGTTCACCGGTCGGGGCAGTTTTTCTGGGTGAGGTTTTTATCGGGGTTTTTCCACACCTGTAAGACAAATGTCAGGAAAACTTTAAGGCCCAAACGGTCCCCGAAATCATATGGCCATCATCCTTATGATTATCATCCTTACCATTATCATTATCATCATCACCCTTCACCGGTGTGGAAAGCAACGGGAAGCTACCACACCTACACAATTCCCTAGTAAAGCTACAAGCATAGCATGAAAAATGCTATGATTGCAGTGAAGGACCTGCCTTCGGGCAGACTTACTATGGATGGATAGGTTATTAATTATTTTTAGTAAACAATTCAGTAAAATAATTATTTAAAAACACGATTATTGAACAAAGAATTATCAAATGTGTAGTTTGAAAGGAATCTGTTCATTATTTGTTATATTCAATGTAGATGACGAAGTAGTAGGCATGTTGTTTCTTAACCTGTGCACAATATCTGAAAGGTGTTCTTCGTTTAATTGTAGATAGGCTTTTAGTGATGCTGCATTGGCATGGCCAGTAACTCAAAAGACTTCTTGTTCTTGTATCCAACTCGAAGTATTTTCGAAACCGCAGTTCAACGACTTGAATGGTTACTCTATACTTTTTATGTCCTGGAGGCTTTGTTGGAGAGTTGCTTACTGCAAAATAATGCTCTGACCTTTTCAGAATATTAAAAAAAAGAGGAGGTTCTTTATCACAAAGCAGAAGGTAGTTAAGAGAATTCAGTGAAAAGCGAGGTGAAGCACAACTGTCATTGGTTGTAAAACAGAATTCATTGAAACGTGATTGGTCATTAACTCCCATTTGGAGCATGAGTTAAATAGTATTTTATAATACGTTGATGCTGTATTTTCATTACAATTACAATTTTCACCTGATTGGATTTTATTGCAAATGTTTCGGGATGCTGTTCGAAACATTGTAGCCAGGACAGGTTTTCCAAACTGGAAAAGTATTATCCTTACTTTTCAAGACGGAAAATAACTACTGGAATGAACAAGTATTAATTATATTATGCATAACTTGAGACAGGCGGGCAGAAACTGGATTGATATAATTTACATGCCACGCCATAGCAATAATAATACTAATGTCGGTCTTCACGGCCACTCCCTTATGTCAATAAACAAATTCAGGGATGTCATCTCTCCGCCAGTCAACACTTAAAAGCCAAACAATTTCAATCCAGTGTATAATACTCCTATTTCAATTATACTGTTAATTAGTATTCTAGGACTAGAATTAACAGAAAGAAGATATCTACATCATTTACTTTTTGCAGATGATAAGATAATTATACCCCAGGAAGGAGAAGTTGCAAATTATATGTGTAATCAGGTGTAAACAACATATCAAAAATGGGGTTTGAAAATCAACAAAAAACAGAGTATTTAAGAAATTACCCAAATTAATTATATAAAGAAGAGAGATAGTTTCTGTTATTTGGGATCAGTTATAGAGAAAGGTGCGACATCAAATAAAGAAATAGCGAAAAGGAATGATAATGGAAGAAAAACAATAGGAATGTTAAACGTTGTATTATGGGGTAAAAAATCATTTATAGAACAAAAAAATAATTTATAAGTCCATCCTAGAAAGTATAATGTTATATGTATCGGACATTTGGACAATGACACAACAACGTGTCAACAGTATAACTGCAGTTGACTTACATTTTTGGAGAAGTGCTGCCAAAAAAATCTCGACTGGAAAGAATTAAAAAATGAATGAATGCAGAAAGAAGTATAATGGTTGAGATTGAACACAGAAGGCTAAAATGGTATGGACACGTAAGAAGATGGATGGAAGACTACCAAAGACCGTCCATACATGGAAAATTGAAAGAAGGAACAGAGAAGGAAGACAAGAACCACCTGGGAGAATAACATTCAATGAGCAAATTTGGTGTAACGGATCTAGACATAGATCACAGAGAACGATGGAGAACTTTAATTAAGGAACATTTGTGAATCTGTATTACAAACTAATAATCTATATGTCCGTAAATCATTTACGTATTTTTTAAAAGTTTATTTTAATTATTAAGATTGTTGGAGAAAAAAACCTCAATGATGAGGAACATTGTAAATGAATAAATACGTAATAAAGTTTGTATCCACTAAGACTTAAATATTTTAAATTTAACAAATCGAATTGACAACGTGAGAAACTACTGGTATGAACTTGTTAAAAGAATGCCTACAGATAGAATCCTTCAGCTGATATTAAAGTATAAAGCAATAGGACATAGAATTGTGGACGCCCATTTACTAAATGGGAAAATTCATTAAATCCTACTTGATGTGAAAACGGGTGAAAAGGGCTAATTTCATGAAGTAGAAGAAGAAGATTTACAATTTGCTGATGATCAACTGGTTTTAGCGCAAGACAAATTTGATAATGAAATTCATGATAAAATATTTGAAAAATATATACGAATCATAGGGTCTCACAGTAAATAAAAAAACAGAATATTTGGCAATAAATAGCAATAAAAGAGATAGTTTAATATTGGAAGAAAGGATTCAAATAAAGCAAGTGAAACAAACTAAATATTTGGGAATAATTATGGATTACATTGAAGGTACAGACAAAGAGAACATGAAGTATAGAATTGAATTGAGTAGCAAAATAATATAATCGTTAAATTCCATATGGTGGGATAAGCATATTTGGAAAGACACAAAAAAATATATATTGGTAAAACATTGGTGGAATGCATGGAAGTGAGGTATGGGCACTCAGTAAGTACTATAAAATAGACTAGAAATGGATTATTTACGCAGAAGTTCCAGAAAGTAAATTAGAACATGTCACAAATAAGGAAATTATAAACATAATGGAAGCAGCAGAAAGCATAATTGAAAGAATTGAGAAGGAATTAAAATGTTTAGAACATATTTTAAGAATGGAAGATGAGCGATGGCCGAAGCAACTATATGAATGGCAACCGACAAGAAAGAAAAGAAGGAGAATAAAGTTAACATGGAAGGAAATCATGAAGACAGTAATGCAAGCAGGAAAGCTAAGCACTGAAGATGCCCAAGATCGTAGGCTTTGGAGGTTTGGCACGGGAAGACGGCAGCAGCTGTAAAAACCCGATGATAGAAAGATAGAAGTAGAAGAAGAAGAAGTATCCACTGAGACAGCTTAAAATGTACCAATTATTGTACTTTGTACTATATGAGCAACAATTCTACTTCTATACACCGACAAACTTCAGGAACTGATTCCTAACTGAAAATGAAAGAAAAAAATGTCCTATAAACATGTGTCCGAAAACGAACGACGTGCGTGCGACAAAAACAAATCACCCCGGCACACAGTACATAGCATAATCGCATTCACGTCACAACAGGTGTTCAAAGTGGCTTCCATGGAATGTAATGCACGCGTTCACGCGTTGTATCATGGATTGCCTCACGTTTTTCGCATGTTGCGGCCTCTCTCCGAATAGCGTCACAGGCGACGTGGTCAAGCTGCTGAAGAGTATGCACATCAAGAACTGGTTCAGCATACATAACGCTTTTCAGGTAAAAATCCAGGGGGGTTTATGTCCGGTGATCTAGCGGGCCACGCAACAGGGCCTCGGTGTCCTATACAACGTCTGGAGAAGATTTTGTTGAGGTGTCGCACTGCAATGTGGAATTGGGGTAGCGCTCCATCATGCAGAAACCACATCACCTGTCTTATTAGCAGAAGCACATTCTCAACAAAACAGGAAGAGTATTCTGCAAGTGGTCCGAGATAATAATGCCGTTCGTCACAGCCATTTACTGTGGCAACGATGCATTAATGACACTTATTCATAGGACATTTTTTCTCCATTTCCAATCAGGAATCAGTTCCTGAAGTTTGTCGGAGTAATTATAATTCACCCTGTATACGAGGTCTACGGATTGGAATCCTGCCAAGGTCGATGAATTTTTCTTCGGATGAAGAAAATTAGAATATTTTGCTTCATTTATACGTAAAGGTTTCAAGTTACAGAGAAGTATGGTATTATAAAGTACTCTCGGATCACAAAAGCACGTTTCTGGAAAATTTGCTATATATAGTCTTTAGATCTAAGACGTCACCTCTGTCGTCTTAATCAGTTTATGCATCCTGTAGCATATATGCAGCACAATTTAGAATCCCATTTCATTCCTTCAACAATAGGATATAAAATAAAAAAAAATCATGAATTTAAATGTTAATTAGATTTGTAGGATAACAGAGAGATTAAACCTGAGAACAAATTGGATACAGACAATGTGATTTTTTTTATATTCTGTATCATATTATAATTAAATACATAGTTCAATTAGCGGAACACGTTTTTGGATGTATGATATGAGATCCCTATTTTGGTACAAGCGGTATGGGTGATATTATTGTGTAATACTAGACCTTAGCTACCCAGCCTATGTAATAGATAAGGCAAGTTCCATCTACAGACTTTGCCATGCATTAAACTGTCAGCTGACCCCCAAAATAAAATGAACATTGGTATGTCAGTGTGTCGTCAAGAGGGACACACACTGTATTATTTTATGCAAAGTTCAATTTGAGAAAAATAAAGGTTACGCCCATGTTCGGGGCAATATTCAGTATTTAATAGTGGTTCTATTTTATAGTGTTCTCCCCAAGAGTAGGTCTTTCACTGCATTCATATAATTTTCATGCTATGCTTTGTAGTTTTACTAGGGAATTAATAGTCGTGGTAGCTTCCCGTTGCTTTCCACACCGTTGAAACAATGCTGATGGTAATGAAGGCCGGATGATTTTCGGGGGCCGTTGTGCCTTAAGCTTCTTGACATATGTCTTAAAGGTGAGGAAAACCCCCGAAAAAACCTCACCCAGAAAGCCTATCCTGACCGGGAATCGAACTCGGGTCCCTTGCATGACAAGGCAACACGCTATCTCGAGATCATAGCAATGGACTAATGGTGGTTAATGGTAATAAATGGATGCTGGTGACGCCATTCCAATCTAGCATTTGCTTTTACGACTAACGTAAACCGTAGTTATTTGGGTCAGCATCGGGATTTGTACTCGAGACCCCCGAATACGAGCCTTATGTGTTAACTCATGGCTGTTTGAAATGAAGACCAATGTGGCTACATTATCATAAATAATGCCACGAGTGATTTCCAAATTATCGATAAATTCACGGCTCACGAAGTGAGGAGTGAATTTATCTAGATAATTTGGAAATCAAGTGTGGCATTTGTTAGGACTATTTAACGAATAAAATTAAGCTGTTTACTCACAAATCATTATTTAACTATAGTTATTTTAAAATATTTATATATTTAATGTAAACGGCGATGTTTGAAAACAAATGAAAAGCGATTGGTACGCTTCATTTGCTTATTTTGTTCATCACTGCAACCAGATCATATTATTTGTTGCCAAGGATCGCAATATTGTAAGAATGCACCCTAGTGGAGAAATTTATAACCAACGTTTCATGTATTAATGCATTTCCGATGTCCTATGATGAAAAATATGTCAATTATATTTTTTCTCCAATGTTATTTCCTGGAAGATAATTCGTTTAAGAATGTGTAAACAGTGTTTTTTTGTGGAATAATCAATTGCTACAAATGTTTTTTATATTATCTCTCGCATGCGCTATCTGCTGACATTCATGCACTATTTATATACAATCTGGTAGCCGTATTTCTTACAGTCAGTCACTACAAAATAATGCTATGACCTATTCAGAATGTTAAAAAGGAGGGGCTCTCATTAATATGATATGCTTCGGTTGATAAATTCGAGGCGAAACACGACTGTGATTGGTTGTAAATCAAAACTCATTGAAATGTGATTGGTCATTGACTCCCATTTGTGGCATGAGATAAATATCCATCATTAATTTAGACTTTACACCCTACATACTATTGACATTTTTTTTTTCGTATATTCCAAGTTTCCATTTTTTTGTTATGTGGCTTGTGAATTTAAATGTGTGATGCCCATTGAAATTTCACAATAAATAGCCTGTCGATACCTCCATAAGCCATTCATTAGGAATGTGTCTTACTGACGTTTCTAGCCAAGAATACTACATAGTAATGACTAATGAGCTGCAGTCGCTATACGAACTCGGGATAATTAAGGTAACTTATAATTTGTAGAGTAATAAGAATGAATGTTCGCGGAAGTTTTATAAAGAATGAAAAAATGTCTCACGAAGATGAGTATGTTAGGTTGATAGTGACTTTTGTAATGATGATGGCAATGTTATGTAAACTGCAATCACATAACAACATGATTGTAAGTATTAACTATATCACGATTTAGTTCTGTCTGTGCTTTCGTTCCTCATTCTTATTATATCTAAATGTACTGAAAGAGAGATCTTAATTTTACTGGTTCTCTTAAATTGAAAGGACAATGTACAGCTGCCAAAAAAATGAAAGTAGCCGCTGTCTTAAAAAATACATAATTCATTCGAGTGTTTACGCTATTTCTCGGAGAAGACAATGTTACATGCCGTTGGGCCACGGCCTGACGTACACAGGTAACCATTATAATTGAAGAGTTGTGTATTTTTTATTTCGCGTAATGGTAACGTTGTACCGTGTGGAAGAAATCTGTGTGTTACTCCTGCGATATTACTCTATTCCACCGATTGTATATCTGTGCCATCCTTCCTGAATTCACCCTTTCCTCTTCCCTTCCTTTTGGTTACGTGCGCCGGTGCAATGCTTGCACCGGACGTAATATAGTCCCGCGACACGGAAGGACCGGGGTCGGTCAGTCGATTACTAGCATCGGGCTGACCAGGCAGTCTTCTCTTTTGGGTTCAAGTTATGTTGTGGCGTATATCACCGGGTCGACGAGTTATGGTTTCCTCCGGCTTCCAGGAATACGGAGTTAGTGTGGAGATGCCGTGTGAGGAACCGAGGTTTATTTAGGAGGGAATTCTGTATGGATTGAATGATATTGGTATGAATCATTATATTGTTTGTTATATTATTTGTCAAGCCTCTAAAGACTGACATAGTATGCAACATTGTTTGTTAACGTTCATTTCGGTTAATGTTTGTAAAGAAGTAACTAATTATTTATTTATATTCTTTCATTATAATTGACTCATATTTACTTATTTATCTAAATATACTTCTGTATTTTTCATGCTGGTTTATTTTTGTATTGTAGATCACTTGAACCTCAGTATAGCAGTAGCCAAGCTCCATAGTTTTAGTATTCCCATTGATACCCATGATTATAAAACATTAGTTGCTCAGATTAGATCATTCATTGTACATGTTGATTAATTCTAATTATTTGTGCCTAGTAGTCAGCCAATTTAAAGTAGTGATACACGTCCGTGAAAATTTGGGCCCAGCCACGGATACTCTGATTTGAAATTTATATGGTTTGTTCTATTTTACTTTTGGTTCTCATCTGATACGCGATATGTCACGTTAGGTCGTACTGAAGGACAGTTAATTACGCTATAATCTTTTTTTCCATCATATTAACGCATTTGAATTAGAGCTTACTCAAAATCCTGAGCTTGAAGCTATTCGGTAGCAGTTTATGTATTATGTACATTATATTCGCGGAGCCTCAGAGCACTTGTAATATATCATATATACCCTCTTTACAACCCGTGCAACGTTGTTGATTGGTATTCAAGAGGTTGTGCGTTCAAACACAAATTAGTGCTTTTTTAAGAGACTGAAAAACTACAATTCCTTCTACCTCCTCTATTTACCCCAAGTTCATGCATTTATTATGCCATGATTTTATCATTATTTATTTTAGCATTATGCCTGTAAATATAGAGAAATATAAATAATGAAGTATATATATCTACTGAATGATAAAAAAAGAATACAGAGATAAATGGTTTAGACATGTAGAAATAATGAATGTAACAAGATTACCAAAAGCAGTATTAAC
Source organism: Diploptera punctata (assembly GCA_030220185.1). NCBI lineage: Eukaryota > Metazoa > Arthropoda > Insecta > Blattodea > Blaberidae > Diploptera > Diploptera punctata. Next base: position 1,955,830 of record JASPKZ010010652.1, on the reverse strand, counting down.
TACAATCCAAGAGGATCAAGGAATGTAGAAAGGCCAGTGAAAAGATGGACAGAACAACTGCGAGACAGAACAGGCAATTTTCCTAGCCCGTGAAGTGAAGAAGTAGAAGAAGAAGAAGAAGAAGAAGAAGAAGAAGAAGAAGAAGGAGATGAAATATTTAATTTTCAACAAAATTACTTTTCGTGGCATAAAAAAATAAATGTATTGGCTTCTGCCTTAGAAAATTGAAACAATTTGAAGTACAAAAAAGCAACGATTTACTGTTTAATCCATCTTTATTCCAACTCGACCATCTTTTGCAATCACGTGGGCATGGAATCGACTTATATTTCCTAATACGATTCTCCTCAGGCACTAAATCCCAGGGATATTGTATGAACTTCATAAATTATCAGGACGTCTTTCATTCAGCCAATTGTTCCCTATATATCTATCCTGCTCATATATTCTCAATTGGTTCAAGTCCGAAGATTGACGAGGTCATTCTATCAGTTCAAATATCCTGTCTTCTCACAAACCAGTCTCGAATCATTTGACACGTGTGGATTGGATGAATATCCTGCAGAAATTGAATCATTCTATCCGGATAAACAACCTAGTATAAAGCATACATCGTTCCAGCAACAGTTGATATTTCTGCTGGTTGGATTTATCGCGAAAGCAATTCAGACGAGTATATCACTCCGAACACTGCACATACACTCTATCACTGCGAGAATGAATGGGTGCGCAACGTAGCCGAAAATAGTGCCAGAAGAACGATATAAAAATTGTATCCTTACGTTGTAGTTGAAAAGATGACTTAATCAGAAAATATTAGGAACCTATTATTTTCTAATTACATTCAAAACTTCCCATTGCAAAGACGAAATGTCCTTCCATATGTTCCTTCTTATTATTTTCTGTAGCACCAGCACGTCGAGATGTCAGATTGGCGGCCCTTAAACTATTAACAACTTCGTTCAAAGTAGCAGCGTATGAAAATATTCCTTTCGAGTGATCTACTATTGTCTTAGTATTGAAATTGTCCTTTTATCACTCCCGATTTTTTGGGCCAAAATTTCTCCAACGTCTGTAATTTTCCACCTATCTCCGAGCTATCCTTTCCGAAACGTGAAAGTGGCCTAGATGCCTTGAATACTGAAAACTCATGTTGAATCACAACACATAGGTGCCTATTGCAGTTTCTTTATTTCCTCAATCACTCTCTGGAACTATGCTATACAGTCAAAGTTTCTGAAAAACGACGTCGTTGATTTTCTTGAACAGCCTTAGCCTCTACCTAGATCTTACTAAAATGGCAAATACTTCACAGTGATTAAAAAATATATTTCGTAATTAAACATAATATATTGTAGAATTATTTGAATAAAGGCTAATATTTTTATATAAATGTAAATCCTTAGTTACTATGGTTATAACAACAATTGAACTGACAATTTTTTTAGATATTAATAAAATTTCACGAATTGTTTCGTTTTCTTGGAAACAAAACAGAATGACATTAATTTCCAGCAAGAAAAATAAAGCAAATTTTAAATAATCATTTTATGCTTTCTTTCATTTAGTAGTAGTAGTAGGACTTTATTAGACACAAAGTAAGATATTTACAATATTATTTACAAATATGGGTCGCACGGGCAGTAAGCCGTACGTGCTGTTGACAGTCCGTTACAATAAAGTAATAATTGGTACTAGTGCAAAGAAAAATAAACAACAAAAAATCAATAACATTACAATTACATAAAGAAAATTAATTTCACCTCATATTCTTTCAGTTGATTAAATGGTTAGTTAAATTAGTTAACGTTAATGGTAATTTGAAGGTCCGCAAATGATATGCTATCTTCCACGTTATTCTCCATGTCTTTACAGATAACAATATATTAAATTGTATTTTATTTCTCATTTAACTGGCGATTTATTTACATATTTAGTATATAATTCTAATAATATATAATTGTATAATTTTTATTAATTCTTTTAATCTTCATTTCCAGGAATATTAGCGTTGTATATTTATGTAATATTATTTTTTGTTCGTTATTTGAAGCAAAAATTCATTGATTCTGAAAGAATATAGATTTGATCAGTCTTATTTTTGTGAAATATTATATGCATGTTTAATATCCCCGTGAAATATACATTCTTAATACATTGGAAAATTATTAATCATCTTTTATAAAACGATTTTTGACGAGAAGTTCAGAGAAAAATGTGACTTATGGGTTGGAAAATAAATTCTAAATATATGACATTTATTTACAGAATTAGAGTGCTATTAGTCTGGCCTATTTTATTTCAAAATATAAGATAAAATAGGCACACAAGCCCTCCTACCACGTCAATGTTGCAGTCCTCAGGAGGGTGCCCCATCCCCATCTATCCTCTAGAGAACCTGCCTACCCATTATATAATCTATAAATACCTACATCGCTTCCATATCAGGCAGTCATTGTGTGTGTCAAGTGATGGCATTTTGATCGCTCAGAGTCGGTACGCATTTGAAGCGTGGCCGATTTCAAAAACCGTGAATTCTTCAGCGCATAAGGGATGAGAATGAGTTCGAGTATTGTTGTTCAAGTTAATTTATAAATCAGAGCCGGACTAAAAGGAAAACTCTATTGCAATTGCATTTATTCACGGTTTCTATGGAAATAATGTCTCAATGTATTTTTTTTAATGCCCAAGTTGTCCTTTTTGAACATTTCTGGTGTTCACTCCTGGCATTGGCGTAATTGTAACCCACTTCAAGGTTGGGGCGCCTGGAAGGCGGGGTTACGTTGCCCCGATGATATAATAGGTGATGATGATAGTGGTGCGCCAGGAGAGTCCTTAATGCTAAGCTTAATCCAAGATGAATATAAATGATGATGATTGCGATGGCCATATGATGTTCGGGGACCGTTTGTGCCTTAAAGTTTCCTGACATTTGTCTTACAGGTGAGGAAAAACCCCAATAAAAACATGACCCTGCAAACTGTCCTGACCGGGGATCAAACCCAGGCCCGCTGCGTGACAAGACAGCACGCTACCTCGAGACCACAGCCGTGGACTCAATTTTAAAATGTGTACCTTATAAAACAGTCGTCCTCAACTATAATAACTTCTGTTACAAACGTCGTCACACTATTAAAATTCAAGGCCTTTCAAAAACTTATTTTATCCTCAGGAATTCTTATGGTACTGAAATTATTTGTATATTTCATACAGAGGGATTTGGTTGTTGGGCGTGTTCTCATTTAGCATATCTTTATTTTCTGCTTCCTTGATAATTTCAATAAATATATGCTAAATGAAAACAAACCTAACAACTAAAGTATGAAATATACAAATAATTTCTGTCTTCTTCTTCTTCTTCTTCACGGTTTAGGTTTATTTACTAGCCTGTTCGGGTTCCAAATTGCTGCTCTTTCCATCTTTTCCTTGGTCTTCCCAAACTTCTTTTTCCTCGTGGTGATTAGTTGTATGCTGCTTTTGGTATTATATTATCAGTAAACACTGGAAGCTACATATACGGAAGACCACAACGGCAGACAGGGCGGAGATAGAAATATCGGAACGGCGAAAATGGCGGAAGTGACAACCCAATCTCTGGGGATGAAATAAGAGACCCAGCTCGGGGAAACAAGAGTGAAGTCCTCGACGGCAGAAGGCGGAAGAGGCAACCCTCCTTGTGGGGATAAACACAAGGAAGCAAGTCCAAAGGCTTTAAGGAGGCAGCCCCTCCAAAGGACTAACCCTGCAGTACGTTAGTAGCGTACACAGGGGACACTTCAAAATACTTACAAGCTCCAAATAATTTCTGTACCATAAAAATTCCTGAGGATGAAGCATGTCTTTGAAAGGCCTTGAATTTTTAATAGTGTGACGACATTTATAACAGATGTTATTATAGTTGAGGACGACTGTTTTGTAAGGTACAAATTTTAAAATTGAAATAATTTTAACCTCAACGGTGTTCAAACATGATTATTAAAAGTATAGAAATAATGTAGTTATAAAAAATATATAAGGGAGGAGAGAAAGAGGCTAGCCTAACGCACCAATATTAGATGCGGCACACTTTTTGTTTTCAAAATGAAAACAGGAATTCAAGTTTTGGTTCACATATAATGAAATAGAAAGTTAGAATACGAAACAATAATATATCATCAGTTTATTGCCATAATGCCATTCCTCACTGAAATGTAACAAAAGTTCACATCGCTTCACTTGTAACTCGTCTACAGAGACTAGCTGTTAAAATGCTGCTCTGGTTCCGATGTTTCCAGAGTCATAACTTTTCATAATCTATGTACTTTTTCAGGGCGTAAAAATTATTTCATAGCTTCCTTCGGAAGGGAAGTTAATCCTGGATCTCATGTTGTACACTTATGACATGTAAAACAACCTGGAGTAAGAAGCTTCTGAAGTAAAATTTATCAGCCCTTTCACGCCCTGATTTGAATTGCGACACTAATGATCTGAGCAGATAAAAAGGCGTCATTAAATAAAATACTATTTATATTTCAAGAGAAAAATTATACGCTCAGACTGGGGTTTGAACCCACAACATTTGGCTTTCTAGGCCAGTCTCTACCGACTTAGCTACCTGAGCAAGTTCAAATCTAAACGTTATTTTGTTTTTCTTATATACGTTCAGACTGGGGATTGAACCCAGGACCTTTGGCTTTCTAGGCCAATCTCTACCGACTGAGCTACCTCAGCAAGTTCCAATCTAAACGCAATTTTTCTCTTATGTATGCTATATGCATAGGCCTAATAGCACGCATTTCCAGAATTGAGCCTGTGTTTAATCTCTTTGTGCATCTCATTCCTATTTGTGATTATTGTTCCCAGGTATTTGAATTCAGCCACTTCCTCAAAATTTCTCTCATTTTTCATTAGCTGTCCATTTCCATTATATAATGTATTTCTACGTTTTATTGATATTTACTTCCAGTCCTAATTCCCTAGTGTTACTCAACAGTGTGTGCGTGTTGTCCTTTAGTATCTCCTCGCTATCGGCCAATAGTACTACATCATCAGCATAAACTAACAGCTTATTAATACCATTGAGTTGTAAGCTTTCCTCATTCTCTAAAGATTTAATGGCATACTCTAGAACAAAATTAAATGGTAGAGGAGATAGTGCATCTCCTTGCTTCAACCCATTCTGGATTTCAAAAGTGTCCGAAAACTGTTTGCCTACATGCACCCTACTCTTTGTGCCATTTAGACACATTCGTATAAGTCTAACAAACTTTTTAGGAATTCCGAACTCCAACAGGATACTATATAACTTCTCCCTCTTTATTGAATTATATGCTTTTTATACGCTGTTAACTAGCGTGCACCAAATGCTATGAAAAATACAAGAGAAAAAATTGCGTTTAGATTGGAACTTGCTCAGGTAGCTCAGTCGGTAGCGCATTGGTCTAGAAAGCCAAAGGTCCTGGGTGTAAGCTCCAGTCTGAGCATATAACTTTTCTCTTCAAATATGATTTATCCATCATTGAGATATATGAAATGAATAATAAAAACATCTAAAATACTAATTAATCACAGAACTTATGGCTATTGCATGTCGTCACATACGATTAGATATGTTTTTTTTATTTATTTACATACAGATTTTCAATGTTTACACATCTTTCTGTGCCTAAAGTTTTATTTTTCCTTCTCCACTCATCTCTACCCATCCACTTCATGTCCTCCATTTCTCTTGTTTTCATTCCAGTTCTTATTTCTTGCATCGAGTTTCGAGGTCTTCATTTCCTTCTTTTTCCAGGTGGACACAATTTCTATGTTTTCTGTGTAACCTTTCTTCTTCATTCGTGCATATTTATGTTAATTCATTTTTATAGACTTAATTTTGTAGCATACTCCTATATTAACAGATATAGCCCTATGTGATATCAACATTAAAATTACATTATTTATTTTCCGAATAAAAATAATACATTACAATCACTATTTTTGTGTTGTAGAAAATCTATAAATGATATCGTATAAATTGGAATACTTATTCAATCTTAACGTATAAGAGTTGACTCTCAATCTAGCATAACATTTTGAATGATTTATTACATTTTAAAATTAAAATATAAAATTATGGAATATTCACCTGAAAGGCCCGTCTTCTCAACCTAATTAGTTATTTAACTGTAGCGCTTTCGGGACTTGTCCCATCATCGGCAGGATTCAAAACTGGTGTTTCACTGAAGATCTAGTAGAGGGGGTTACATGTATTGGGTTCGTTTTCGTTTATCAGATTTCGTTGTTGTGAGCTTCTTTCATGATTTCCATTTCTTCGAGTACGTTTATCTTCGCTGGATTATTTTCTCTGTGCATTACTGTTAGGGTGTTTTCAATATTTAACATGCGATGTCCTTAATGGATAATGTGTTTTGCATAGCTTAATTTTCCTTCTGCGTGAATAAAGTCTCGAAATTGTTCTTTAAATCTGATGTTAAAACTTCTGTTTGTTCTTCCTATATAAAATTTTGTTGCAGTCCTTACATGTCAATTTATATACTCCTTTGCTGTTGAAAATGTTATTTTCTTCAATGTTATTGTTTATTATGTTGTTTAATTTATTAGTTCTGTATGCTATTTTTACGTTTTTATCGGCTTTCTTTAGTGTATTGGCTAAACGAAAACGAACCCAATACATGTAACCCCCTCTACCAGATCTTCAGTGAAACACCAGTTTTGTATCCTGCCTATGATGGGACAAGTCCCGAAAGCGCTACCGTTAAATAACTAATTAAGTTGAGGAGACGGAACTTTCAGGTGAATATTCCATAATTTTATATTTTAATTTTGAATACTACCTCAACGGAACACATCATGAATCTTATAAAAGTTGATTATTACATTTTATTATTAATTTATTAAATCCAAGCTTCATAGAAATTCAATTTTGCGTACCCCTTGTTCCGTGAAGTGCAATAACCCGTCTACTTCCTAAGGGCTGTGTGTGGTCACTCCACCTTTCGCAACCTCTCCTGCGAATGCTTTATGAATATTCAAATTAATAAGATTAAGTCCTGCTGTAACAGGAAGGCAACTTCGTCCTAATATCGAAGTGGTTTTTTTAAGACTCACGTCTTATTTCTCTATGCATTAGATAAAACTTTAATTAGATTTATTTTAACCAATTAAATTATTAAATATATTACTACTTTTCCAAATAAGTCTAACTTAATTAATACCACTTTAAACGCCACCTTAACCCTTAAATTAGTAAAACACTGACTGACTGAATAAGGCGAAGTCTAGATTCGCCCAGTGAGCTGCGTATGTTAGAACCGACTAGGCTCTTTGGCAACTAAGCAGATAGTGGCTATCGTTACGGGGTTTTAGTTCACTTAATCTGAGCCTACTCAGCGGCGCCAGTATTTGCGTGCCGATGGTGATGAAAATTGGACAGAGATTTGGGATGTGATGACCTGAAGTAGGGCATCAGAATCCACACTGCCTTCAAGCCGAGAGTCGGAAATCCAGCAGTGTGGAATGAGCCACGCTACTCCAGGTGAGAGCACATCGCCAAATCTCTGGCTGGATTTAATGAGGGTTAAATTGGGTAAATATGTTTTGTTTATGTACAGCACACCGCTGAGGCAAGGCGTCCCATACTGCAAAACACAAATTTCTCGTGTCAGATATTTAAATGTGGCGGACCGCAGTGAAAACGAAATATTGTATAACTGTTATTATTAGGTATATTGTATAATTAGTCGTATACATACATTTAAGTGATTTATGTTTGTTCGTTTACTTCTGTTTTATTTAAAAATTAAATAAATTAAACAAACTGCATTACCAATAAAAGTATTTCTTGTCTGCCAAGTGTTTTTGGTTTCACATGGTTATGACCTCTGTTTACAATGGCACAACAGATGAATATTGGCCTTAGATTTACTAGACCAAGTTAATCTAGTTACGCTTATTTTCCTAATGATGTCATGAATGGTATTCTGTCAACATAATGACCAATTTAGACACCTAGTAGGCAAATGATTGAGATTTTGAAGAAGTGGGTGAATTCAAATACCTAGGAACAATAATCACAAATAGGACTGAGATGCACAAAGAAATTAGACATAGGCTCAATTCTGGAAATGCATGCTATTATGAATATGATATTATATTTGAGGGAAGTAGATTATACAGGGAATGATTGGAAAACACTTGGTCAGGATAGGGTTATATGGAGAGCCTACGGGTTTTATAGTAAGTTTGTTAGTAGGCAACTAAGTTATTACTAGGATGCAGAAAATCAGTAAATTTTGCTCAGAGGCCTGAATACTCAGGCTTAAGGTTTTATTTTATGAGCCTGAAAATATTCGGACTCGGGACCTACGACTTAAATTCCCTCCCAGAGGACTTGCTCATTGGATTTTTCCGTAGTAAATATCCATCGAGTTTAAACACGAGACCCTCGGGATCAGAAACAGTGGACATGAACACTAGTCAAACGCGGCACTATCGAGTCGGAATTTTTAATTCTTCATTACATACATACTTATATACTTTGACCACACAAGGACATGATAGAAGATTATCATAAGTAATGTGACGAATGATTTCCAAATGATCGAAGTGACTCACGAATTTATCTAGAGGATTTGGAAATGAAGAGTGACATTTGTTAGGACTCTTTACCGAACAAAATTAAGCTGTTTACTCAAAAATCATTATTTAAATATAGTTACTGGTATTTTAGAATATTTGCATATTTAATATAAACGGAGATGTTTGAAAACAAATCAGAAATGCGAGGTTATGTATGTTCACTGCAACTTGATCATGTTATTTATTGCCAAATAGGATCGCAGTATTGTAAGAATGCACCCAGTGGAGAAATAATGAATCATATCAAACACTGTATATTATAATCAACATTATAGGTTATTCATTTACTTTTTTAGTAAACAACTGAGTAAAATCATGGTATCAGTTCATTATTTGCCAAATTCAACGTATTTGTTGGAGAAAAATAATGCTCTGACCTATTCAAAATGCTAAAAAGGAGGAACTTCCTTTATCACAAAAGTAGAAGCTGATAAAGATAAATCGATAAATGAGCGAGGTGAAACAACTGTCATTGGTTGGAAAACAAAATTCATTGAAAAATGATTGATCATTGACTACGATTTGGGACATGAGTTAAATAGTCAGCTAAATACCGGGCCCATCTCCAAAAGAGCTGGAACATTTAAGAAAAGACACCATTCACTCAATACATTCATACGAACTAGACGAAAATTATACGAGAAAAATGACGATAGTCTAATTGTTGTTCGGAAAGTATTCAGGTCTGAACAGTTCCTGACATTTGTCTTACACATAAAGAAATCCATCAATAAACCTCGACCACGAATATTTTTTTTCTTCGGGATTGAATCTGTGTCCGCTTGTAGCGAGTTCTTGTGTAGGCACGAGGGTCTCTTCAGGGCGTGTTTTAGATTAAGCTTATTTCTGGGTTCTACCGGCGTGAAGGATAAGGAATTCGATGATCAGTAACAATGAGTTGTGTAATTAATTAAAAAGGGTTTATTTTGTTAACCTCTTATGAAAAACACAATACTCACAACAAACTAGTAATAGCTTGTAGACTACTTGAGCAAATCTAGACTTCCCTAGTATATTTACATACGATAGATTGATTCACACTTTTAGGTAGTAATATGGGAGCAACAGGCTCCTCTGAATACTCGTAATATGACAAACTAGCCCTCTATGTTTTCAATAAGAGCGACTCGCTTCTCTCTGTATGTACTCGTATGGGAGCTACTAGCTTCACCCTGTTAACAATACATTTTTTTGGCCTTTTATATTCATTTCCCAAGGAAGTTTTAAAATTGGCTCAAGTATTCCTTTTAACAAAAGTTATTGTTTTGCAAATTTGAACATATTCAACACGTCAATCAAATTTACACTTTTATATTAAATATTAGTTTCGCTTCGCTAGGTACATGTACCTGCCAACCCTTGAGTTACCGTTAACCACTGTATAACAACAGCTTATTGTGTGGTCCCAAATAATAACCAAATTAATTTCAATTCTAGGAATTACTAATGCTACACGCTGCGTCCGAGACAACAATATTGTCTTTAGACCACAGAATTGGTCTCATGCTTATTTTTGTAAAACTGGTAATCTACTATAAGTAGTTTTTTTAAAATAATAAACCTAATTTAAACATAATACTTCCTATGTCGAAATAGAATCTAATATGTTTACAAATAATCGCTTTTTGAAATATTTTACTAGCAGTGTGTCTGGTTGTAGTTATTTAAAATTAAAATTAATTTAAACAGATAATTATTTTTATATAATGAATTTATATTTCCTATGATATTACATGAAATAATGTTTATATATATATGTGTGTGTGTGTGTGTGTGTGTGTGTGTGTGTGTGTGTGTGTGTAATGTACTGTACACGTCTTCAAATTTTATTTTTTAACAATATTTCTTTTCGGGACTTCACTCTTGCATGATAAAATTTGCATTTACATTTTATTTCCATCAATCCCATGGCTGATGGCTCAAATTCAAGTTTTCGCCTTCCTTAACTTCTGCCTTCAATCATTTCTATTTTGTGCAGCAAGCCTCCAGTTCCGACACTTAAGTAGGTTTACAGCATCTTCCTTAATATTATCCTCCCATTGTTTTTTTTTTTTGGTCTTCCAACTCGTCTCTTCCCTATAAAACTTGCTGTAAGCACCTTTTTTTGGTGCTCGGTTTGTTGAGAGCCTTTGTACATGGCCAGTCCATTCTAATTTCTTTAACTTAATAAAATTAACAAGGCCATGTTTATTGTATTTGTCATACAGTTCTTTGTTGTATCGTATTCTCCACTGACCATTAATATTTATCGGTCCAAATATTTTCGATTTTAATTAATAATTAGCATAAAATCAGTTCATTTTATGTGAAACTGCTCAAAACAATTAGAGGAACACTAGTAATAAATTGAATAAGTAATTGTTTTTTAAAGCTGTGATGCTGAAAGTTGGACAATATGTAAACTGAATTATTAATGTTATCATTGGATACAAATTTTAAAGATCCATGGCCTAAATACAGAGAAATTACCTTAATAACAAATATAGAGATTTTTTTTTATTTTGGAAGGCACTGGCCACTTCTAATTAGTAAGCTTCCTGATGTTGCTATAGTGACGAATGTTGATTATTGCCTTGTTTATTGAAGTCTCTGACAAAATGAGGCATTTAAATGAGTTTGAAGTCTATCATGCTCTACATCTTTTACGACAAGGTCAATCTCTGCGACAAGTGGCTACAGAGCCTGGGGTTTCTCCTTCCGTGGTGTCTAGGTTACGCAACAGGCACAGAGAGACAGGTCAGTATTGTAGAAGACGTGGCCATGGCCGTAAATTTAAAACAAGCCCCCAGGATGACAGATACGTTGTTCTTTCTGCTCTTCGACAGCGTACAAAAACTGCAAAAGACCTGCAGAATGACTTTCATATGGCTTCCGGAATCCGTATTTCAGATCAAACCATAAAGAACAGATTAAGGAAAGAGAATATTCGTCCAAAAAGGCCCGTTAAAAAACCACGCTTAACAAATGGGCATAAGGCAGCAAGACGTACGTATGCTGAAAACCATGGTGATTGGAACCTGAACCAGTGGGAGTCTGTGCTCTTCTCGGACGAATCCAGGTATCGTCTTACACGTTGTGATGGTCGATTGAGGGTGTGGGAACGGCCAGGAGAAAGATTTTCTGCAGAGGCTGTACAGGAAATTGATAGATTTGGAGGAGGTTCCATAATGGTGTGGGCCGGAGTTATGTACAACAATCGTACGGACCTTGTACTTGTTTCCCAGCGACTGAATGCTGTCCGGTATATCGAGCACGTTCTGGAAGAGCATGTAGTATCTGCTGCCATTGGAGTAGGCCCTGGATTTCTGTTTATGCAGGATAATGCCAGAGCACATTCTGCTACTGTCACCAGGGATGTCCTGAGGGGGAATGAAATTGAGGTAATGGAGTGGCCAGCGGTCAGCCCAGACCTCAACCCTATTGAACACTTGTGGGATCTTCTAGACAGGAAAATAAAGCCCTAAGAATAATACTCCATGCAGACCGTCAAACTCAGATCTCCATATTACATGATATCACTGAAATCTCATACATAAAAGACCACATTAAACATCTAGCACGCAGACAGAAAGATACAATATCAACACATAATAACAGGCTAATACATGACATAGGAAATACACAAATCTACACCACACTACAATACAGAACACCTATGCACATCACACTTTAACTCACAACACACTTCAGAACACATTAAGAAATTTTTAAGATTGATTTGCTTAAGCTTTCCACCTGAGCTTTAAAGATTCCTCGTCGATAAAAGTAATTAATGACACATACAAAAATAATCAAAATTCTCACACACATTAATTTAAAATTTATACAAACAAGACACTCTAAGCCAAAAAAACAGAGAGAGGAGCACTCTCCCTGTCATCATATCAATTCTAAAAAAAAAAACACTTCATTAAAAGCACATAAAATAATGGGTCAAGACCTTCCAAGGTCGGCACCATTTTTCAAACCTAAATATTTGCTCTAGGTAGACAGGAAGGTCAGGAACCGACATCAAGCTCCACAAACTCTGCAGCAACTTGGAGATGATCTGAAGGAGGAATGGGAGAATATCCCGCAAGACGAAATCCAGAATCTTATTGGGAGCATGCCATGAAGGTGCCAAACTGTCATCGAATGTCGTGGAGGCCATACACGATACTAACTCTATATAACGAGTGTTTAACTTTGAAAAATAAGCACAAGATTCAATTGCTTACATAGCGGAATTATTTGAAAAGTTAATTGTCAGCGTTATTCATTTGTTTTTAGTGACATGAGCAATAAATAAATAAATAAATAAATAAATAACCACAAATAATGTACTTTATTAATTTCATGTTTGTACCTTTATCCAATGAAAAAATATTTGCATATTTCATAGTGTTCCTCTAACTGTTTTGAGCAGTGTACAATAAAGTCTTGGTGTTATAACCAAAACAATTGATTCACGTTCATTGCTTTTTGTTTTTAGGACAACAATTAACTGTAGTCACATAATATGACATTGCACAACTGTTGTTATACAAATATGGCGCTGTTTTAAAGAAGCTCCATCTAAGGAAATGACCATGAGTATGAGAAAGAAAATTTCTTTATAATTATACAGAGTCAACAGGGGTTCTATGTTTGATATCTTTCTGAAACTAGATATTGTATAACATTTAATATGTTCCAACTGCGAACAGGGTTGTTTGTCTTACTTTCATTTTAATGCCGCATGCATCAAACATTTGAATTATCTTGCGGTTAGAATATATTTTGCATTTATAATAGCAGTCTGGTATGTTAAGTAACTTTTTTTATTTATCGGCATAGAGCTTCAATATATGTTTTATTTAAATGTTGGGCCATGGTGTATTATAGATCATTAAAAATTTTACATATATCATTAGTAGGAATACTAATTTAATAGCTAGGTAATTAGTGTTGCAATTCAAAACTGGGCGTGAAAATGTCCACAAATTTTATTCAGAGGCCTCTTATTTCAGAATTCAGATTATTTAATGTGCTTTAATCATACGACACGGGACCCACACGTTTGCTTCTATTCCGAAGGAACTATAGCAAGGATTTTTCTTCTTCTTCCTTTCCAGGATTAGGTCAATGTGACCTGTTCCGGTCTCAAGTCCATCGTTTCCTTGGTCGTCCCAAATATATTTTCCCATGTGATTTGTAGGTGTTGATCTTTTTGGGAAATCTTATATTGTCCATTCTGTCTAAATGTTCTTTCCATTGGTATTTGTGCTCTTCTAGTTTATCAACTATTGAAATATCTCCAGTTCATTTCTTATTGATTCATTGTGTAATTTATCCATGCGTGTACATCCTTTTACAGATCTTAAACATTTTAGTTCAGTGGCTTGAATGTGTGAGATATCTTTTTTTGTAAGTACCCAAGATTCAGATCCATATAGAAGAACAGGAACATCCATAATTTTATAAAACCTGAGCTGAGTTTCTCTTCCAGTCTTTCGGAGGGTAGCAAGGATTTTTACTACCAGAAAATTCCATAGACCGCGGTCAGGTTTTTTAACCCGTCAACGTGATAACAAGAGATAAACATTGTTATCACTCGATCAACGAGAATGACCCAAAAATCTTTAAACTATTCTTGTATGTAGTCTATTATTATTATTATTATTATTATTATTATTATTATTATTATAATGTTTTATTTTAGCTGTAGTCTATTATGTCTTATATAGGCATAAATTGATTTTTATTATTAATTAATTATCTTTGACGTCTTCTTCTTATTCTTACAACGATTAAACCTTATTGGTTCGTTCCGGCTCCAAGTATCATAGCTGCTGTGTCCATCTTTTTCGTGGCCTTTCCTGATCTCTTTTTCCTCATTTCGGCTGATAGTTCAAACTTTTCCAAGGCAAACTTCTGCAGACATGTTCACATCATTTTCTCCCATATTCATTTATTTTATCTGTCAGGCTGAATATTTGTAGTTCTTTACGAATATCCTCTTCGGTTTTTATCTATTGAAGTATATCCTGCCACAAATCGTAAATATTTAATTTCTGCGGCTTCTATTCATCTAATTGTTTGTTTATTCAGGGTCCATATTTCTGAAGCATACAATATTAATGATTAAATGATTATTACTGTATAATTTAATTACTACGACCATCAAAATCATCATTTTAAAACAGGCTTAAAATAAATTCGTGTTATATTGCACAAAACATAAAAAATACAGCAACATTAACTTAAAACGCCTGGATGTGGCCATGTATTCTAGTCGCGGTATGACCTTAGATGTTCCATCCATAGTAATTCTGCCCCCGAGGGCAGGTCCTTCACTGCAATTATAGCATTTTCATGCTATGCTTGCAGCTTTACTAGGGAATTGTAGGTGTGGTGGATTCCCGTTGCTTTCCACACCGGTGAAGGATGATGACGATGATGATAATGATAAGGATGATGATTTCGGGGACCGTTTGGGCCTCAAAGTTTTCCTGACATTTGTCTTACTGGTGAGGAAAAACCCCGATAAAAACCTCATCCAGGAAAACTGTCCCGACCGGGGATCGAACCCGGGCCCGCTGCGTGACAAGGCAGCACGCTACCTCGAGACCATAGCGATGGACCCCTTGGATGTTAAGGAGTCTATTTATAAAAAAATAAAAATGTATCTAAAAACATAATTGATTTATAATATTTTAAAGCATAATATTTTCTTTTCTCCTAGAATATGGGCAGGTTATGTGGCACGAATGGATAATGAAAGGTGGTGTTTGGAAACTCCTAGTAGGAAAACCAGAAGGAAAGTAATCAGTAGGTAGGCCAAGAATGAGGTGTGAGAATAACATTAACCATTATTTGAGGGAAATATATTATACAGGAGATGATTTGAAATTACTAGCTCAGTACAGTGATGTATGGAGAGCTTATGTCAGCGCGGCCATGAACCTACGAGTTTAATAGTCCCAGCGACTTCCATCTGCATTAATTTGTGTTCCCTAATATATATATATATTCGTCACATGCTTTTATTTTTCCATGTGCATTGTGTACAATTAAAAAAAGACTCGACATTCACAACATGTGAATAAAAATGAAAAAAAAATGAAAATAATTTTTCTAATGTATAATCTAGGGTATTGAAAAGAAATTATATGAATATAAACATATAAGAATATCACTAGATATTAATTAATTAAAAGGGTAACTAATAATTAATTACAACACATCATCATCATCATCATCATGTCCACCGCTGTGGTCTCGAGGTAGCGTGCTGCTTGTCACGCACCGGCCTCAGGTTCGATCCCCGGTGGGGGCAGTTTTTCTGGGCAAGGTTTTTATCGGGGTTTTTCCTCACCTTTAAGACAAATGTCAGGAAAACTTTAAGGCCCAAACGGTCCCTGAAATCATATTGCCATCATCATCATCCTTATCATTAACATCATCATCATCATCATCATTCTTCACCGGTGTGGAAAGCAACGGGAAGCTACCACACCTACAATTCCCTAGTAAAGCTGCAAGCATAGCATGAAAATGCTATGACTGCAGTGAAGGACCTGCCTTCGGGCAGAATTAATATGGATGGATGGATCATCATCATCTACCGTCCCGGGTTAGATAATTTCTGATCTGTTCTGGCTCCATATTATAGTTGCTCGCTCCATCCTTTAAACGGTCGTCCACGACCTCTATGTCCTTGTGGATTGTAATTTAACATCTCATAAGATATCTTAAAAATTATAACACATAAAATTATTTTATCCTGGCGGTGCCAAGAAAATCTATCACAGCTAAATTCCGCATCCTTTATTGGCCAGCACTGCTTACTTTACCACTTCCAAAATTTTGGAATTGATGACGATGCCAAATTGACATACGCAAAGAAACAGGTCATGTAGGCCTACTCAACAAGAAATATCTCCAATACACAGCCGGACAGGAACAAACAACTCAAGGAAATTTAGGTAAAAAAAATCCGCAAGTCAAATATATGTTCATCTCTCACTGCCTAAATAATAATAATAACAACAACAACAACTTAAAAATCATTTTATAATAATACTGATGATAATAATAATATTAATAACTGAAATCCAATTTCCATCCATAATAATTCTACCCGAGGGCAGGTATTTCACTGCTATCATAGCATTTTCGTGCTATGTTTTGCAGCTTTACTAGGGAATTGTAGGTGTGATTGTTTCCTGTTGCTTTCCACACCGGTGAAGGATGATGTTGATGATGATGATGATGATGTAATGATAAGGATGATGATAATGATAAGGATGATATGATTTCGGGGACCGTTTGGGCCTTGAAGTTTCCCTGGCATTTGTCGTCTTACAGGTGAGGAAATACCCCGATACAAACCTCACCCAGAAAAACTGCCCCGACCGGGGATCGAACCCGGGCCCGCTGCGTGACAAGGCAGCACGTTACCTCGAGACCACAGCAGTGGACAAAATCCAATTTGCTAACTCTTAAATTGGTAATTAAGTAAGTTCTCGTAGTAGTTATTTAAATGTTTCGAACCGCAATGAAAACAAAATCATGTAACTGGCAAATATCTCGTAACACAAATTGTAAGAACCAAATTGAAGGATTCTCTCTCCATCTTAAGAAATCATCTATATGACAAGTCTCTAAATCCTGGTTCTTGATTTTCCCTATCATTCAGAATTATCCTTTCATATAGGGGCCTATATTCTAGTTCCATCTTGTTATATACCTGTCATATAAATTAAAAACAAATATGTATTGTCTCTATATTATCTAATGTTTTATTGTTTTCTTTCTCTATTGTTATGTAAGTATACTTTGTCACTTTGTTAGACCCAACTTGGGTAAATTTGTTAAAATATTTATTTAGACGACTATTTATTAAACCTAATTTTATAACATGTTGTATACAATAATTTATCTGTTTGTAGAGTATTTTAATACACTCGTAATGTATTATATTTAGTATATTTAATGGAATTTATATATTGTGGAAACTATATGCTTAGGGAAAGAGTAACGTGGGCTTTGGACAAAAGAAAAACACGATAAATCAACAAACATTGTTGTTATATTCTGCAATTTTGGGTGCTAGCTTCATATGTGAAATTTAAAGTAAAAATGAGCGGAGACGACGATTTTCACGGTTCATCAGGAAACATTTTAAAAGCAGTCCAAGATGTAACTATTAATATACTTCCAGAAAAGTCAAGGAGAGTTTATTTATGTATGCTAGTTATACGAAATCAACCTTAAAGCACATTTTACGTTTTGTTGAACATATATTTTATGTTCTGATAGCGTATTTTGTTAGAATATAAAATATAGGCTTGTTGCCTAGTAACTACGAACTAAAACATCACTGATTGTTGCAATAGTAGATAAAATAAATGTTTGAACATTATTGCAAAATTTGACACAAATTTAAGAAAATTAGTCCACCGCTGCCTTATCACGCAGCGGGCCCGGGTTCGATCCCCGGTCGGGACAAGTTTCCTGGGTGAGGTTTTTTCGGAGTTTTTCCTCACCTGTAAAATAAATGTCAGTAAACGTTAAGGCCCAAACGTTCCCCGAACACCGTCTGTCCATCATTATCATCAATATTTTGCCTAATTATCTTAAGTTTAGTTTAAGGCCTCCTGGCGCATCATTACCATCATCATCAACCCTTATATCATCGGGCCAACGTAACTCCGCCTTCCAGGCGCCCCAAACGCAGAAGTGGGTTACTAGTACGCCATACTAGGAGAGAACACCAGAAATGTCGAAACGACAACCTGGAGCATTGGGGAAAATATCAGAAATTTCTACTCGTTTGTTTATATACTATTTTGAAAAACAATATTAAATAAATTAAATCAATGTATCGTATAGGATATATTGAAAATTTAAGGGTTAAATCAGCTCTAATTTGTTTCTTTGTTTCAGGTAAAATTGAAAATGTTTGGCAGCGCATTAATATCTGTGAGTTGATGCAATAATTTATATTTTAGTTTATATTATATATATATATATATATATATATATATATATTATTATTATTATTATTATTATTATTATTATTATTATTATTATTATTAACATTTTATTTTGAAGTAATCTCAATGTCTTGAATATTGTATACGACCAATCCAATCAAATCACATCTGTTTAATGACACGATTTTATCGTTTTTTTGTTATAAATTTCTTATCGCACTTACATAATTTTTTTCTTTTGAAAATTCATCAAACAGTGTAATGAAGTTTCTTTATATTTTTCAAGCACGTTGCTTCCCAAATCGACTATTTTTTTTATATTTTTCATCAATATATAGCATTACAATGCAATATTATATGTTTTTTCTAATTATGAAAATAATTTCACTTTAATTATAAAATGTTAATATCGCTGGCTTTATTTGGTTGATTTTTAGTTTTGTAAAACGTAAAACAATAAAATATTTTCTTGCGAAATAAAGTTAATGGGTACATATTACGTACTATATTTTAATGAACGTGTCTTCGAATTTCATACATTTACGATAATTTTCAGGATGAATGTTAATTGTATATAAATCAAGTTGTAGTTATTAATTTACTTCCTTCATAACACACAAAGAGGTGTAAATAACAGAACATTGTGTTAAAGAAGTGTAAATATATATTATAATTTGTCAGGATTAGTTAGTACTATAAATGTAAATAGGAAGTATTTAATTTTCTTTTAGAACTTTACTTACATATATATAAGGAAGTATAAATTATTCATAAAATGTTAGAATTAGTCAGGCCACAAGTGTAAATACAAACTATAATTTCTTAGATTAGTTATGGACAGAATATCTTATTGTGAAAATATTGATTATAGATTGATAGGATTAGTCAGCTATAAGTGGCAAAGGCATGTAGTACTACAAAAATCTTTAGTGGAGCATGCTGTAATATGGAAACCTAAACCTAAACACACACACACACACACACACACACATATATATATATATATATATATATATATATGGAATGACAAGAAAAATAAATGCCTGGACGGGATTCGAACCCGGATCTCTGAGTCTGTACCTCAGCGTGATATCCATTACACTACCAGGCGAATCCAATTCAAACACTTATTTTTCTTATATATGTATTATACTCTCCATTATTACTAGATGTCGCGAGAACTCGGTCTTCACCGCCATCTAGCAGCTGACTATATCAAGTAAGCAAATTAAAGAGAATATTTTTACCTTATAGCAGTGACGCTTTATAGATGTTATAATTAAATGTTTAACATTGAGCAATGCAAGCTTAATATGGAATGATAAAAATAAATGCCTGGACGGGATTCGAACCCGGATCTCTGAGTCTGTACCTCAGCGTGATATCCATTACACTACCAGGCGAATCCAATTCAAACACTTATTTTTCTTATATATGTATTATACTCTCCATTATTACTAGATGTCGCGAGAACTCGGTCTTCACCGCCATCTAGCAGCTGACTATATCAAGTAAGCAAATTAAAGATAATATTTTTACCTTATAGCAGTGACGCTTTATAGATGTTATAATTAAATCTTTAACATTGAGCAATGCAAGCTTAATATGGAATGATAAGAAAAATAAATGCCTGGACGGGATTCGAACCCGGATCCCTGAGTCTGTACCTCAGCGTGATATCCATTACACTACCAGGCGAATCCAATTCAATTTTTTTCTTGTCATTCCATATTAAGCTTGCATTGCTCAATGTTAAACATTTAATTATAACATATATATATATATATACATATATCACAAAATTAGTGGTAACGGCTTTCAGTTACTACATTGATTGTCTTGGATAAAAATTCCATGCCTAGAAGTAGTTCCCTCATCATAATATGTTTTGCAACTCCCGATACATTTACACGCACCTTCACACATGTCGATCCTTATACAGCTCTACAAAAGATAAAGATATTGAGAAAATGTATTTAACGAGACACTGTTACTGTTAAGGTCTTAACGTCTCAGTTCAAATGTGGGCGTGAAAAGGCAGAAATGTTTTGCTCAGATATCTCTCTTTTAAAGGATTCACGTTCTTTTTGTGCCGTAAATCTATAACACGGGATCCGCGACTTTAGTTCCCTTTTTAAGGTACCCATATTTAGCATTCTTATGCCCTTAAAAAGTCCATCAATTCCGACCGAAGTTTCTATCCGCGTAAATTTGAACCAGACGCGACCTGATAATGGTAACTGTCCTTCGGAACTGATATTGCGAAGTTGGGACTAAAGTAACCAGTCTTATGGGTTGATGATTTTACCGTTAATGAACTTATGATCTATTTAGTTATTAAATAATATTTAGTAATTATTCATGCACGTCTTAACAGTATAATTTGAAGAAAATGATTGCCTAAGTTTGCTTAAGTTCAATTCAAATCGACTTTATTAATACTAATTGTATTATTGCTTATTCATAATACATGTTAACAAATAACATACATTCCGCTATCAGAAAATCTCTTTCATCTCCGAATTTTAGAAAAATAAACTACAAATCAGATTTATTATAAAAATGTCGGAATATGTACGGCGATATTAAGAACTAAGGTTTTACTTCATATTGTTTTGTGTGTGACGCATACTACAGCAACGCCATCTCTTCATCCTAGTCCGAATTTGGCCGACTAATAAATCAATGAAAGTAGGACCGCCATGATTCAACACTTATAATTTACTAGCTAATACTCGCCGTGCGCTGCGACGCATAAATAAATTAAACCTTAAGGATTAATTTAATTACATTGTATATACTGCGACGAACCAAACATTGCGGTTGCTAGTCAATTTTTAATTTCCAATTTAAGGTAAATCTCCATTTCCAATGGACGAATTTAAGGTAAATCTCCATTTCCAATGGACGAATTTAAGGTAAATCTCCATTTCCAATGGACGAATTTAAGGTACAGCTCCATTTCCAATGCACGAATTTAAGGTAAATCTCCATTTCCAATGTACGAATTTAAGGATAAATCTCCTTTTCCAATGGACGAATTCAAGGTAAATCTCCATTTAGAATGGACGAATTTAAGGTAAATCTCCATTTCCAAATGACGAATTTAAGGTAAATCTCCATTTCCAATGTACGAATTTAAGGTAAATCTCCATTTCCAATGGACGAATTTAAGGTAAATCTCCATTTACAATGGACGAATTTAAGGTAAATCTCCATTTACAATGGACGAATTTAAGGTAAATCTCCATTTCCAATGTACGAATTTAAGGATAAATCTCCATTTCCAATGGACGAATTCAAGGTAAATCTCCATTTCCAATGGACGAATTTAAGGATAAATCTCCATTTCCAATGGACGAATTCAAGGTAAATCTCCATTTCCAATGTACGAATTTAAGGATGAATCTCCATTTCCAATGTACGAATTTAAGGTAAATCTCCATTTCCAATGTACGAATTTAAGGATAAATCTCCATTTCCAATGTACGAATTCAAGGTAAATCTCCATTTCCAATGGACGAATTTAAGGTACAGCTCCATTTCCAATGTACGAATTTAAGGTAAATCTCCATTTCCAATGTACGAATTTAAGGATAAATCTCCATTTCCAATGGACGAATTCAAGGTAAATCTCCATTTAGAATGGACGAATTTAAGGTAAATCTCCATTTCCAAATGACGAATTTAAGGTAAATCTCCATTTCCAATGTACGAATTTAAGGTAAATCTCCATTTCCAATGTACGAATTTAAGGTAAATCTCCATTTCCAATTTACGAATTTAAGGCAAATCTCCATTTCTAATGGACGAATTTAAGGCAAATCTCCATTTCAAATGGACGAATTTAAGGTAAATCTCCATTTCCAATGTACGAATTTAAGGTAAATCTCCATTTCCAATGAACGAATTTAAGGTAAATCTCCATTTCCAATGGACGAATTTAAGGTAAATCTCCATTTCCAATGGACGAATTTAAGGTAAATCTCCATTTCCAATGGACGAATTTAAGGTAAATCTCCATTTCCAATGGACGAATTTAGGTAAATCTCCATTTCCAATGGACGAATTTAAGGTAAATCTCCATTTACAATGGACGAATTTAAGGTAAATCTCCATTTCCAAATGACGAATTTAAGGTAAATCTCCATTTCCAATGGACGAATTTAGGTAAATCTCCATTTCCAATGGACGAATTTAAGGTAAATCTCCATTTACAATGGACGAATTTAAGGTAAATCTCCATTTCCAAGTGACGAATTTAAGGTAAATCTCCATTTCCAATGTACGAATTTAAGGTAAATCTCCATTTCCAATGTACGAATTTAAGGTAAATCTCCATTTCCAATGTACGAATTTAAGGTAAATCTCCATTTCCAATGGACGAATTTAAGGTAAATCTCCATTTCCAATGGACGAATTTAAGGTAAATCTCCATTTCCAATGGACGAATTTACGGTAAATCTCCATTTCCAATGGACGAATTTACGGTAAATCTCCATTTCCAATGGACGAATTTAAGGTAAATCTCCATTTCCAAATGACGAATTTAAGGTAAATCTCCATTTCCAATGCACGAATTTAAGGTAAATCTCCATTTCCAATGGACGAATTTAAGGTAAATATCCATTTCCAATGCACGAATTTAAGGTAAATCTCCATTTCCAATGCACGAATTTAAGGTAAATCTCCATTTCCAATGCACTAATTTAAGGCAATTCTCCATTTCCAATGCACGAATTTAAGGTAAATCTCCATTTACAATGGACGAATTTAACTTAAATCTCCATTTTCAAAGGACGAATTTAAAGTAAATCTCCATTTCCAAAGGACGAATTTAAGATATATCTCCATTTCCAATGGACGAATTTAACTGATTTTGGAGACTAAATACCTTGGTTTATTTCAGTAAGATATACTGCGTTTCATTATAAAACATAAAAAATTGTGACTGATAGAGCGATTTTTTAAATGTTCGTTTTTGGTGAACTCCTACACCTAATGGCTTTAGAACATAATAGATAGTATAAAAATCTTCTCCATGAAAAAATTCACACATGTACCAACTTTCAAGGTGATCGGTTGAACGGTGTCGAAGTCTATTAATCTCAGATATACCAATATCCACACATATGTTTTATATTGTAGATTTTCGCGGATATAAGTGTGATTAAGAACGTTTTCTTGGATTTTCCGCGTCATGGATTCATGGTCGGCCTCTGGCAACTGATTCCGACGTTTCGGCATGATCCTATATGTCGTTATCAAGGAATCAGTGCCCAGAGGCCGACCATGAATTCATGACGCGGAAACCCAAGAAAACTTTCTTAATTATCATATATATATATATACATACTCCGGTAGACTAGTGGTTATATTCCTTGCCTCTAGTCCCAAGGGTCGTGGGCTGAAACCCGACCGGGGTCGATGGATTTTTTTAGGATGGAACAATCCAAGGAGTAAGTTCTCCAGGAGGAACTTTAAGCTATGGGCCCGAGTCTGAAGATTTTCAGACTTGTAAAAGATCCTTAAGCCTGAATAAAGAGGTCTTTAAGCAAAAATTACCGACTTCTTCATCCTAGTAATACCTTAGCTGCCTACTAGATGTCTCATTGAGTCGGTACGTTGACCGCATACCATTCATGACATCTTGACAAATATGCGCAACTAAATTAACTTGGTCTGGTAACACCTAACAAAGGAGAGGCAACAGCCGTACATTGGGCTATTACGTCATTCTAGATAGAATATATCACATAAATCAGAATAAAATAGGATATCGTGTAGTCCCTGAGAATGTGAAGTAATTTTATCGACATGTTGCGTACATATTGGCAATACATTAGTGTAGTAAATCGGATATCGTTGCGTCATTTACATGAAAACCAAGGTTTGCAACTTGGATTTAAGTTAATATCCAAATCTGGAAACATGTTAAACTTGTTATTCGTTATGTCGTAGATTCATTTTAATGATCCTCTTCTGCTCGTAATTGTGTCTTACACAGTGTCATCACGATCTTGGAATTCCCTCCCTCCTGAGATTATTAGCTGCCGCACATTAGCGTCCTTCAAAAGACATGTTAATACTTCTTAGGCTATGATAAATATAGTAATTTGCAGTCTGTGGCATCTTGCCCATTCCTAGACTCCAAATTAAATTTTCTGGTCTCATCCCTCTTCGTACATTATCCCTCTACTTAGTTCTTGATCTTCCTCTCTTTGCTCTGGCAGAATGTTGCCAGTATTGAAGATCATTTACGGCCATGTCTCATCTCATTATCACCACTAGAGCCCGGGTTTTATATAATTACATATCATGTTTCCGTAAATGTAGTTTAAGAAAAGTTATAATGTCGACGAATTACATTGAAAGTACCCTTATTTTGAATGTTTAAATAATTAGGCGTACATATTTTTATATGTTTTGAGCTATAATACATATTTGCATCATAATACCTATCTCCCTGTTTATAAACAGGTTTACAATGTAAAACAAAACATCTTCCTGTATCAAAAGCGTTTTAAATTTGTATATTCTTTCTCCATTCTTCTCTATCTTCCTATTTCAATTGTTCCAGACCTATCTCCCTCATACCTTTTTTGATATCACCAATCCATTTAAATCTAGGTTGACCTCTCTTTCCATTCCCAGTTGGAATCAATTCCAAAGCTTTTCTCGGTAATCTTGTCTCTGGTATTCTACGTTTATAACCATACAATTCTAGCTATCTGGATCTCAGAAAATCTAATATTGAATTTTGGACATTCAATTGTTGTCGGATTGTATTTAGATTTTTTCCAATTTAGAATATCTAGTTGAGAGTCTAAAACAATCCATAGAATAATAATAATAATAATAATAATAATAATAATAATAATAATAATAATAGTAATAATAATAATAATAATAATAGTAATAGTAATAGTAATAGTAATAATAATAATAATAATAATAATAATAATAATATTTTTATTAAATTTCGATGATGAAAACACCTCTTCAAGCCTACCCTTCTGCTGAAATGACCCCTGGAAATTTAGTTCATTAGTATTGATTTCAAACGAGGCTTACTGTGCTAAAAGACAAGTATAAACTTGAAGGAGAAATGAAAAATTTCCACTCAAATTTTGAACTCAAAACTTCCATTAAATTTACTGTTTATTTCTATTTAAACAAAATTTTAGTTAGGAATCTCAGCTGCACGAATTCGGAGTTTCAAAATTGATAAATAAGATACCGATTATCATTATTTCAGTCCAAATATACATGTACAATAGTAGTCCTACTTCCAGTCTATTGGAATTTTGAAAAACATTTTATTTTGGGTGTTATATTCAAGATGATTTCCGAAAGATGACTCTGTCGCACGACAATATCTTTTAGTGTAGCTCGTTTACAAGAGATGGCGCGAGTTGCATGATTTTTTACAGCTTCCATGCTCCCTTCCTATTCAGCATAAGGAAAAAAAAAAGGGAAAGGAATTATTAACATGGCAGTGAGATCCAACGAGACAGCAACAAAAGAATTCGCGATTTTTACTCGACGCCACGAGGTTAGTCATAACCTCCTGTTAATATTAGTCTATCCTCACGAAACTTCCGGTAATTGTGTTTTTAGGAATTGATAGACGAGAAATGTACAGACTAAAATTGCAATGGCAAAAAATGCAACTAAGACTTTACATGGAATAATTTGGAACAAAAATATTACAAAGCAAACTAAAATGAAAATTTATACTAGCATAATACATAATATTTTGTCATATGGAAGTGAAACTTGGTCTTTGACGGAATTACAAAAGAATAAAATTAGAACAGTCGAATTCGATTATTTTAGAAGAAGCCTCCAAAAAACAAGACAGGATAAAATAAGAATACCAATGGTCACCCTCTGGAAGAAATAAACGTGGCAGATGAAGAGGGAAATGGAAAACCTACGTCAGAACTATAATGGATGATAGGAATTTGGAAGAGGGAGATTGGAATGATAGATATAAATGGAAACTGAAGACGGCAAATCTATAAGTGGGGGAAAGCCGAAGAAGAAGGAATTAATAGACTATTTAATCCGTCAGAGTTCTTTTACATGCAGTAAATCAATGACACTTGACATAAGACTCTATTTCTCATCCGAAGGAAGCCACATAGAAGACTCTTTTTTTTAATTTGCGATTCAATACAAGGATTTTAAACACTTGAACTCTAGGACCTATTTTTTTAATTTTTTTAATCACTTTGTCAATTTAATTAAATACATAATGGATTTATGTGAAAAATACGATAAACTGGATATTTCAATATTACCTTCTGCTATTTACACCGATACATGCACAAACGAGGCAAGGGTACTGCCTTGCGTGAATTACTTAATCAGCTAATTTATATACGCATATTTCCCTATAGATGTCAGAGAATGACATTTGGTTACCTCATCGCTTCTAAGAGACATCCAGTAAGCAACTAAGATATTACTCCGATGTGTAAGGCCGATTATATTTCTCTCAGATGTTCTAACTTTCTTTTAATGTTGTTTTACGAGCTGGAAAATAATCAGATTCATTCTGAAAAATCCATCGACCGCGGTCGAGTTTGAAGCCGCTACCATATGGACTAGAGACAAGACATTAATCCTTAGATTACAGAGGTCGATGCACAATAATAAAACTAACTCGCTCGCAGTCTTGAATCTCATGTTCATGACCGCTCGGATATCCTGTCCTTTTTCTAATATTTTCTAATATTTTCGAATTACCCCTTTATAATTAACCTCCTTCAAATCATGGATAATTTTATTCTCCCATATCATTCTTGGCCTATCTACTGGACGCTTTCGCTCTGGTTTCCCTAAAAGAATTTTCCATGTCGCTCATTCTTTCTTTATTCGTGTGTGCACATAAATTGAATTTTCAGCAAATGAATTGCATGTTATACAGGTAAATATATATTAATGTTATATCAACATCCTCATCATCTGCCTTTCAAGTATTAGGCCCAGTGGCCCGTTACGGTCTCCCGCCATCTCCGAAAAGGTCGACCCACAGATCTTCTGCCTCGAGGAATGTAGGAATGTAGTGAAGAATTTGTTTTGGTATTCTGTGACGATCCATGCGCTGAATATGGGCTAGCCAATTGTTTTTTATATTCTTGGAGGTATTCAGATATAGGTACGATGTTTAACTCTCTGGCTATTGTTGAATTTCTTTGGTGGTCTAGAAGGCTATAACCTGCAGTTCGTCGCAGAAATTTCATCTCCGTGGCTGTAATATGACGGTCATCCTGAGTTCTGATGGTCCAAGCTTCACTGCCATAACAGATATTAATGCTATATTTTAAGTACAAATTCTCTGTGTTAATATATTCAAAATATTTTATAGTTTACTAGCTAATTAATGCCCGGCGTGTGCTGCTACGTCTAAATAAATGATAATGTGTTTTTACATTTAGTTGAATAAGTAAATGGAAAAATAATTATAAATTTATATCGTTATTATTTTTAGATACCCCGTACTGATTATCTGGCATTGCCCGGGAATCAACGTATCCCGATGTATTTGGCATAAATGAGCTAAAATACAAAATTCGTTATTTCGAGATATCCGTGATACTGTTCTGCTTGCCCGGGAATCTACTTATCCCGATCTTCTTGGCATTAATGAAATATATATATATATATATATGGTTATTGTGAGTTATCCATAAATACAAACATATGCTGTCGCGGACTTTTTTGTAGAGTTTTTTGACATATTCAATTCTGTATAAGACCTTCATGGCATCAATGAAAGACAAATATGGCTATTGTGAGTTATCCGTAAAAGATAAACATATGCTGTCGCGGACTTTTTTGTGGAGCTTTTTTTTTTTGATATTCAATTCTGTATAAATTAATTTTGTGTATTTGTTATGATTTAGGCAGCGTAAGCCATTTAAGCGTCAAAAAATTATTTTTTTTCACATTTTTCACTACAAAGGGTGATTTTTACGGGTGTAGGAGTTGAGTATCACAACTCTCGTATGGCCTATGTTCATCCCGGGAATCTCCTGAACATTTTGCAAAAACCCCATCACAATTGGATCAACGGTATGGCCGCGCATAAAGTCGAACAAACAAACAATCAAACAAACAAACATTCATTTTTGTATAATAATAATAATGAAAATAATATTAATATTATTAATAATATTAATATTATTAATAATAATAATAATAATAATAATAATAATAATAATAATAATAATAAGAAGAAGAAGAAGAGACGCGCGCAGAAATGTGCATTAGATTTGGTCTCTGCTGTATGCCAGCAACGATTTTGTTCTCTTTAAACAGACATTGAAATGGTATCTTGCACACAGTCTATCACAGAGCTTACACACGCAGTCCATTGACGGATCATGATAGTTTGAAATTCTGCAAAGTTTGTGGTGATATCCATGCACTGCCAGTCTTATTATTGCACTGCGTATCTTGTTATTTGGTCCAGTCCAGTCTCGATTAATAATTGCATCTGTTGCGTAAAAATCTTCCGGTATTTCTTTTCTCTTCTTTTGTCTTATCTTCTTCAATGTAGTTTCCTGTTTAGTAGCAGGAACTCTGTGCGTAGATCTTCCACGAGGAAAGTTTCCCGTGCTAACTCATATGCAAGTCTAGATGGAGCAAATTTGGAAATCCTCATTGCTTCTTTAAGGAATCTTGCTATCACTTTTTCTAAGTTGTTTAAGTCTCCATAGCTGAGGTCAGTCCATGTGATTTCTATCCCATATGTTAAGAGACAGTATTAGATTTGACACTAATTTCTGAAAAGACAAAGTATTTCTTCCCAAAAATTTACCCCTTTTTTACTTTAAAATGAAGGTGAGGATTGACATGATTTTTCACACCATTACATAGAGTATGTGAAATTAAATCATATTTTCTTTGACATTTTCTATAAATACGTAAGAAGCGCCTACAATTCTACCCATTATGTTGAGTAATATTAACTCTTAAATTGGCAATATAGCCGGTAAAGATCTTGCTTTAATTTATTTAATGTTTTATTAAAATTTTACGAAAACGAACGAGTATAAAGTTGTGATGACTTAAAGAATGTACAGCAATACTTTAAATTACACATAGCCTCTTGATGCCCCAACTCCTTTCAAAAAACATTAAACTGAAAATATATAAAACTATTATTCTACCAGTTATATTATATGGGTGCGAAACATGGACTCTTACTTTAAGGGAGGAAAGGAGATTACAAGAATTTGAGAATAAAGTACTTAGGAAAATGTTTGGACCAAAGAGAGATGAACAGACAGGAGAATGGAGAAGACTACATATTAATGAACTACATGGTCTTTATAGGAAGCCAGATATAATAAGAACAGTTAAGTCTGGTAGACTGCGACGGGCAGGACATGTTGCACGTATGGGATTGAAAGACTTGCATGGAAGCTTCTTGTAGGAAAGCCAGAGGGAAAACGGCCAGTTGGTAGACGAAGAATGAGGTGGGAGAATAACATTAACTATGATTTGAGGGAAATAGATTATACAGGGAATGATTGGAAAGCATTAGCTCAGGATAGGGATCTATGGAGAGCTTATGTCCGCGCGGCCATAAACCTACGGGTTCGATAGTGCCTGTCAGTGAGTAAGTAAGTAAGTATATATGATTTATTTTCATTGTGGTCCAATACATTTAAATAATTTACACGATAAATTATTGTTTCGCCATTTTAAACTTAATAACTTATCTCATAATACATTTTTTATAAAACTGAACAAGAAAAACAAAAAGAAAACGATATTACAATTTACGAATTGTGTGGAAATCAGACCACAACCATCACTTAAAGTAATCTATATATAAGCTTGTGCAATATATAATAATTGCTTAAAAATGTTAATTTGCGACTCAGGGTCTATAAAGTACTATATTTATCCCAATGTTAAAGGTATTGCAAGGAGAAACGAACTAACAATCTCCATTCATATTTTTTATATTAGTCAGTCCACCGCTGTGGTCTCGAGGTAGAGTGCTGCCTTGTCACGCAGCGGGCCCGGGTTCGATCCCCGGTCGGGACAGTTTTTCTGGGTGAGGTTTTTCTGGGTCAGGTTTTTATCGGGGTTTTTCCTCACCTGTAAGACAAATGTCAGGAACAATTTAAGGCCCATACGGTCCCCAAAATCATATGGCCATCATCATCATCCTTATCCTTAACAATATCATCATTGGCATTCTTCACCGGTGTGGAAAGCAACGGGAATCTACCACACCTACAATTCCCTAGTAAAGCTGCAAAGCATAGCATGAAAATGCTATGATTGCAGTGAAAGACCTGCCCTCGGGCAGAATTACTATGGATGGATATAGGTTAATCGAACTTCTTGTCATAATTCCACACGGATATTTGTTTTATTTAGGGATCTTTTCATTCAGTTACAAAGACAGATACAAGCATTTAAATAAAAAAAGAACCTTTTTTTTTTAGTCCATGCAGTCTCAATTATAGCTGCCATCGTAAACGATACAACGCTATAACATTAAGAATTCTTAATAGTTTATTACGTTTATGAATGGAAATTATACAGATTTATTTTAATTAACTACAATTTCTAAGAAATCGATTATTAATATATTCGACTGATTTTTCTAGTTATTGAAATGGATAAATTAATAGTGTTGGACATATCGGTATATATAGAGGTGTGAACTAATTATGCTATACATTTTTAGCTGCTTACAGAGTGAATTTACAGAAAGTAATCTGAGATAGGTATCCAATGTTCTGAAAAAATGGCCGAATTATAAGTTATCTACTTTCAAAAAAAATAAAAGAATAACAGTTTTAATATTCACGAAAATCATATAAAACTTTGATACCCAATCAATTGATTAATAATTTTTTGAAATGATTTAATAACGGGAAACACGTTTACTCGTGAAGAATAAAAATACTATCATGAAATGATTTATAACTAACTATCTCACTGGAAATATCGAACCCGCAGGTTCATGGCCACGCGGACATAAGCTCTCCATTCATCCCTATCCTGATCCAATGTTTTCCAATCATTCCCTGTATAATCTACTTCCCTCAAATCATAGTTATTGTTATTCTCCCACCTCAATCTTGGTCTACAAACTGAGCGATTTCCCTCTGGTTTTCCTACAAGAGGCTTCCATGCACGTCTTTCATTCCCCATTCGTGCCACATGTCCTGCCCGTTACAGTCTACGAGACTTAACTGTTATTATATCTGGCTTCCTATAAAGACCATGTAATTCATTAATATGTAGTCTTCTCCATTCTCCTGTCTGTTCATCTCTCTTTGGTCCAAATGTTTTCCTAAGTACTTTATTCTCAAATACTCGTCATTTCCTTTCCTCCCTTAAAGTAAGAGTCCATGTTTTGCATCCATATAATATAACTGGTAGAATAATAGTTTTATATATATTCAGTTTAACGTTTTTTTGAAAGAAGTTTGGAAGTCAAAAGTCTCTGTAATGCATAATAACACGCATTTCCTGAATTGAGCGTATGTTTAATTTCCTTGTGCATCTCATTCCTGCTTGTCATTATTGTTCCTAGGTATTTGAATTCACCTCAAAATTTCCCTCATTTGTCATTAGTTGTCCATTTCCATTATATAATGTATTTCTATGTATAATATACAGAAAGAAATCTGAGATAGTATCCAATGTTCTGAAAAGTAAATTTGCCGAATTATAAAATACCTAAGTTCAAAATGGATAAAAAAATAACAATTTTAATATTCATGGAAATCATATAAAACTTTGATACTTTCATTTATTAAATACTTCATGAATTTTCATCCAACCGATTAATTAATAGATTTTTTAAATTATTTAATATATAATTTATTATAGTAAAAATGGAAGAAGCAGACCTAGAGAACGTTGGATAGATGGAGTGAGGAGAAGCATGGAAGCTAGATATCTGAGGGAAGGTGTTCTAGACAGGAACATCTGGCGACAAATCACTTTGGGTTGAAGGAGAAGCACTGTATTGTGGAATTTTCCTAATATTTAATAATGGGAAACTCGTTTACTCGGGAAGAATAAAAATACTATCATGAAATGATTTATTCCAGAAAATTTAAATTTATTCTGATAATGTGTATATCAATTAGAAAGAATTAGTTGTGGACCATATCGTTGAATTGCCATGCAATGATTGCCCTTTAGAGTTTGTTGTAGGGCCTAATGCTACCTCCTCTAAAAAATATGCATTTAAATATACTTGATTTAGATAATATAGCATGGCAGATAGGAATATATTTTAGGAGATTGGTTTTGAGAAAAGGAAATAATAAATATTCCATATATTATAAATTATAATTTTAATAGAGTTACATAAGTGTTAACATACAATGAATACTGTAGAAACACTTGTGATCGGATATGACACACACACACACCAGTCTGACACAAGGAACTTTGTGAACACGCACACGCACATTATATGTTACTCTCACTGCCGGAATCTGTTGGGATAGTTATCGTTCTCTGCCAAATTAGAATCTTCTGGTTTCTGGAACTTCGGTTCCCTTGCTTCTTGCTCCTGTAAACATGTAAACATAATGCATTATTAGGGCTCGGAAGTTGAAGACCTATAAAATGCCTTTAAAAAGACCTAAAGAATCTTACAAAATACCTAAAAAAATTGGAAAAAGGACGTAAAAAGTGTTGCAGTTAGGCCTATTAACAGTGGATAAAGACAACCTCGCTGCCTTCGCCATCTGCTGGAGGCAATTGTCACAAAGTGGCAACTTCTTAGAAAATTTGAAATCGAAATACAATAGTTCAGGCGGTCAGTAGGCTGGCTAGTGGTTAAAAATGTGATATTTTTTTAGACTTCAATAGTTTATTGTGAAGCAAAAGAGATTGGAATGTGAAAAGTCTTTTGAAAGTAAAGCTTGATGGTATTTTTGGAAGACTTTGGAATTAAGACTAGACTCTGCACATTCTTGAATTACACAAATGGTATAAATATAGTCTAAGCAAGGTAAAGTTGGAAAAAAAAAAACCTCTAAGACCTAAAACAAAGGCAAAAAAATACCAATAAACCAAAAAACGTCGAAAAAGGACAAATAAAACCCATCATTTTTCTGGCTCACAATGACCCAAAAAGTATTTATATTTTATGATGACCTTGAAGAAGATTTCCAGGCTGTTGGCCGTGGTCTTGAGGCTTGATGTCCCCCGACGTTTCGCCAGAGACTGCGTCTGGCATCCTCAAAGGTTGTCTTGAGACAACCCTCGACTATGCCAGACGCAGTCTCTGGCGAAACGTCGGGGAACCTCAAGCCTCAAGACCACGGCCAACAGCCTGGAAATCTTCTTCAAGATCATCATAGCAATTCCGGCCGTGAAAGCCTAAGTCAATACAATATTTATATTTTGTTGATATTCGTCTTCAGATATAAAATAAAAAACGACATTTCCTCAACTTCCCATCCCTATATATTATTAGGCCTAAGTTATATCGTCTTTGATATTTTTACATTCTGCGCCGTTGTTTTTATAAATATCAGTGAATAGATACTAACGGAAGAGATAAGCCCTCTTCGTAAAATTGGTTGAAGCCTTCTGACTATTCTATATAATGTAAAATGCATTTATATAATTAAATAATATAAGAGGTACCCAGCCACAGAGAGAGCTATGCCTTATCAACATGAAAATAATAACTTATACTTAATTTTTTTTAAATCATTTGTTCATTAATTTACTTATTTTGTATATGGAAAACAAAATGCACATGGACATTTTAAATTTCACGGACAGTGTCTAGGTTTTATCTTTAGCTAAGTATTCTTCGTTGTCTCATTTTTCAGTCTTTCTATCAAAAAAGACTTTCGCTGATTTTTGGATAGGGCCTAATACACATAACTCGGTTTATTTGTTTGTTTTTCCTACTTCTTGCTAATTTGTTTTGTATCAATTTTTATTATTATTAATATATAAGATGAGACTTTTTGTATCTATACAAATGGTCTTTTTATGGATGAGTGTAGTTATTTATTATTGTGTATAGAGTGTAGACATAGATTATATATATATGGCCTATTGCTTTTTTTTTTCATTTTTTATGTA
Organism: Diploptera punctata; assembly: GCA_030220185.1. Lineage (NCBI taxonomy): Eukaryota > Metazoa > Arthropoda > Insecta > Blattodea > Blaberidae > Diploptera > Diploptera punctata. Next base: position 1,921,145 of record JASPKZ010010652.1, on the reverse strand, counting down.
GGTGTGTAGCAATGTAGGTATATATATATATATATATATATATATATATATCCATTATTTACGGGACTTTCCATAAACCCTAAATGACTAAAAATCCAATTTATAATTATATTTTCAGGAATAAATATAACTTTTTTTCCTCAACACTTCCTGGGATACGAATATTCCCCCTAGGAAGATTAGGAATAAGATATATGAGAATCAGAATGATTGTGAGGTACTTATAAAGGTTTACATATTGTTCATCCGATTGTGATGGGACTTTTTGCAAAATATTCAGCAGTTTCCCGGGAAGGTTTTAGGCTATAAGAGAATTGTAATTATCATCCTCTTTACCCTTAATAATCACCCTTTGTAAAAAAAACACACGTGTTCTTCGTAACTTTTTGGACACTTAAATGACTTACGCTGCCTAAACCATAACACACGCTTCAAATTAATGTATACAGAATTGAATATCCCAAAAAAATCTACAAGAAGATCGGGATAGGCCTAACTACATCCCGCGCAAGACTGGATAATTAGCACGAGGTATTTAAAAATAATTAAGTAAAGTAAAGTGATCCCACAACAGACCCGGAGGCCCTTGGGGTAGTAGGAGGTTAGGGCTCCCACTTTTTCTAGACAATCGGCACTTTATGTCAGCCGGGTTGTCAGCCCTGCGTGACGGCCGCCTTTACCCCCAGAACAAGCGTCTGGTACTCATTTCCGTTAGAGGCTGAGTCGACCCCAGGGCCATAGTGCCGCCAGAGGATTTGGGTCAATTTAAAAATCCTGACCCCCAACGGGACTTGAACCCTCGACCCTCCGGCTTGTAGCTCAGTGCCTTAACCACTACGCTACGGCGTGCCCCCTTAAAAATAATTACGATATAAAAAAAATAAAAAAGAAACAGCGATATCTTAAAAGAATTGAAGACTACGCCAATTTTGGAATATATTAAACAGTACCAACTAAATTGGAAACACTATCTTGAAAGAATGAGTTCAAATCGGATCCCCAAAGCTGTTTATAATTATATACCAAGTGGACGAAGATCTCTGGGCCGTCCTATGAAACGCTGGAGGGAAACATTTCTATAGGATCGTAACAGGCCTTGGCCTAATACTTGGAAGGAAGAAGAAGAAGACGATGTAAATTTATAATCATGTTTCTTTTTACTTATTCAACTAAACATAAAACGCATTTGATTTATTTAAGCGTAGCAACGCACGCCGGGTATTAGTAAGTTTTCTTAATAAAATAACTCCACTGGGTCTTCAAACTGGAATGAGCTACAATTTCCATTTCATGATCCAATGGAAGTACGGCTTGCAATGGTATGAGAGACTATTGCCCTAGAGCTGTTTTATTAATGGTGGGTGGAGTTGTCTGGTAAACCAGATCACCGTGACATTGCCAAGTTCATTCATACAACTCGCTCTCCGTGTCAATGAACTGGTACTGCAGCGCTACACCTGCATATTTACAAACACTTCATTCAATGCATGAGTCAACCACAATAATATTAATAAAATTCAAGATCAAATTCTCCATAGAGGTGAATAGTCATAAAGTAAAATATTAAATAAATACCTTGGCAGGCGCCATCGTCCTCAACTAGGTTAAAATTGTTAAAACTGATAGGCCTTTCAGAAATGGAATAGAAGGATATACAGATACATACATCTGTTAAAATGAGATACCTTCGGAGGACCGCAGGATACACACTACTAGATCATAAACAAATGAAGACATCTTAGAAGAATTACACATGGAACTTTTAAAAAATAAAATGTCTGATTATGAGTCAAGATGGATGCAACATGTTCGTCGAATGGAAGATAACAGGATACCCAAACAAATGTTAAGCTATCGATGTACAGGAAGAAGAAGACCAGGACGTCCATTCAAAAGAGTTTTGGATGGTGTTTCTCTTGAGGCCGAAACAGGTCAACAAATGGACTAAATTCGTGAATGGACTATGATGCCTTTCTGAAACTGGCTCCCTCTTCAGCAGAAGGCAGTAGCGCAACCCCTTCTGCTGAAGATGAAAGCAAGTTTCTGAAAGGCCTAACGGTTAAAAAAATCTAGTTGAGAACGACGGCACCTGCCAAGGTATTTATTTATTTTAATATTCTTATTCTACTTCTATAACCAGGGATTAGGCTCTTAGGCCTGTTCCGGATTCACATATTTTAATATTTCACTTTATTAATTTAAAGTTTCACTTAACAAAATTTGGTAGATAGAATTTCTCCAGAAAGTTTTATCTAGTGGCATTATTAATGTTCCAATGTCAACATTCAGTAGTGTAATAATTCTCTGGAAAGCGTTCATTTTCTTCTGTCCTCATCCGCATATTCAGAACTGGACGAAATGATTTGTACTTTATATAATCAATTTTTATACTTTTTTTAATGTGATAGACAAGGGTGTAGCCTATCGCTCACTCTTTTTAATATATGATATATATTGTCGACAAGTCCACCACTGTGGTCTCTAGGTAGCGTGCAGCGTTGTCACGCAATGGGCCCGGGTTCAATCCCCGATCGGGACAAGTTTCCTGGGTAAGGTTTTTTCGGGGTTTTTCCTCACTTGTAAGATAAATGTCAGGAAACTTCAAGGCCTAAATGGTCCCCGAACGCCTTATGGCAATCATTATCATCAATACGATATTTGCCTAATTATATTAAGTTTAGTTTAAGGCCTCTCCTGGCGCATCATTACGATCATCATCAACTCTCATGTATAATCGGGACGGCGTAACCCCGCCTTCCAGGCGCCCCACCCTCAAATGTGGGTTACAATTATGCCATCTCAGAAGAGAGCACCAGAAATGTCGAAATGACAATCTGGGGCATTGAAAAAAAAGTATATTGATGACATTATGAAACATTATAACAGACAAAGGCCTTATATTGAACAATAACATAAGTATTAACAGCTTAATTTTCGCCGATGACTTAGTTTTATTACAGCATGACGAAGATCTATTACAATTGGCTGCCCATAAACTGAATACAATATGCAACGATTTTTATTTACAATTTTAGTAATTAAAAAACAAAAGTAATGGCATTTTGTGGAAGAGACACTCTGCGCGCAAAAATAATTCATTAGAGACGAAATTATTGAACAAGTATCCCACTTCAAATATTTATGAAGTGATATCAGCTATGGATATAATAAAGATACTGAACATAAAACGCAACAGTCCCTTGCTATTTGTGGCACAATAAATATATTATTCCATAATAAAGCCCATAAACAAACAAAATTCAAATTTTATGAAACAGTGGCAGTCCATGTCCTTTTATATGGGAGCGAATCTTGGATTATTACTACCAAACAAGAAAGTAAAATCAAGCAGCCGATATGAAATTTGTAAGAAGAGTAAAAGGGTGTACTATAATGGACCAGATAAGAAACGAGGATATCCGTGAAGAACTGCAGACCTACTCCATAAAAGAAAATATATTTAATAACAAGAAAGAGTGGAAATAACATGTAGAAAGAATAGAAGAGAGTAGATTACCAAAGAAAATCTCACATTACTTTCCGATAGGCAGAAGAGATACTGGACGTCCTTGGAAGATACGGTCTTAGTTCTAGTAGTGAAGACGGAACAGGCAATCAATGCCTAAACCAGGAAGTAAAGGGAAAAAATATATTTTTAAATGTGTTGTTGGGACTGAATAAAAGTAAGCACGTGATTTGTCTTCAAAATATAATTTAAAAAAGGGCTCTTCTTTAGAATAATTTACCCTTGATTTTTGAGTTTATTGTTGTGAATTATAAGACTTCTTATGTATTTACTAACATTTTTAAATATTTTGAATTTTTTCAATCAATTTGTATAACTTTATTTTAGAATTTTAAAGTATTTATTCAAATACACTTATTGTGATGGTGACTTGCTGTTTTCTCCAGAGAGTATATCTTATAGTTGGAACAAGTGGGTTATCGATGGTTGCGATTATTAAGGAGTGAAAAAAGGGCGTTTCATGGGATTCACCCTAGGTTAGAGTAATTGAATTAGGTTAAGTATTAGTTAGTTAGTTAGCTTTTAGGTTCGTTACATTTTAAATGTGTCTAAATACATAAAACAAGAAAAACGATAATAATCGAAACAATAATAATCGATATGTGGTTCGATGGTGGGTTATCGCTGGCTCTATAAACTCTGGCGCATGTGCACCATTGTTCTATAAGACTTCAAAAATATATGGGGTAAGTTAAAGTGGACTTTTTCCATAATTAAAAAAATAGAATTTAACGAGAAAGAATTATAAAACGTACCTGCTGTAACCTGATTTGCTCGTAAATGATATCAAGAGATTTCTGAATTTCTGCTGGAATTGGAGGAGGTGTGGGTAGATGTGTCCCTTCTGCTCTGAATCCTTGTTCATCGGCTGTGTATGTGACAGTGATGATGCTGCCATCTGGTGCTGTATAGGTGTAGCTGCCATGCTGCACTAGCGCCTCCTCATTTTCAACTCCTGGATTCTTGAGGAAACCGGTCTCTTCAGCAATTATATTGTTGCCCGTTTCATAACTAAAAGAAATTAACATTTGCATTTATTTGATAAATAAATAAAAAACTATCGATTCACTTACAGAAAATGAAAATATTCAATAACAATACCTTATACTGCAATTTGGCAATATTATAAACTAAGACTATTTGCCCAATTGCTTTCATAACATTCTTGGTGTGTACTTTTTTTTTCTTGATCACACTGATTTTCATTCTTGTTCTACTTTTTTAACATTTTTCCTTATCCACACTCAGACACGACACACCCAGTCCCAAGGTGGAGATTTAAAATCCCTTACCTCGCCGGGAATCGAACCCGGGTCGTCAGAGTAGAAGGTAGGGACTCTACCGACTACACCACAGCAACGGACTACTCAGAGGATGTATATTTAGGCGAAATGATGATTAAAATAAAATGTACAGATTGAGGGTCATTTTGGACACCTTATATTCATATATTGTTTATCCTTGCTTATTAAATGGTTTTCATTATATCAGTAAACTAGAATAGGCCTACACTGTTTAGCATTTAGCAGAACTAAGCTTAATTTTTTAATTCATAAAAGAGAAGAGTAATGACGTGAACATAAGACAAGGAAGAAAAAGTCTATTTCTAAAATAAGTTATTTATTATGTAAATGAAACGTCTTAATTAGTTATCTCCTTACACTCGCTTTTGATCATAGTTTTTCTCCCTTTGTAGGTATATTTACGTACCTCAAGTCAGCCGAATATTACAGGAAGAGACCTACGGGAGAGGATTTGAACTCTTTATCACACACTTTTTTTTTACCACACTAGGACATAGAGAGCTACTCCGAATTTATGATCACCTCAATACCAGGGCCACCTCCGAGACAACACGAACATTTAAGACAAGACACGCCAATCACGTGATCGCCAAATGATATTCGGGGACCACTTGAACCAAAAAGATTAAGAATTAGCCCATTATCATCCCATTTTGGACAAGCCTCCTGCGACTGCAGGGTTAGCCAACCCCTTGGGACTATTACTTCCACTTTTTTATGGATTGCTTCCACTTTTGTCTGTCTTGCGCTATTCTAGACCACAATTTTCCTAGATGGCATTTAAACACTTCACTCCAACGCTTTCTTTGTCTTCCAACTTTCCTTTTCCGTAGTCTGGGTTCCCACATAATCACTGCATTAGGGTGGGCCGAAAAACTAATTTTTTTTATTTCGAAGTTATAATAGTGCGGAAAATTTGCGAATTATATAGCTAAAAAAATAAAAAAATAGGCCTATATCAAAATCGTTTGACATCTTCCGGTCGCGCAATGGCTCTGAAGTTTGGCAAAATATGAAAGAAGCTTCATTTTTTCAATTATTTATTTTTTCTAATATCAGATAGGTATTGCTGATCTTTGCTAAGCACGTTTATGTCTATTTGTGGGATCTGACAATCAATACTCTGGAAGTTATTAAATACCAAAATTGAGTAAAAATATAACTTGTTCATTATTCTGCCAATTTTGGAGCTTATGCGCGACCAGAAGATATCAACTGATCTAAACCAAATTAAAACAATGTTTTTAGGCTCTATTTGAAGACGTTACAAACTATTACATTACGAAAACATCTAATTAAAAAAATTAAAGAAATAATTTCAAAAATGAAGTTTTTTTCATATTTTGTCACAATTTAGAGCCTTTGCGCGACCGGAAGATATCAACCGATTTTTATATATTTTTTTCCTTTTCTTTTGTCTATTAAAATTCGCAACTTTTCCGCGCTTCGAAATAAAAAAAATGGGGTTTTTTCGGCCCACCCTAATAGACATGTCCTGTGACGTGGTATACAAGTTAATGATGTATCTTGTTATCTAGTTCCTAAATTGTGATGAGCCAATAAGTTATAAACGCGTTGTTAAATAACTTGGTAAATATGTTTGCAGAATCTGGAATAGCAAAACATGTGAATGTAGGGTTCTTCTGTCATTTAATCGTAGCCACGATACAGCTATATAGGCTACTTAACAAATAATAGAATCCAAGGGTGGAGGATAACTATCTATAATGACGTAGCCCATTGTTGATCCATAACCTCTCCTTTATAAGGAGTTACTAGACCAAGTTAATATCTTTGTTACCTTATTTGCTCACAGATGTCGTAGATGGCATGCTGTCAACACGCTGACCCAATGAGACATCTAACAGGCAACTAAGGTATTATTAGGACATTGATGTCGGTATATTTTGCTTCGAGGCCTCTTTATTCAGACTTAAGGATCTTTTATGAGCATGAAAATCTTCAGACTCGGTACCCATGGCTTAAAGTCCCTCCCGGAGGACTCGTGCACGCTATAATATTGAATATGTATGATATTCATAGTTAATTTTTGGGAAATAATTTATGAGGTTCTTAATTCGTAAATTAAGGAGTCATTTTTTAACATCTTACCTCATATTTTATGTTTCTTCAAACATGGAACTAGTTTTCGAGAGATCCTTCTCTCGAGAGATCCTTCTCTCGAAAACTAGTTCCGTGTTTGAAGAAACATAAAATATGAGGTAAGATGTTAAAAAATGACTCATTAATTTACGAATGTATGATATTGTAAATGTTATTATAATACAATTGTATTAATTTCAATTTTGAAAACTTTTGAAATCAGTAAATAAATTAAATTTGTTGAGAAATAAAATTGTAAGGTATAGGTTATCGGTATATTATTCCCATACACCCAGAAGTGAATGCGTGACCTTTAGGATGAGTGAGTTGTAACTTGTGGTATTTAGCACGTGTTACAACACAAGGAAACAAAACATTTCAAGCTTGCGCAACAATACTAGGTCATCATCTTCCAGCCATATATTATTTTTCCCATTTTCGAATGTTGGATCTAAAGAGGTAAATAAACTTGCTTGTAAAGGTGTCGTGTTGGAGAACAGAATAAGGACTTTTGTACCAATTTTTGATAATGTGAATAATATGTCGATTTTCACACACACACACACACACACACACACACACACACACACACACACACACACACACACACACACACACATATATATATATATATAGATATTATAAATATATTTTTGACATTTGGCAATGAAGGCAAATATGATATGAAAAGAAAAAAGAATGCTTGAGTCGGGATTTGAACTCGAGTCTCTAAAGCATTCTTTTTTCTTTTCATATCATATTTGCCTTCATTGCCAAATATCAAAAATATATTTATAATATATATATATATATATATATATGATATGAAAAGAAAAATGAATGCTTGAGTCGGGATTCGAACTCGAGTCTCTAAAGTCTGTACCTTTAGCGCTCTAACCAACATATTTGCCTTCATTGCCAAATGTCAAAAATATATTTATAATATCTATATATATATATATATATATATATATATATATATATATATATATAAAAAGCGTTACTGCTATAAAGTAAATATTCTCTTTAAAAATTTGCTTAACTGTTATGTTAGCCGCGAGATGGCAGTTGGAATAAATTTCCGCTACCTCTTGTGTGAACTGAGAATACTACATGTAAAAGAAAATTGTATGCTTGTATTGGAATTCTTGGGTAGCTCAGTTTGTTAGAGCGCTAAAGGTACAGACTTTAGAGACTCGAGTTCAAATCCCAACTCAAGCATTCTTTTTTCTTTTCATATCATATATATATATATATATATATATATATACACTATTTGGATATTTCGTAAACTTTATCTTTAACTATCTAACTAACTCACGTGGGTTCATAGCCGCGCGGACATAAACTCTCCATACATCCCTGTCCTGAAACACGTTTTCAGTCATACTTGTAGGCCTATAACACTGAGCAACAAAAAAAGAAACTTTGTTTTTGTCTCAGAAAGAAAAATATGTGATTCTGATAGTATTTTGTCGCCTGAATTCAATTATGGAATCGGTTTTTCTCTATCACGCAAGGTTTCCGAGTGATAGACATTTATAATTCCAAACACTTTAATATTTTCTACATTCGTAAGTACACAATATTCGAACATTCGGATTCACCTAGAAAGTAAGAAATGACGATTTTCTGCTATATTTCGCCTGTGGAGCATCCCTCTTCATGGTCCAACAATAATCGGCCAGCATATTAGGATTTCATTTGCCTTGATATCTCTTTCCCTAGCTGAAATCATTTGAGTTAGCTCATTTGGTTTTATTTTACAATGGATAAATGAACGAAATAACGTTTATTAAAAAAATAATTATTTAAATCCATTAATCATCATCATCATCATCACTCCAGGGATCAGGCAATTGCCCGTTCCGACTTCATAATGCATCAGCCCAACGTCTTCTAGGTCTTCCAACGTCACATCCTCCTCGTGCTTGATAATTATCCATTAATTGAAATTGAAATAAAAAAATAAAAAAACTGTTGGTGATGGAGAAATTCCGAATACATATTTGAAAACACGATAAAAAAGTGCATTAAGTACAACTATGGTACCCATGAGACAAAAATCATGTTGACCAGAGTAATTTACCTCCCTCAAACCACGGTTAATGTTATTCTGCTATCTCATTCTTGGTCTACCTACTGGGCGCTTCCGTCTAATTTTCCTACAATGAGTTTCCCTGCCCCTTTTCATTCCCCATTTTAATTACCACTAGTAATCAAACCGAAAAAAGTTATACATTGTTACTCGTCTATCGATACTCGTGCATCCACTCATGAGGCGAAGGTGCTTTTTGGGGGAATTACTTAACCAAGCTAATTTATTTACGCTTCTTTCTCTACAGATGTCAGCGAGTACAGTGGTTAGCTTATCCCCTCAAAGAGACACCTACTATAGACAAGAAGATCCGATTAAATTTTGAACAGAGGCTCTAATTTAGGCTTGAAGATCTTTAACGAGCCTTAAAATCATTAGTCTCTGTACCCACCTCATAAAGTCCCTCCCGGAGGACTTGTCCCTTAGATTTCTTAATCCTAAAAAATCCATCTACCCCGGCTGGGTTTAAACCGGCGACCCTTGGGATAAAAGGGAAATAACTCACAGACCACTGAGGTCGGTAAAAAGGAAATGTACATTCCTTAATATCTCGAAAGTACTGTACATTATTGAGAATTTTTTCGCGATTATAACCATTTTCTTGTTTATTATAGCTCGAATTTATTATATCCCATCCCGAGTTTAACAATTATGTAGCCTATACGTGATATGTTTCCTTTTATTTAAGTGAAATTAACCCATTGAAAATTATTAAAAAAAACTGTTTTATTTCGTCGTAATTCAGGTGCTGACACTTGTATCTCTAGGTTTGATATTGTTATGGTTGTTATACTTAATTAGTTACTTACTCACTGGCACTATCGAACCCGTAGGTTCATGGCCGCGAGGACATAAGCTCTACATGCATCCCTATCCTGATCTAATGCTTTCCAATCATTCCCTATATAATCTACTTTATTCAAATTATAGTTAATGTTATTCTCCCACCTCATTCTTGGTCTACCAACTAGGCGTTTTCCTTCTGGTTTTCCTACAAGAAGCTTCCATGCACATCTTTCATTCCCCATACGTGCAACATGTCCTGCCCATCGCAGTCTACGAGACTTAACTGTACTTGTTATATCTGGCTTCCTATAAAGACCATTTAGTTTATTGTTAGTAGTCTTCTCCATTCACCTGTCTGTTCATCTCTCTTTGGTCCAAAAATTGATGGCATGGGTTCTCTGAAGTAGTCCCCACCCGGAGAACCGAATGGGGGACTATTTGACCTCTGGAAAATTTTACCCCAGTTGAAACCATGTCCGAATTTCTTGATGGTTGTATTTTTACGGTGAAGGATCGTCACTCTTTCGACCAAGGTACTTTTTTCGTCTGGCTTATCACCTTCGACCAATCCGGCATGTGTAACCCTATCGGCAGCAATGGTACCGCGGGCATAGCTCTGGGGATCATTTAAGCACGTAAGCCACTCCACTACGACAAGGTAAAGATACCGTGGAGGAGTTATGGCTGTTATATTATCTTTATTTCTTTCTTTATCTCAATTGTATCTCTCACCTTATAGGTACTTATATTACCTTTATACTCTTTACATATACAGTACATGTCTGAATTTATGATTCTTCATTCCTCTTTATGGGGAAAAAAAGTAATGAATATACGAATTTATATGTACTGATAGGTTATGTTTCTCCTCACATATATTTTCAAATTTAAAAGAAATTTTAACTAAGTAATTTTAGAAAGTTCCCTTGGCAGAAAAAAATAACCAAGTTTATATTAATGTTTACCACGCCGTAGCCGAGCTGTTTAAGCATCATGCCTCGATGTAGAACTATGTGAATTTCGCTAGTTTAAATCCCCATAGGAAAATAATATAAAATAATTTCGGCGGTATGGAACAGGAGCCCAGCCTGCATCGTGAGGAATTTGGATAGCTATAATAAGCGGCGGCTCCAGGTTGAGATCAACTATAAGGTCTAAAGGATCCGACATGTTCACTATTCACACCTATACAGGCTGTATGAACATATATATATATATATGGATTTGGGGTCAAAAGCCGTCTGGAAGTCGAAGGGCCTTCTTGGCTTGTCACGGTCATAGCAGTAGCTTATTTTATTGTTGTAATCTTGAGACATGCAATTACTTCATAATTCATTTCTCTACTCAAATTTAAGGGGAAACTATTATTTTTACCTGTACTATTACATTTACGTTTTTCTCTACAGCTTCTCCACAGTCTATCTTATTGAAATTCCTTTGAACTCTGAAATAAACGGGATGCGAAAAGCATTTGTATCTACTTTAATTATGTATTATTAAAAATGTGAACAATAATGTTATCCCCGAAAGCAGAATAGTGAATCAGAATTTAGATAAATATTTAAAGAATATGATGTAATACCTATGAGTGAACGTGAATTGTAATTATTAATGACAATATGAGTAGGCCTAATATTGTTTTCCAAGAAGAAGAAAAATAAGTATTAAAACTTGCAAATATAGATTTAAGATGATTTAATAATATTAAAACCATGCAAATAATACGAGCATAAGCTACTGAGCTATACCAAAATTAATTTTAGTGCGTTTTCATAAATGTCCTATTACTTATGAACCAAACTCCTCTAATTTTAATAACTAGAGAGGGAATTTGTTCCTCAATGCCGATGACTTACTTGTATGACGCTAGTCAACACGATTTTTATCGTGTTTTCAAATATGTATTCGGAATTTCTCCATCACCCACAGTTTTTTTATTTCAATTTCAATTAATGGATTTAAATAATTATTTGTCCATTGTAAAATAAAACCAAATGAGCAAACTCAGGAAATTTCAGCTATGGAAAAGAGATATCAAGGCAAATGGAATCCTAATATGCCGGCCGATTATTGTTGGACCATCATGAGGGATGCTCCACAGGCGAAATATAGCAGAAAATCGTCATTTCTACTTTCTAGGTGAGTCCGAATATTCGAATATTGTGTAGTTACGAATGTAGAAAATATCAAAGTGTTTGAATTATAAATTCCTGTCTCTCGGAAACCTTGCGCGATAGAGAAAAACCGATATCACATTTGAATTCAGGAAAGAAAAAAAAACTATCAGAATCACATATGTTTCTTTCTGAGACAAAAAAGTTTCATTTTTTTGTTGCTCAGTGTTATTTTCATCTCCTCTCTCCCTGTGATAGCATAACACGAACCTGGAGTCTGTACAGTAAATACAGCCAGACTCTAGTACATTATATCAACAAAATGAATATAGTTAACTTCAATCCAATACATACACTTTCATTGCTCGTTAGCTACTATAGGTGTATTTTTATTATTAAAATAAGAGTTTATTTGTAGTTTAAAGGGCCTGATTGGTGAAAATGTAGAACAAATGGCAAAAAATGAAAATTTGCAATTATTGATAATTGCAAGTTAGATATATTCCAACTTAAATTCTACCCCCCTTAAAGATAAAACTTTTCAAGAAATTTGAGGCCAACCGGAACCTTTATAGATATTATAATAATTACACATATATCATAGGAACATATTTTTTTGTTTATTTGCTTTTTAATAACTCTGATTCTTTAGGATCATTTTCATGTAAAAAATTGTATTGTAGGAGCAAAATTGAGTCTGTGACGTACGAGTTTAAATACGTATGGTCAGCATTACTACCTAAAATTTAATATGCGTAATTTTTTTTCTGTTTCCATTTGTTGACATTTTCCAAAACTTAAAATGCTCCTTACGATACAATTTTTTTTTTTTTTTGCTATCAAAGTGAAATTTTGTGGTTAGACTCTCCATTGGATACTAATTTAAACTTGCTATGCACTTACTAGTTTAAGACACATGTGTACTTTTAAATTGAGATGGAAAAAATAATAAGAGTGATAAAATTATTTTTTTCAAAAAATTAAAAATAAGCAGTATTCTCCCTTCATGAATTTATTTTCATAGCAAATGTGTTTAGTGGAATCATAAAGACTCTAAATCTCATATTTCAACAGGGATACTTTAAAAATGCATAGTATGGAGCAATTTTTTAGAAAATATAAAAAAATTAGATTTAAAAAAATAATTCTGAAACTATTCTACTTATAAACACCAAACTTCATAGAAACTCTTCTATAAGCACATAATGAATGTGATAAAATTTCAAAACAATTAGATGAAAACTAAAATAAATTTGAAATTCACCAGTCGGTCCCCTTAAGGTCCCTAATAAATGAAAAATTGAAAATAGTATTATTTCCTTTATATGTTTAGGCTATAAATAAAATAAAGTCTGAATGAGATTCAACTTTATTGATATTTACAATATCATGCAGTTCTGTTGTGAATTGAAATTCATTTTTTTTATAATCATGAAATGTCCGTTGTTAGAAAAGATGTGAATTTTCTATTGTACTGACAATGCACTCTTTTTTATCTCTGAGTTACGTACTTGAAGACGAATAATTTACAAGTATTGTAAGTGCTAACGATGGGCCGATTGATTTTACAAGATATTTGTTAATTTCGACTTCTAGGAGATTTGTTAGGAATGTATTCGCAACATAAGACATCACATCACTCCATGTCATATACTATCTTCACTTCTCGCAACTGGAATTCCCTACCACAAGAAATAAGGGGCTGCCGGACATTGACAACTTTTAAAAGAAATCTAAATTTATATTTGCTCTAACCTCGACTTCATCATTACCCAGTGTAAGATATATATATATATATATATATATATATATATATTAATTGGTGTTTCTCGTATGATTTATCATATTCATACTATTATTATTATCATTATATTATTTATTATTATTATTATTATTATCATATTATTATTGTTATTATCGTATAACATGTTGTTTGTACATGGAATATACATTGCTACATTTAATGTATCTTTAACTGTTTATAATTAGTATAGTGTATATCTATATTTGTCAAATATTTATTTGTATTTGTGCTGGTTGAGTGGAAGAGAAGGCCTTATGGCCTTAACTCTGCCAGAATAAATAAAACATTATTATTATTATTATTATTATTATTATTATTATTATTATTATTATTATTATTATTATTATTATTATTATTATTATTATATTATTATTATTATTATTCGCTAGTAGTAAGGATTCAAACTCATTACTGGTCTAACGTTACATAATGCTGTAATTCAAACCGTTTTCTTTTTCCTTGCCATAAACCGATGTTCAAATTATGTTATAAGCCTAGATTATAGTATTCAATAAATATATTTTGTACAAAATTAATCAAACTAATGTGTTTATACGAAAAATACTGTTGCCGTATGGATAGTGTTCCTGAATGAAAGTGCCTAAAAAGGTGTTTCGAAAAATAAAAATCTAAGGTATATGTTTTCAAAAATGAACAACTATATTGAATAGTATATTATTAACAATATGTCATGACACATTTTTATTACAAATACATTTTCTATTGGGACGTTGTGAAGTCTGAATTAATATTTTGCTGAACATATTAAACTCAAATTATTATTTTAAATTGTGATATAAAACTAATTATAATTCAACAAATTTAATTAGAGTTACATATTTATAGAGAGCTAAGATAGAATCATGCAAAACTTGAAAATTTTGATATAATATATAGGCCTAGTTAATTTCCTGTATGATCATTTAAGCCTATAAACACCATAATGTCACAATGAAAAATGTGGACATTAATAATTTAATTATTATATAGCATGTATGTAGTAGCTGTTATTAAGAACGGGTTTACAATATGTTATCTTATCTTTTTGTTACCAATCTTCTACACTCTTATCCTTTTTCTCCAAATATTTATATCTTCCCGGTCCCAGTTTGCAATTCTTTTTCATTCATAGCGTTCATTATGTGCTACAGACATTTTTTTTACCTCTGCTTATCTTTCCCTCTGAAATCCAATCCAAAAACTCTTCTAGGTCATCTTCGTGTTCCATTCATTTTACACGTCCATGCCAAATCGAAAACATTTGCTAGCCACACTATTAAGATTAGAATTTATTTTACTTTCACTTTATCTTATTTTACATTTTTTAGTTTTTTTTAATTATGAACTATATTTTAGAGTATATATTGAAACAATTAGAAATATAATTCGACCAGGAACTTTAGCAGTCCGACTTGCAGCCAATATGATTGCAGGACATTTATTATTGACCCTTCTAGGCAATACTGGACTTTCCCTCTCAGCCTCTCTTCTGTCCCTTCTCTTAATTACTCAAATTGCTCTCTTAATTGCAATTGTCTGTATTTATAAAAAAACTATAATTGAATTTTCTTTATTTATACCTTTCTTAAACCAAGTGGAGTTTTACAGGAAGCATGACAAATATTTCGTAAGTATGATAGTGAGAAAAGAGTAAATATCAAAATTTAGACACCGCGAAACATAATGAATGTAATATTCATTTTTACAGCTCATTCTGATAAAACATATAATACATTACATTTTTAACTTATTACATTTTCCTCATCACAATGGATTTAGTACTATTTGAATCAATACTTGGCACTATTTTCTTATTATGTCTAGTTTAGAATGTCTGGCTGGATGTCGCTTCGTAAGGAATCAATTTCTAGAGATAATAATTTGGACAGCAATTTTTTTATAATATAGTTTCCACGCTTTCGTTCCATATAGTCACATTTTGGACTACAGACTGATATAATATATTAGTTTTTTAAGAATATTCTTATTCCACAATATTATATTTAGCATAGCTGTTAGCGATCTTCCTATCTTTACTCTATGTTTATCATCATCATCATCTTGCATACAATTTTTTATTAATATTGATGGTTAAATATTCAAATTTATTGTACCCTTTAATTGTGTCTTTTCTATATTGCAAAACTAAATTTCATATTATTCACCTCATCCCATATAGAATGTTTTTCAAAATTAATTTTTTATCTCCACTTATCATACTCTTCAATCAGTTTTCTAAACATATATTCTGCATCATTATATTCTTGAGCCATTGTTACTTGATCATCTGCAAACAGCAATATGTTTTATTCAACAATAGGTAGACCAACCCAGAACATTTTCTCTTCTAGATTTCTAGGGACCTTTGTAAATATGTTTACAATGACATGAGAAGCCTACTGTAGCCTATTCACAGATCTTTTGTGTCCAAAATATAATCTGGTAGATTTTCCTACTTTACTTTTGGTATTGCGCATTTTGATGTTATGCATATTTTGTGTTACTGTTAATAGACTGATAATTTTTCATCTTCTAACATATTCCAAAATTTAGGCTATACTACACAGTCATATGATTTTTCTAAATTAACGAATGTCAACCTGTTGTCCTATTGTTTCTGTCTTTTCTACTAACTGTTTGTTCATAAATATGTGATCAACTGTTGATCTTCCTACTCTAAATCATGCTTATATATCCTTTTCTCTATAGTGATATTCTTCTTCTAGAAAGTCTTTTAGTATTATTCCATAATAGTATTCTTCCATATAAACGGCTGAATGTATTTAAAACTGCAATACCTCTATGGTTCTTATATCCATGTCTTCTTCCCGTTTTGTAATAAAATTAAAGATACAAGTCCCTATTCCCTTTTAGAATAAAATTGTTCAATAAAAATAATTCGATGAATTTTTATATCAATTAAATTATTTTTATCTTTTAAGAAAAGCTTATATTTTATGATTATTTTCTTACAAATGTAATGCATTAACAAGTTTATTAAAAAATATGAAACACTTTCAGTGTGCCAAGTCTAGAATGGTGTAGTGGGCTGCACACTAGTACGGATAACTAGAGGTCCACGGTTCGATTCCTGGTACAGACATTAATTTTTCTTTTCACAATATCACTATAATATTATAATATGATCCATTATTGGAACTGTGTTAAAATAACAGTATTGGAAAATGTTAAATAACATCGTCTACTGCTTATAAAAATGGTGGTGTAAAATTTTCAAATATAGATACTTCTAAACGAAGCCGATGGTAGTGATATCTACTTGGCAGCGGACGAAATGAGAATTATAGATTTGTATATGTGGAAAGAATTGTTAATGTTTGTGCCAAGTACAGAATGGTGTAGTGGGCTGCTCACTATTATGGAGAACTAGAAGTCCACGGTTCGATTCCTGGTTCAGACATTAATTTTTCTCTTCACAATATCATTATAATATTATACTATCAGAACGACAAAATAATGGCATTAAATAAATAAAAAATAAAATATTTGTTGAGATATTTCTTCACATATTCTTGTCTGGACCTATAAAATTAGCCTCCTGTAAAATTAGTATTGAGAACTTTACTGGGAAAACATCGCATTGTTGTAAGGCTAAACATCCTATACCTTCTTCGCACTGTTACTAGGAATCATGGATCCTTGCATCCACGCCTACCTAGACCTTTTATATTTTAACAGGATATCTTCTTCCTAAGGTTGGCCTGTAATAAAATTTTTATCTATAGACCTAAAGAAAAACATTTTATTAACATTGTAAATTAATATAACTTTTTATGAAAAATCTATTATTTTAGGACGTCGAACAATGCTTTTTTATATAATTATTTTGGAAGTTCATATAGAAGTTAGTATTGTATGTGTGTGAAAACATAGCATGTTTTTTCATTTCAGTTTCAAATTTCTTCAAGATATTTTAGGTTCTGTAGGAATGAATTCCTTCACGCATTGCAATGCTAGCCCATGTGTATAAGATGTTCAGCTGCTGTAAATCTGTACCGGGATTCGACCGCGATATCCTGCAGAACAGAGAGAAGCTTTATGTGATGTCATAGAGCAAAAACTGTCTGTCTGCTAGATTAAGAATACGGACTGTGACACTAACGCC
Source organism: Diploptera punctata (assembly GCA_030220185.1). Taxonomy (NCBI): domain Eukaryota; kingdom Metazoa; phylum Arthropoda; class Insecta; order Blattodea; family Blaberidae; genus Diploptera; species Diploptera punctata. Next base: position 1,903,284 of record JASPKZ010010652.1, on the reverse strand, counting down.
CTGAGATGTTAAAGATCTTGATTTAACATTTTCCAGTACTGTTATTTTAACACAGTTCCAATAATGGGTCATATTATAATATTATAATGATATTGTGAAAAGAAAAATTAATGTCTAAACCAGGAATCGAACCGTGGACCCCTTGTATTCCGTATAAGCGTGCAAAGACGACTACGCTATACGAGACATGGTACAAACATTAACAATTGTTTCCACATATATTTTCACAATATCATTATAATATGACCCATTGTTGGAACTGTGTTAACATAACAGTACTGGAAAATCTTAAATGACATCGTTTACTGCTTAAAAAAGTGGTGGTGTAAAATTCTCAAATACAGAACTTTTAAACGAAGCCGGCCGTTGGTGATGGTAGTGACACCTACTTGGCAGCGGACGAAACGAGAATTATAGATTTGTATATGTTGAAAGAATTGTTAATGTTTGTACCATGTCTCGTATAGTGTAGTGGTCTTGCACGCTTGTACGGAATACAAGGGGTCCACGGTTCGATTCCTGGTTTATACATTAATTTTTCTTTTCACAATATCATTATAATATTATTAAGATCCTGATTAAAATTAAATATTAACAATACTGTCTGCTAAGACTAGCTGGACTTTCAAATCCATAAAAATCTTTATCTACTGCCTATCAATGTATTACTATCCTGTCCAAACTACATCATTGTAACAATAGACTATATTTACCCATAAAGACTAGTTATGACCTAATCAACGATTTAGAATTTAGATATTATGACTTTTCATTTACTTAATTACGCTCGCACTCTTTATAATATATATAATATATATATATATATATATATATATATATATTATATATATATATCTCCAAATTATTTCATTTTACACACACACTCACATACACACACACACACACACACACACACACACATATATATATATATATATATACTTGATCAGCAGGTCCTAATAGGAAAATATTACACACTCTCCAAATGAGTTTGAAAGGTTTGATATAATACACTTGCCTTGTTTTGTAACTTCCATCAGCAGTCTGCTCCTTGTCGAACCTGATAATGGGAATTGGCGTCGTATATCTCTCTTGTGGTCGCTGGTCATCTATCGGTATCGGTCTTCTTGTTGGTCCAGGTTCGTTATCCTGGAACTGTTGCTGTCTTTGAGCCATTGATCCTGCGACCAGGCATATCACCAAAACTAACTGCAAAATTCATAACATTGGAATCTGTAGTGGATGTAGTCAACAGTACTGTACATATAGCAAACTCGGTTAATTTCGTTATGCTAAGGATATAGACTGGGGCACGCCGTAGCGTGGTGGTTAAGGCACTGTGCTACAAGCCGGAAGGTCAAAAGTTCGAGTCCCGCTGGGGTCAGGATTCTTAAACTGACCCAAACCCTCTGGCGGCACTATAGTCCTGTGGTTTACCCAGCCTCTAACGGAAATGAGTACCAGACGCCTGTTCTGGAGGTAAAGACGGCCGTCACGCAGGGCTGGCAACCGGCTGATATCAAGCGCCGATTGTCCAGAAAAAGTGCGAGCCTTAATCTCCTACTACCCCAAGGGCCTCCTGAGGCCTGTAGTGGGATCACTTTTTTTAAGGTTATAGACAATTATACCTTAACATTATGAAAATGTCTGGTTAGAGTCTTAGGAATATTAAAGTTAAGGATATAAGAATGAAATATACATGCTGAATTGTCGAATATATATTTCATTTTATTACGAATATGACATAAATTGTATACCTATTTTTTCCGGAGTTTTGTAGAACCCAGGTAATTTCGCGATAGCATTATAGACCGGTATGGTCTCTAGGTACCGTGCTGCTTTGTCACGCAGCGGGCCCGGGTTCGGTCCCCGGTCGGGGCAGTTTTTCTGGGTGAGGTTTTTATTGGGGTTTTTCCTCATCTGTAAGACAAATGTCAGGAAAACTTTAAGGCCGAAACGGTCCCCGAAATAATATGGCCATCATCATCATCATCATCATTCTTATCATCATCATCATCCTTACCATTATCATCATCATCATTCACCGATGTGGAAAGCAACGGGAAGCTAACACACCAACAATTCTCTAGTAAAGCTGCAAGCATAGCATGAAAAATGCTATGATTGCAGTGAAGGACCTGCCTTCGGGCAGAATTACTATGGATGGATTATAGTATATTCATGACAAACGTTTTAACCACTGTCTAATGTTACATCCAATGCATTTGAAATCGCATTTATAAACAGTGAATCCTTGACACTTTTCAAGGAAGCACAGATCACATTTTCGACATTGAATCCATGGTTCACCTTTGATGTCGAAGAATATCTACTCAAAAATGTTCTTCAAACACAGACAAGTATTATATCTAACAACTGCTAACATGAATGAAAACACTTCCTCTACAAGTTAACAGAAAATACACCTAAGGAACGCTGTTATCACAAATATGAAAACACAGCAAGGAAGTAGACTTTCTGCCATCTACAAGACAGAAAAAGAATTTGTTTTTCATACCATTACAACTTCGTTACAAACGAAAGAAAAAATACAACGGAATTATCCGTATCACAAAATTAGCTGAGTTTGCTCTGTAACATTCGTAGCAATAATTCCGATTGAGGGTCTTTCCACTTTTCAGCGGTTGCCCTTTTACCAGCCGGCTGCTGGCCCTTCACATCCACATGTGTCCATCACAGAGGTAGATGATCAACAGCCAGTGTAGGGGTGACATGTGGTTAGCATGTCGCGTCCCCCAGCCGTTATAGCTGGTTCCTCAACCTGGAGCCGCTACTTATTGTAGCTACCCAATTGCCTCACGATGCTGGGTGGGCACCGGTCCCATACTGGCCGAAATACCATGAGAAAATTTCTTCCCCCATGGAGACTCGAACCAGCGCAAGTCCCGTAGCTCTGCGCCAAGGCTTCCTACCTTAACCGCTCGGCTACGGCGCGGGACCGTAACAATAATACATTTGAAAATAGTTGTCTCTAGTTATCGACAAAAGTCCCTATCCGTACTTTATTCCAAAATTTTATCTGTACATCATGCCCGGGATTAAAATGTTTGACAGTTTACATATGATGCGGATTTGAATAAAAATGGTAAATTTTCTATAGATTATATTTGACCTTTTTCAGAGAATCATTCATAATTAAATAGAGACTTGAAGTCACTTATCATAGCTTTTCCCTAAATAAAGAGGTATCTGGGCAAAATTTAACAGATCTTCCTCCATCCAAGTAATCCCTTAGTTTCCTGCTAGATATCTCCCCGAGGTGAAGTGCTAACCACACGCCACTCACTGACATCTATAAGGAAATAAGCGCAAGTAAATTAGTCTGATTAAGAAACTTCCCATATCAACCAAACTAATACTATTTTAATTTATCCTAATTTCCCTACTATTACTCTTATTCAGTATATTCCCATTCCCAAATCATAACGAAGATACAACTAATTTTCTATTAATTAACAATATAACAACAATCCCATTAATTAAACTCTACAACTTTCCTACAAAAATTATTACCCTAATATTAGTTTCTTACCTTTTCTTAACCCATATTGCAGTAGTAAAAATTACACTGGTCGTCAAGGTTTTCTTCACAAGAAATATGATTAAGTGAATCTAGTGCATTTTTTCATACTGATTTCAGATATGTAGTCATAATTTTACCATCAGACACAGTTTTTTTTTGTGACAGCTACTTTTTTAAAATTAATTTTAACATTTTCTTTGACAAATCATAAGAACTTTACCTTATATGTAGCGATTTTATTCAAGCTGTATTTAAGGAAATTATATGTAATATCATGCTGAACAACCAAAAGACAAGACTGTGCAGGTTTGCAACTTGTTTTCGCCAAATTTTGCTGTTTTTTTGTGCGAATGGGACAGCAGAGATAAGAAGTCTCACTACGTTAGAAAATCATGGCTTAAACGTGAATATCTCATCCCTGGCCAGAAAAATGTGTCACATATCCCTTTAGTGAATCCTTAAAAATATATTTACCTCCATTGCATATTAAATTAAGAGCAATGAAAAATTTTGTCAAAGCTATGGATAAACTTACTGATGTTTTCTTGTACTTGAAATGGAAATTACCCAAAGTCAGTGATGCTAAACTGAAAGAAGGAATTTTATAGGGCCCCAAATACGGTCACTAATGGCTGATGAACATTTTGAAGGTTTGTTAAACCCTCTGAAAAAAACCGCCTGGCAGGCTTTCAAAAATGTATGTTGCAATTTCCTTGGAAACCATAAAGCAGAAAATCGGCTCCCTATTAGGGTTATGTTTAGTAAATTGTTACTGGAATCTTTCTATCAATACATTATTGTCCCAACATTGAATTAGCATTCAACAGAATAAATCATATCTGCCGAGATGTAAACTATGGGGCAACCATGTTCCCAGCGGGACGAACGGTGATCAATAAAATTATCTAGCTTTACGTCTAATATGTTTAAATCTATTATGTTTTACTAATAAACATTTTTTTTTTATTTTGGTTGAAACAAGAAGTAACTTATATCTCGCACACTGGCGGGTCCGTGACGTCATTATTGTTCTAGGGGAAACAAGAGACGAATGTTACTATAATTCGTTTGGCTTAACTTTGCAAGAAATTTGTAGAAAGAGTCAGCTGTGCTCACCTCTCTTACTCGCACCAGTGTTGTCGGTGCTTCTTCACCAGGTGTTAATAGGGGAACGGGGAAGACGAAAACTGACAACACGGTGGGTTCTTTCTTTTTTACCAGGAAGAAAACGGTCAAGGATCTATCCCTATATCTCAATCTCTTTCTTAGCCAAGTTAAGCCAGATATACAATACTTACTGACTTAAAAATATCGACTCACATGTTATTACTGAAGACGCATTTAAAATGTGAATTTCTACGGGGTGAATCATAAATATAGCTATACGTTTGATTGCGTTGTGTGATGAAAATATTATCATTACAGGAAATATGAAATTACCGTTGGAAAGGCAATTATTCAAATTACAACAATGGAATCAAACAAAAACAGTGTAAAACGTACGTCATTAGTCAAAATGGCGTTGAATATGCAACAGCAAATTACAATTGCTGCATGGGCAATAACGTATGCTAATGATCGTTAGGCCGCAAGACGTGAGTTTAACGTAGTATTGCAGCCGTCGACTGTGGGGACGTGGAGAAAACGACTGCTGGAAACGGGAAGGATGCAGAAAATCAAACCTCCTGGAAGGCCTCGCATTAGCACGGATGCAGAAACAACGAAGAGAATTGTGGAGGCGTTCTACACTTGCCCACAGAAATCAACCTGCCAAGCTGCATGTGAGCAGTGATTTGTTTTGTTTTGTTCTATTGTTGTAATTTGAAGGATTCCCTTTCCAATGATATTATCATATTTCCCTTTAATAATAATATTTTCGTCTCAAAATGCGATCAAATATATAGCCATATTTCTGAATCACTCTGTACATAGAAGTGATCCAAATATAAACTAAAGTTATAACTGACTGCTAAATTATCGCGTGTAACACACGACAGGAACGATCTCAACACTGATACCAAACAACAGAAACAGTGTTTTCTTTCAGGTCTGTACTAGGGGTTGAAATGTACAGGAAGAGGATATAAGACGACAAATGAGTAACGGTCCCCACTTACCAGGTTTAAAGTGCGCGAAGTATACAGTAAATTGAACATTCGTTATGTACTGCAATTGTTTATACACAGCATACAATGGACTTGTAACTCTTATGTCACACTTTCTCTTTACCTTAACCTTCAAGAGAGAAATCAATGCCATGTCTCCATCTTTCTATATCAACTGTGAAATAAGCATCTCTCAAGGTAATTAACCTTCTTACAGTTTAATAATATTCTAATATACCGAACAAGTTACATCAGAGTTACCGTTTTATAACACGTAATCAGGAGTTTCTAGTTCATATTCAGGTATACATACTTCTGCTATTTTTTGTGGTTTTCATTGGTATCTAGGCAGATGTCCAGTTACGATTTCATTATCGGGATCCACTACACTATTAATAATTATTCAATAATTCATTATAACTAACTAACTCACTGGAACTATTCGACCCGTATATTCATTGCCGCGCGCACATAAGCTCTCCACACACACCTATCCAGAGCTAATGTTTTCCAAACATCACCTGTGTATTCTACTTTCCTCAAAACATGGTTAATGTTATTCTCCTACATCATTCTTGGTCTACCAACTGAGCATTTCACCCAGGTTTTCCTACAAGAACCGTCTATACCCCTCTTTCATTCTCATTCGTGCCACATGTCCTGCTCATCGCTATCTATATGACTTAACTGTTCTTATTATATAGCGTTTCCTACAACGATCATGTATTTCATTGCTTTGTAAGTATTCTGCATTCACCTGTCTGTTTGTCTCTCTTTATTCCAAACATTTTTCCTAAAAACTTCATTCTCAAATTCACATAATATTTTCTCCTCCCTTTAAGTAAGAGTCCATGTTTCACATCCATGCAATCCAATAAATTTAATATAATTTGAATTGTCACAAGGTATATGAATAGTCTGACTTCAATTAATCTGTTACGTGATATTATAACTGAATGGAAATTATGGGTGTACAAGAGGAGCAGGACATCATAGACATTATAGAAAATAAAAGATTGCAGTGGCATGGTCATGTCAAAAGAATGCCAGAGCAAAGATTGCCAAAAATTGTTATGTAATGGATCCCAATGAAAAGGAAGAAGAGAGGAAGACCGAAGAAAACTTGGATAAAAGGGGTACAAGCAGCTATGAATATCAGAGGAATGGAGGAAGATCAATGGATGGACAGAGAGGAATGGCGTTTAGTTTCCGGAAGACGGCGGCAGCTGCCATGATACCGGATGATGATGATGATGATGATAGAGTAAATAGATGTTGGGTTAGAACAAAAATACGTTATGTTAATATTATAAATAGCAAAATACAATGGTAAGTGAATAACCTATTTAAGGGAACATTTTCAGCTGCAATTATTAATACGTATTGAATGAACGTTTAAATGTTTGAATATGCTATTTTTAATCTGCAAAAATAATAGGAATACATGACTTATTGATAATCCACTCAAACGATTCTAGTCGCTATGTAGGCCTAAATAAATAAGTTCGAAGCGTCTCAAAATTTAACTGGTATACAATTATAATAAAATAATAATTATCGTCATCAACAAATCCGTTTTAGGCCATGTGACCTGTGACGGTAAACCTAACGAGGATCTTTCCACCGATATTTTGGTCTTCCTTGATCCCTATGTCCAGTTGGGGTATATTGGAACGCTATTTTTTTTAAGTTTTTTTTTCTTTCCATTCTTGTCAGATCATTTTTCTATTCTTGTTGGTATCTTTCTATATGTTCATCGAAACTTGATACTCCAAGTTTTTCTCAGATGATCGTGTTCATTATTGTTATTACCCTATAAAATGTTGTTTGTACATGACATTTACATTGCTACATTTATTGTATCTTTAACTGTTTATAATTAGTATAGTGTATATCTATATTTGTCGAATATTTATTTGTATTTGTGCTGGTTGAGTGGAAGAGAGGGCCTTATGGCCTTAACTCTGCCAGAATAAATAAAGTATTATTATTATTATTATTATTATTATTATTATTATTATTATTATTCCTTTGGTGATCCAGTCTATTAATTCCTAACAGTGAACTTAAGAAGCGCATAATAATTAAATTATTATTATTATTATTGTTATTACTGATGTTTGTTTCTTTTTTAATGAAATTTATTTGCATTTTTTCTGTTTTCGTTTACACTGTTTTTCCTTCTTCTTTTACCTTTTGTTAACTTTATTTTATTCTCATATTTAGGCACAAATACAGAACACACACTCCCAGACCCAAGCTTGAGATTAAAGTTCCCTACCCCGCCGGGAATCGAACCCGGGTCGCCGGAGTGAAAGGTAGGAACTCCACCGACTACGCCACGGCGACAGACATTCTTTGAATCAGCCACAATTGACGATTCCGTAAAATAGTCAGAGATATGGCAAGCATTAGTCCATGAAATGTATTACAGTCAAATAAGAATAATTCTATTTCGATATTTACAAGTTTATTTCTATTATATGGACAGCATATCAAATATTAATGATAATGCATAAAGATGAGAGTAAGGGAAAAATGGAAGTGAATATCAACACATGTTCAATACATTGTCTGCTGGTATCCAAAAAATTACATTAACAAGGAAAATATTAAAGTATAATAAACCTTGATCGAATCCAACTCACTGTGTCTTTTTCTTACGCCTTTTATAGGCAGGATTTGGTGGATAATGGTATCCTTTACATGATTAAAGTGTTAATGTTAAATTATGTTCCATTAACACAAATTTCTTGACAATTAATAAGCTAGGGCTGAAATTAGAATTTAGTTCATTATTTAACATATAAATTATGTATTGTTCCTTTTTTTTTACTTATCAAACACCTTAGCCAATTATTTAATAGTAAATGCGATTTCGTTTGTAAATTTCAGCCATGTTTGAATAAAAGAAAAGAGAGACTATTTCTCTATACGCCATGACATTATGTGCTGTCATATAATTTTAACAGCAGTTGCAAATTATCAAGTGAATTTAGACAAGTAGAAAGTGAAGATTTCATTTGATAAAAAGAAAGGCGAATGCAATTGTATGAAGAACATTTATAACAGTTGGTACAACTAATAAAAAATAATGTTCAGATGGATTAATGGCAACTTAGACAAATGACTGATAAAATAATAACAATATAAATAATAACAGAAAGTGGTACTTTCATTTGAGGAATTCTCAATAAATCCAAGGAAGATAGTAATAAATAAATGATTCAATTACATTTAAAAAATTTCCCTAGATTTCACCGGTATCAGATATTCTTCAAGGATGTTAGTGAGCGTAAATTCGTGATGAACTGCAGTTGATGGAAGAATGCTAATGAGGAAGACGGTCATGTCTCGTTGCACTTTCAAATAGACAAGGTTGTATTATTTATCGCTTACTTGATTTATTTTAACCGTTATTCTTATTCAAACTCATCCATGACATTTGTCTTGAATGTGGATAATATGTAACCCGCGTTAAATGAAGACAAGGAAAGAATTAACTTCCTTATTAGTAACATAGTCCACCGCTGTGGTCTCGAGATAGCGTGCTGCCTTGTCACGCAGCGGGTCAGAGTTTGAATCCCGGTCGGAACAGGCTCCTGGGTGAGGGGTTTTCGGTTTTTTTCCTCACCCATAAGACAAATGTCAGGAAGCTTAGGGCCCAACGGTCTCCGGCCATGATCATCATCATCATCATTCACCGGTGTGGAAAGCAACGGGAAGCTACCACACCCTATAATTCCCTAATAAAGCTACAACGCATAGCATGAAAGTGAATGACCTGCCCTCGGGCAGAATTACTATGGATGGGTGGATTAGTTAATTGTTTCTAAGTAAATTTAAAAACAAGTTTAAAATATTGCAAAATATTTTTTTTGTCGGGTTTTGTTGTAGTAGTGGAATGTATTCTCTATTTTTCAACAGAGAGGGAATACATTTGCATTTACACTGCGCACGCGACTGTTTGACCGTACGTGCATTATTTTCCATGAATAAAAAATAGAAATAAACATTTGAAAATATAAACAAATACATATATGGCTACACACATACACTCACACATAAAAAATGTATAAAATCAATGATTATATATATATATATATATATATATTTTACATATAAATTCTACGTCTACAGTACATATATACAATAATACACATGTACACTCATACATAAAAAGACCATGTGTATAGATATAAAAAGTCTCATTTTGTAAATTAATAATTTAAAACATGATACAAAATAAATTAAAAAAGAGTCATGAGATTAACAATCAGAATTTTTAGGAAATTCCGAAGGAATGAAGCTTTTTACGTTGATCTCACAAAAATATTTAAAAAATACACAACTTTACCGATCCTCGGTTTTGGTGGTTAGGTGGGTGTGTCTGTCCGTTAACACTATAGCGGTCGCAATTTTTGTTTCATCGGAATCAAACTTGGAATATAGCAATTAACTAAAAAAGTAAGGTCGGGTTCGTTAACCCGAAATTAACCAGTAAAGTCGGACCATTAATTGTAGGAGTTCACGTGAAACGAAAATGCAAAAATCGTCCTAGAGGTAGCAATTTTCCCTGCTTCACAATGAAACTCTGTATATGCTATTAAAATAAACCGAGGAACGTGTTCTCTATACATCTGCGAAATTTGACAATTAGAAGTGGGGGTTAGCTGAAACCCAGATTAAAAAAAAAATCACTCTAGCAACCGTGATATTTGTTTCGTCGCAAAGCACACCCTACTATTTTATTAACCCATACATTGGAAATAGTCCACCTCTGTGGTCTCGAGGTAGTGTGCTGCCTTTTCACGCAGAGGGCCCGGGTTCGATTCCCGGCCGGGGCACTTTTTCTGGGTGAGGTTTTTATCGAGGTTTCTCCTCACCTGTAAGACAAATGTCAGGAAAACTATAAAGCTCAAACGGCCCCTGAAATCATATGGCCATCATCACCATCATCACCATCATCCTCTACAGGTATGGAAAGCAACGGGAAGCTACCACACCTACACAATTCCCTAGTAAAGCTGAAAGCATAGCACGAAAATGCTATGATTGCAGTGAAGGACCTGCCTTCGGGCAGAAATACTATGGATGGAAATTGGAAATGTATTCTATAAGATACATTAGTTCAATGTGATTAGTTTGTGTAATAGAATAATGAAAGAAAATCGGTATATATTATCTAAAAACTGTCAAATTGTACAACAATATGCAAATAGGTAATAATTTGTTTTCACTGCAGTCCGATACCTTTAATTACGCTGACATTAAAAATTGAATATGTTCTGTGTGACAATATCTGTGATAGATACCATATCCTAATCTGCAGAAATAGAAAAAATATCAGTGATTAACTTTTGCACAAATGAGTGACTAATCAATGCGTGCACAACTTATCCGTATTATTATTATTATTGTTACTATTATTATTAAAATTGAATATCTCCAATTTAACAATATATATATATATATATTTATTCCGATTTAGGGTCTTTCCACTTTTTCAGCGGTTGCCCTTTTTACCAGCCGGCTTCTGGCCCTTCACATCCACATGTGTCAATCACAGAGGTAGATGATCAACAGCCAGTGTAGGGGTGACATGTGGTTAGCATGTCGAGTCCTCCAGCCGTAATAGCTGGTTCCTCAACCTGGAGCCGCTACTTATTGTAGCTACCCAATTGCCTCACGATGCTGGGTGGGCACCGGTCCCATACTGGCCGAAATACCATGAGAAAATTTCTTCCCCCATGGAGATTCGAACCAGCGCAAGTCCCGTAGCTCTGCGCCAAGGCTTCCTACCTTAACCGCTCGGCTACGGCGCGGGACTATATATATATATATATATATACATTTTGAAAATTTACCGACCTCAAAGTCCTAATAATATGTTAGTTGCCTGTTAGATGTCTCTTGTGTAGGGTGTGTTGACCGCATGCCATCCATGACATCTATGAGCTAATAAGGTGACTAAAAATTAACTTGGTCTAGTAACTCCTTACATAGAAGAGGCTATGGCTCACAATGGGCTATGCCATTATAGATAGATAGATATTCCGTAAACCAGCAAAATTGGACCATAAATTCGTATTTCTGAGGAATTCACTTAGTTTAGAGAATTCCTGCGTGGCTGAATTTTTCATTTGTTTTTCGCATTGTTTCTATAGAAACTGACCAAACATGTGAACTGTTACCATTAGGGCTAGAATATTTATGTAATACAGAGAGTATGTAGTATTCAACTGTTTGTGTGTGAAACAAGATAAGACAGTTGAAAGTCTAACTTCTCATTATACTATTCAACTGTTTGTACATGAAACCAAAACAAAAAAACAATCACATTATACCAATGTGGCAATCTTAACTTTTAGTATATAAAAATGCTAGCGTTAGTTATCATAAACCTAAGAAAGGTCTACTCAATGGAATTTGAAAATATGTAAAGGTAACTAAAGGCTATGGTAATGAGTGTTTGGAAGATGAAACCCGGCGAAGCATATTGCGCATGTTCACACGTGTTAAGAGTGAAAGTTGTTGTGTTGTGTAATGCGCAGCTTCCTTGTGGACCACTCCTCACGAATAGGGTCAGCGTGATGCATCTCTCTCGATGTAACGGTGCCCTATGTCTTTCTCCTTTCTAACGGCAAAGCGCTTTAGCAATACTGTTACCAATGCTGTAATAACCGTAAGAAAGGAAAACCAACGAAAGAAAATTCATAATAGAAATAACTTTCAGACATTTTTATGGAAGTAAGTTCAGCATACGTTATTTCGACAAATTGAATAATTTGCAATGATTAAATGGCGGCGTATATATTACCTCTGATATTTTAAACGGGTATTTTGTTAGACGGAAATATTGTTACATAACATATGATCTACTGATGAAACAGAAGATCTTTATTAGGTTTCCCAAACGCGATAAATTTAACAGCGGGAGTCCAAGAGTGATGTAATCAAACGTGAACTAGTATTCAAGAAGTCAGGAGATCGATGATATATATTATATTGGTATTAGTATAGGCCTACTCTATGAATATGTACAGGTAATATGTCCTGTTGTACATGTCATTATTGCCTGATTATTTTTGGGGTAATACATTACTCCTATTTTGTTAATAATAATAATAATAATAATAATAATAATAATAATAATAATAATAATAATAATAATAATCTTGTAAGCCCATGTTTCCCTTAACAGAGATTTAGGCGCTCTCCCCCTACAAGGAATAATTTTAACGATATTAATTTAGTAATAATGTCCCGCGCCGTAGCCGAGCGGTTAAGGTAGGAAGCCTTGGCGCAGAGCTACGGGACTTGCGCTGGTTCGAGTCTCCATGGGGGAAGAAATTTTCTCATGGTATTTCGGCCAGTATGGGACCGGTGCCCACCCAGCATCGTGAGGCAATTGGGTAGCTACAATAAGTAGCGGCTCCAGGTTGAGGAACCAGCTATAACGGCTGGGGGACTCGACATGCTAACCACATGTCACCCCTACACTGGCTGTTGATCATCTACCTCTGTGATTGACACATGTGGATGTGAAGGGCCAGCAGCCGGCTGGTAAAAGGGCAACCGCTGAAAAGTGGAAAGACCCTCAATCGGAATTTAGTAATAATAATAATAATAATAATAATAATAATAATAATAATTTTATTTTAGCTGGCAGAGCTAAGGGCATAAGGCCTTCTCTTCCACTCAACCAGCGAAAAGTAAAATTATTAAAAAATTACATACGTAATAAAATTTTAGTATATTATTAAAATATAGACTAAACAAAAAATAATGGTGATGTAATCTAATACTAGCTAATACTAACAAAAATATGAGATATAATAACATAAAAGTAAAATAAAATGAAGTAAGTAAAGCTTCCTAGAATATTATTTTAAAAAATGTTGAATATAGTTGTTATGCAGTTAATGTTTCCATTGTGTCGAACTTAAGATATCAGTTAATTCGGATTTAAATAATGATAGTAATTTACAGAAGACAATTTCCTTAACATAAATTAATATTTTTGTTTCTTTACGAGTATTTTATAACCGACTCTTACGGTTTATGATGTAATTTTAAGGAATACGTCTTATCACAAAACCGCGTTTTCGTAAAATGTGGATACATTTTTAGGCGAACCGAATGTAACTGAATCTACCTTGAAGGATTCGTACCAATAAGAAAGATTTCAGATAAATATGTTACTACTACTAGACTATTAGAATGACGTAGCCCAGTGTTGCTCATAGATGCCATGAACGGTATGCGGTCAACATACCGATCTAGTGAAACATCTGGCATCTAACTAAGGTATTATTACGGTAAATGTTGCTTAGAGGCATTTTTATTTAAATTTTGGTTAGAGGCTTTTTATTTAGACTTACGGATGTTTCACGAGCCTGAAAATCTTCAGACTCAGAACCCACGGCTTAAAGTCCTTCCCGGAGGACTTGCTCCTTGGATTTTTCCATCCTAAAAAAATCCATCGATCCCGACCGGGTTTGAACCCACGACCTTCGGGACCAAATGCAAGGAGCTTAACCCTAGTCTACCGCGGACGACTCACATTAATATAAAGCTTTATATTATAATATATTAGAAACTTATTTAGTTTTCATTAAACGCATTATTTTGTTTAGTTTTAAAATGTAAAGCATAGCGGTATCGTAAATTCTTATATTTGTATATATTCGTTCCGTCGTAACGACCTTTTTTTTTTGTTATTTGTGCTCTATAAATATGGAATCTCAAACAAACATTATAGAGTTTTTTCAGATAAATAAACAACCGTATCGTAAAATCTACTCCTGTAAATTACTTCGTAGCGGATATCAAAATGGCATTCATTACGTAATTAAAAGAAAAAGTTTATAGCACGTAGCAGAAACACATTTTTTTAATTTTAAATTACAAGTAATGATTTTTCTGAGAAAATTTCATTTTTTTCTTATTTTAAAATTGTTTCAAGTTCTGCAATTATAAAGCACAAAAAAGGGTAAAATATAACTTGTTGCGGTATATAAAAAGTTGCCAAATTTATCTTCGTTATGCTGGAATTATTTTAAACATTGTGAAAAATGCCCAAAATAGATTTATTTCCATTTAACTCCATTTTATTCAAATATGTGAATATATTGAATGTAGATTTATAAAAAAAATATTTTTTGAAGGTATAGGTTATCAATTCAGTACAGAGTGAACGACCTTATTAAATTTACTACTCACCACGGACCTTTTAACATTAGTTTGAACTATTAATTTACACACATTTTCTCAGATACCTAATTTCAAACAATACTATTTAAAAGTTATATATTCAGCAATCGTAAAATTTATCTTGAAATTATGTTGAACCTCTGACAAAACCTTAATCACATTATGCCACTTGGATTCGAACACGGACGGTTAAATCAATAGTCATCATTAATGTATAATTTGATTATCCATCCATAGTAATTCTGCCCGAGGGCAGGTCCTTCACTGCAATCATAGTATTTTTCATGCAATGCTTGCAGCTTTATTAGGAAATTATAGGTGTGGTAGCTTCCCGTTACTTTCCACACCGGTGAAGGATGATGATGATGATGATGAAGATGGCCATATGATTTCGGGGACCGCTTGGGCCTAAAAGCTTTCCTGGCATTTGTCTTACAGGTGAGGAAAAACCCCGATAAAAACCTCACCCAGGAAGCTTGTCTCGACCGGTGATCGAACCCGGGCCCGCTGCGTGACAAGGCAGCACGCTACCTCGAGACCACAGCTGTGGACTAATTTGATTATAATGTGTCTAATATTTATTGTTATTCTGTGCGCTTCTACCAGCTTGATTTAATAACTCGTGGTAAAGTTTACAATGCAAATAATTAAGATATAGTACATACGGTACAAAGTCAATGCTATCGTTGTACGTTGCCAAAAGGGAAAGCAAAGACTTCAAAGCTATTATAAAAACTGTAAAGAAAATATAAACACCAGAATATACTCGTATTTTACGTATATCGAAAGGATAATTATCTTAAAAAAGTTTCTTACATACATATTTAATTTTCCTATACTATAAATAACATGCATTGTTCTTTCCACAATATGAATTCAATATAATGTGAGATGATTTATATATTTTTGCATATAATAAATTTACGTTGAGTTTTTGTTTATAATATTTATGATTTAAATTTCTAACGATTATAAAATAAAATATTAAATCGCAGTGTTAGAATAAATATTGAAAAAATAAGTAATAAAATAACATTTTTATTTTTATAATATGAATGGCAAACTTAATCAACCATTTCAAAATGAATTTTATTTTCTCAAACTTATTTTTTTATGAATATTATGTATTTTTTGTCTTATTTCTTTACTGGTAGATCACGAGTTCATTAATTCCCAATAGCATAATTTATTCAAAGCGCATAATCCCTTGCGAATATTAGATAAGTAAATGTTATAAGAAACAATGGAATACTCTTTAGCACAGTATTAAATAAAATATTTTATTTACATGCATATAGTAGCTGTATATAATTGCATAATATTATAAAAATTACTCATAAATAAACTGTTACAATTTTAACGAAAATAATATTTACAAAATCAACTTATAAATTAATACATAATAAATAGTTTTTAACATTTAATATGGTCATAAATGTTTCTAATTTATTTATAAGAAAATTTTAAAAATATTTAATTACATTTATTGTAATTTTAAATAAAAATATTTCTTAAACAATTCTCATTACAAAAATAGATTATGTAATTCAATGGAATTAAAAAATATATATATCAAGTTTCGTCGAGGACTATTAGTTGCTAGCAATAAATTTACTGTAATATTTTATTTTAACCCTTAAATTCGCTATAGGATACATCAATTGTTCTAATCTATCTAAATGTTTTAATAAAAGAGAAGAAAGCTAACGATAAGAAATTACTGAAGTGCATGCGGAATTACGCAATATACCTAATAATTAGGGCTAGGATTTTTATGTACTAAACGGTAAGATTGCAACATAGTATAACGAGAAGTTAGACTTATTACCATTTTTTGTTTTTGTTTCACACACAAACAGTTGAATAGTATAATGAGAAGTTAGACATCTGACTGTCTTTTGTTTTGGTTTTACAACAAACAGTTGAAAAATATAGACTATCTGCAATGCAGATTTATTACTTAAAAATCCTATAGGGCCTACTAATAAGAAAAGTTATGCAGGATTTCGTTTTCAGTGCGGTCCGTCACATGTAAATAAGTAATATGAGAAATTACTGTTTTACCAATTTAAGGGTTAAATAATTAAAATAGGTGTATTAGTGTGATTATTTAATATTAAATTGAATCAAGAGTGTCTAAAATAGGTTATTTTATGCAAATAAAATTGAATATTAACTTGTATGACATTTATAGTAAATCATTAAATACAAGCTTGTCTCAGTTGTCAAAAACACTCATTTATCGATTTTAAGGATGCTTAAAATTTGTATTGAAACTAGAAAAAAAGTGTCCCAGAAACAGGTTGTACTCCATATTGAATTTAAATAAATCAGTTAAATTTACATTTCAATGAGCGAATAATCTTCATTTTGACTTTTAACTATAAAGGCTATAATGCTATAACCTGACAGACGTAAGTGGAAAATGGTCCACCTCTATGAATAATATATGTGAATGAGAGACCAGCTTATACGGTAAGCCAAGGGACTTCTAAGTCTGTCGCGCCATGGATGTAGTTATGAAATTGTAAATAAAACAAGGAACTGAATAGCTGAATAAAATATTATAAGTTATTACGGGAAAGTATACTTACTAGGAGCTGCATGATGGGTGTCTGCACGTCTTGTAGAGTCGTGTGTGTGAGGAAGAGAGTTGCTGTGGTGGTATTTATACCGTAAGGTGTTGGACCCCTCTCTCTCTCTCAATCTGTCTGTCTGTCTCTAGATCTGGATTACGAGGAGACAGGTTCGTTTCTTCCTAGCGTCTATTTGCAAGGTTATGCTCTCTTCTTTACTTTTGCTTCGTTTGTCATAATAATTTTCATTGAAATGAGGGCAAACATACAATTGCAAATTAACTTCTGATATGATCTTTTCACCTCTATTTGAATAACAAACTCTTTCATGCTTAGAAAACCAGCAGAATATTTTACTAAAGATAATATTTTACACCTAATAATACGTTATAAAAATTAGATAGTAAATGTTCTAATGTACGTGTTCCTAATCATTTAATAGTCTCTAAAAATCTCTTTAACGTTTCAGAAAACTTAATGATTACCAATTGATTATTTTATTTATATAATTGTTAATATTGAGTAACACTAAGAAATTGGGACTGGAAGTAAATATCAGTAAAACTAAATATATGGTCACAAGTAGAAATTCAGTATATAATGGAAATGGACAGCTAATGACAAATGAGGGAAATTTTGAGGAAGTGCTGAATTCAATTACCTAGGAACAATAATCACAAATAGGAATGAGACGCACAAAGAAATTAAACATAGGCTCAATTCTGGAAATGCATGCTATTATGCATTGCAGAGACTTTTGATGTCCCAACTCCTTTCAAAAAACGTTAAGCTGAAAATATATAAAAATATTATTCTACCAGTTATATCATATGGTTGCGAAACATGGACTCTTACTTTAAGGGAGGAAACGAGATTACGAGTATTTGAGAATAAAATTCTTAGGAAAATTTTTGGACCAAAGAGAGATGAACAGACAGGTGAATGGAGAAGACTACATAACAATGAACTACATGGTCTTTATAGGAAGCCAGATATAATAAGAACAGTTAAGTCTCATAGACTGCGATGGGCAGGACATGTTGCACGTATGGGGAATGGGAGACTTGCATGGAAGCTTCTTGTAGGAAAGCCAGAGGGAAAACGCCCAGTTGGTAGACCAAGAATGAGGTGGGAGAACAACATTAACTATGATTTGAGGGAAGTAGATTATACAGGGAATGATTGGAAAGCATTAGCTCAGGATAGGGACATATGGAGAGCTTATGTCCGCGCGGCCATGAACCTACGGGTTCGATAGTGCCAGTGAGTAAGTAAGTAAGTATATAATTGTTAATAATATTCTTGAAAGCTTTTAAACATTTTTTATCCAATGCCACTAGGGTTTCTTACTATATTTCCTGCATTTTTCCCTGGGATTGGCGGAATTGTAACCTACTTCTGAGGTTGGGGCGCCTGGAAGGCTGAGTTATGTTACCCCAATGATATCTATCCATGCATAGTAATTCTGCCCGAGGGCAGATCTTTCACTGCAATCATAGCATTTTCATGCTATGCTTTGCAGCTTTACTAGAGAATTATATGTGTAGTAGCTTGCCGTTGCTTTCCACACCGGTCAAGGATGATGATAATGATAAGGATAATGATGATGATGATGATGATGATGATGATGATGATGATGATGATGAAGATGGCCGGATGATTTTCGGGGACCATTGGGCCCTAAGCTTCCTGACATTTGTCTTACAGGTGAGGAAAAACCCCGAAAAAACCTCACCCAGAAGCCTGTCCCGACGGGGAATCGAACCCGGGTCCAATGATATAATGGATTTAAATTATAACGAATATCAGGAAAGTCCTTAAACCTAAACTTAACCTAAATTCCAGATCATGGACGACCTAAGGAATAATTCCCTTTAAGGAAAACTTCCTGTTGTTTCAAAGGGAATCGGACCCGGGACCTTATGAACTTGTAATCAGAAACTCCAGCCATAAGGCCATGAATCTGGTATTAAACATAATCGTTCAATCGATATATAAGGCGGATCCTCTAATAGAGTTTAATCGTGGTATATTGTTATCGTATCAATGTATGCATTTCACTATAAAACGATAAAGTTATGCATAATATCATTTTAACAGCTTAAACCTGTAAACTAATTTTAAAAAATTATAATTGTTTACATCCGTATAAAATTTAATCCTGATGAAATGAAAGAGAAGACTTTACGATCGTAAGTTATTCATAAGTAATGCTACGAGTGATTTCCTCATGAAGTGAGGAGTGAATTTACCCAGACTATTTAACTCATGCCACAAATGCTAGTCAATGACCAATCACGTTTCAATGAATTTTGTTTTACAACCAATGACAGTCGTGTTTCACCTCGCTCTTTATCGATTTCTCTTTATCAGCTCCTGCTTTTGTGAGCTCCTCCTTTTTAATGTTCTGAACAGTTCAAAGCATTATTTTTCTCCAACAAATACATTGAATATAGCAAATAATGAAAATATTCCTTGATTTTACTGAGTTGTTTACTAAAAAAATAAATGAATAACCCGTAATGCTGATTATGATATATACGTAGTTTGATGTGTTTCATCATTTCTCCACTTGGGTGCACTCTTACAATGTTGCGATCTTATTTGGCAATAAATAATATGATCGAGCAGCAGTGAATGAACATAACCTCACATTTCTGATTTGTTTTCAAACATCGCCGTTTACATTAAATATATAAATATTTTAAAATACCTATATTTAAATAATGATTTGTGAGTAAACTGCTTAATTTTATTCGTTAAATAGTCCTACAAAATTGCCACTCTTGATTTCCAACATGCTCTAGGTATAAATTTTCACTCCTCTCTTCGTGAGTTGTGAATTTTATCGATAATTTGGAAGTGAATTAGAGTTGGGATTTGTTAGGGGACTTATTTAACGATATAATAAAATTTAAGCTGTTTACTCACCCAAATCATTATTTAAATATAGGTATTTTAAAATATTTATTTATTTAATGTAAACGGCGATGTTTGAAAACAAATGAGAAACTATGTTTGAAAATAAATGAAAAACGATTGTTACGCTTGTTCATCACTGCAACCAGATCATATTATTTATTGCCAAAGGATTACAATATTGTAAGACTGCACCCTAGTGGAAAAAATTATAACCAACACTATAGGTATTAATTAATTTCTGATGCCCTGTGATGTAAATATGTCAATTATATTTATCTGCAACGTTATTTCCTGGGAAATAATTCGTTTAAGAAAGTGCAAACAGTGTTTTTTTGTTATAATCAATTGCTGTAAATGTTTTTATATTATCTCCCGCAAGCACTATCAGCTGACATTCGTGCACTATATATACAATCTGGTAGCCGTATTTCCTAGAGAGTCAGTCACTGCAAAATAATGCTATGACCTATTCAGAATGTTAAAAAGGAGGAGCTTTCTTTAATATAATAAACTTGTTTGATAAATTCGAGGTGAAACACGACTGTGATTGGCTGTAATTAAAACATCATTGAAATGTGATTGATCATTAACTCCCATTTTGGGCGTGAGTTAAATATTCAGCTAATTTAATTATGTTAATATTTTTTTATTATTTTTAGCATGCCTCATAGAATATGTTCTTCTATTCGCTAGTGTGCAAGTTAGCAAGTGTTCGAATTATTATTGCTAGAAGTTTTACAAACTTAAGTAAGCCTAACTATAAAATCTTAAAATATGTTTGACATTATAAGCAATAAATATTTGAGGGAAATTAATATTTAATATCGCAATCAAAATTTATACAATTATGTCAATAGAATGGCACGACAGATCGGTATAATTAAGACCGATTTAAAATAGATAGCAGATAATAGTGCAGAAAGTCAACTGGTTAGCGTAACCCAAGCCTTCAACCTTAGTTTTAATTTTCGTAATAAAATTTTACTACTTTTAATGAGAAGTATAGCTACTCAGTTGTATTTTATATAGTCGGGAATCGAACTTAGATACTTTATGTCACACTAATAGTTCGCGAGTTCAACCCGCCGTGGTATATAGATTTTTGATGTGGTAAAAGTCCTGAGAATGATTTCCCTTGGAAAGGAACTAAAGCCATGGATCCTGTATCGTAGATTTACGACACATAAAAAACCGAAACCTGTAAACAGCTACTGAGCAAAATAATTTTTGGTCTTTCATGTCCAGCTTAGAATGCGACGCTAATAATCCTAGTTATTGAAAATTGTTGTTAAATAAAATTATAACAAAAAAACAACTCAACTGCACTTCTACTAGCGCTTGATTTTTCAGTTACATTGTTGTAAACAATAGGTCTTCTTCTGTATTTACTAACATTATTTAATATTTTAAACTTTTCAAACAATTTTATAACATTATTAGACAATTTTGAAGTATTTATTTAAATATGCAAATCACAATATTATGACACTGTTAGACAATATTGTGATGCTATTTTCTCTACAGAGTATATTACTTAGTCTATGATTTTTCTATCACTGTTTTGGGTTATAGCTGGTTGGATTAGAGTTATGGAGTGATAAGTAAGTGTACACCCATTTTTAATAAACGTTTGGTAATTTTAATATTATTAATATATTTTTTAACATAGATGCAGGGATTTATTGCAAATATTGGCAATTTAAATTTCATAGCGGCGCATAATAATCGAGGATGATAATCGATATGTGGTTCGATTGTGGATTATCGCTGGTTCTATAATCTGTGGCGTATGCGCACTGTTGTTCTATAGGACTTTGAAAATATTTCACGCTTGTTTAAGTGCAGTTTTTCCTATTTATCTAGCATGGAAGTTTCCTAGTGATAAATTTTCAGTTCATGTCTGATAAAAATGCCCCCTAGCAAAGATAAAATGAACTTCATCCATTAATGTGAACGAATTATTCAGACTTGAATCCGGTTCATCATCCGAACTTAGGAAAATGCATTGTGAACATTGAATAACTACTGTATTGTGCAAATGAAGCATTATTTATCGTACGTTACGTAACCCGTTACTGCCATCGTAACAACTGACAGTGAAGGTGGTGTCAAATCCTATACAACACAGACAATTATTTGACATGCTTCCTAGTAAATATTATATCTTTGCTTTAAAATTTTCAACAATATTGAACATAAAATAAGATAAAAATATACGATATGACTCAGACGATAACGTTTCATAGTCATATTTGGAAGGTCCCGGATTCAAATCCATGTTTGAACTTGTCTGGTATTTTTCCTGTTTTCCACAGTAGTTAAAATTAGTACTGAGTTGTAATTTCAGTAACAAATCACGTTTTATAACTTGATTAAAATTTAAATAAGTGAAAATCAAGAATAATTTTTTTAATACGATTCCAATTCCTACGCTACTTTATGAATGTGGAAGTTGGGTACCAACACATAGGGAAATTAGTAGAATATAAAATTGCTAAATTAGATTTTTGAGGAAAACAAAAGTATGTACAATAGAAGACAGAACCAGAAATGAAGAAATAAGAAAATAATTAGAAATGGAAGCTATCAAATCAAGAATGGATAGATGTTTTGAATATGTTGGAAGGGTGGAAGATACCAGACTGCCAAAAATAACTTATCAGTATGATCCTAAATTAAAGAGAGACTTTGGGAGGCAGAAGAGGAGATGGAAGGAAACACTGTGATGACGGAACAGGCAGTTAGCCTAATCCGTGAAGTGGAGAGAAGAAGAATAAGGTAAGTGAAATTCTGCTCAGAAGACAAGATAAGCATACGAATTGAAGCACGTGACCAGGTAGATGCAACTATCCACTATGCGGTAGATGTACATTTAAATGTTAAAGCGTACATATTAAATAGACAATTTCGATATATTACCATAATATTGATTACAAATTTTAACATATTTAATAAAACATCATTCAATTAAATATGTAATATGTAATGTACTCTCAAAAAATTAACAACAAAAATTTACATTGGAATTTAATTGAACATAGCAATAGATAATACTCAAAATTATCTAAAATATACCTTTGTTGATCCAGAAGGTAGAAGATAGTACTGATTTACCACACGCATTTATTCAAATTAGTTATTTGTATTTTATTTTATGCATATTTTTTTAAAAATAACATTGCCCATGTGAGATCTTCTTTTGTCTTTCATCATATGTTTTAAATAGGCTTTTAAAAGTCCTCTAGATACATTAGTTACTTGATCAAGGTCAGCGTCCTAAACTAAAGAAAAGAGTACGATGACTAAAAGCTGGAAAATATTTGAGTGTAGCAAATTTTACTGTTATACAGAATTTGTATCAGAACACTCTGTCGAAAATCCCTTACGTTCCAATTATGTTAGAAGTTGCAACACAAACGAATATCACTAGAAGCTAATGCGACAAATGTTTCATTCGCAGACTTAAACTTTGGAGGAAAAGGGAAAAATGTGCTCACATATTTAACTAGTATGTTAGTTTCGGAAGTTTTTTTACAGAAATGAGGAAATGATTAAAAACCGAGCGATAACAAGTTTTTAATTTCCGAGATTCTAAAAAAGAAACTTCACAAACGTGTGTTTTATATTATTTTTTGCACGATGGAGTTATCAAAATAATAAGCAATAGTAAAATAATAACATCTTTGTTGGAAATATTTGTGTTCATTATAAACAACTGACTGACGTTAGCAATCTGGCCAATGTATATACGTCGAATCCCGAAAATAATTTAGTTGAGACTACAGCAGGTCGTGACACCAATCAGGAATAAAATGGCTGCAAGTACGAATTTATTGTTTTATATTGTTTGCAATAAAGTTCAGTTCATTTAAAATGCAGTGATTTGTTTCGTATAATGCATATCAACACTACCATTTGGATATATTTTGGTATACATTCTACGTAGTATACATAAAATCAGTCGTTTTACTTCCCGCCATAGGTAGGTAATTTGTAATATTACAGTATAGTTATTTATAGGTTGCCAACCCCGAAATTTAATAAATTGAACTTTCAATTACGGTCGCCATTCTTTTAAGTACGACAGAATACACCATCGTGAAAAAAGTAATGAGCGAAAAATTGGGAACATGTTATCTAGTTACCTTGGGATAATTCAAGATCGGTACCGATATATATTCAAGCTTCTGCCAGGAAAAAAATGCAAAAAAGCTAGAGCAAATCGAAGAAGGTAAGAAGTTTTAACACAAATGGTTATTAGAAATACCTGTTGTTTATGGTTTATTGTGATGTGTGTTGGTCAATCTATGAGTTATTGTTCAGCTAATTGCAAGAGTGGAATTCAAATTTCACCGATAACCCTAATAAAAACTTTCAATTGCTTAAGTTTATATTGTATGTATTAGAGATGATTTCTGATCACACATGACAGAAGTTTCTCTTTGTCTTTTTCTAAGTATACGTGACCTCTGCCATGGAGATTGGCTTGTACATCATATAAAGGGGCGTGAAAATTGAAAACAAAAGTAAATAATTATAATTATACTGTAATTTTTCCTAAGATTAAAATTAATATAAATAATAGTTTTAAAAAACTAAAACAACACGCTTTATTCGAAAACCGAAGTAAAAAATGAAAAATTTTAATTTCCAACACGCTTGGGATAAAATTAAAGTGGTCAATAAAAAAATCGTCTCCAACTTATCTAGAATTAAACTAGAGTTATCTATTTAATATACAAGTGATCTTCTTGGTGATAAAATATTTAAATAAATAAATAAATAAATATATATATATATATATATATATATAGTCAATATGCCCAATTCACCAAATTAATGTTTTAAATGGTCAACACGTTTCCACAGCCAAGCTGTCATTCTCAAGACCAGATATTGACTCAGTATCTGGTCTTGAGAATGACAGCTTGGCTGTGGAAACGTGTTGACCATTTTAAAACATTAATTGGCGAATTGGGTATATTGACTGTATATATATTTTAGAGTTATCTATAAACAAAATAATTTTACCATCAAAAGCGTGGGGTGCTTTTTATGGTTTTTACGTTTTCTTCCTAGAGACTTTACTTTTACAAATATCTTTTTATTATCAATTATATTAATTCATATAGAGCACCCCACGCTTTTGTTGGTAAAATAATTTTTTTTAGAAAACTGTAGTTTTATTCTAGATGTGTTGGAGATGATTTTTTTCTTGACCACTTTAATTTTATCCCAAGCGTGTTGGAAATTAAAATTATTTTTCATTTTTCTTGTTTGGTTTTCTAATAAAGCGAGTTGTTTTAATTTACGAAAGTATTTTTTTATTTTTTATTTTTTAGTTTGGCTTTCTAATAAAGCGTGTTGTTTTAGTTTTTTAAACTATTATTTATTTTTTAGTTTTTAGTTTTGTTTTCTAATAAAACGTGTTGTTTTAGTTTTTTTAAACTATTATTTATTTTTTTTAATTTTTAGTTTAATTGATTGTTATAAACCCCAATCCCATGGAAATTTAATTGCTTACGATATTTTTAGTGTCTAGGCACGAATATAATTATATATTTTTAAAATTATTATTATATAACATTATTATAATATTTTTGAATATTTTAATGTAGATACATAGTTACAGTTAATCGTATCCTTCCCATATTTTTTTGATAAATTACAATGTGGTAAGTTTACAAAATTGTCAATAATATTTTACAGAATAAGATAAAAATGTGAATATCTTTAAATTAGATACTACTGTAGTATGACCTAAAAGTAATACTCTTCTAAAAAAAATTCTCCGGGCCAGATTTGAACCAGCGACCTATGGATTACTGAAATAATATACATTTACAGTCCACCGCTCTACCAACTGAGCTACCAGAGGATATCATATTAATGTCTTACAACGATGGACTAAAAAGTTGATAAGTCCGCAACCTATTATACCGGTCTTTATTGCTTTGATGTCCTGATGATCCTGGTCAGGATCTTGGAAAGAATTTATGAAATGATTATATTTTCATTGGTCCTTTACAAGTATACAAAGTTTGAAGTCGAACCAATGTTTTTAAGTGGGTAAAAATCGTGTTGAGAAATTCCGTTAGATAGATACAGGTCAAGCTAATATAAAGCGTGTAAAAAAGGCACTAATACCTTATAAGGTTTCCAAATAAATTGATTCACCAATTTTAAGTTGATTTATTTCCGGTGAGATTAAATAAATCAGTTTATTGTTTGTTCTAAGAAGAATATTTAAACTTGGTTCATTCTAAATCAAAGCTATTACTGCACTTTCCCAGGCAATGATAGTGAAAGTTGAGTTAATGGATTGTATGAAATCATATTCTCATTGTAACACGACGTAATGATGTTCATAGCCTTGTTATTTGAAGTTCAGTAGAAATTACAATGTGGCATTGAAACCAGGCATGTCTTAATAGGATTTCAAATCGAGACACTGTGATGAAACGTTATTCTTAAAATAAATAATATACTGTGTGACACAACTCAAGGGAAGAAATGTGGAAGTAATCTTTAATTATTAGATTTCATTAAGATAATAATAATCATCATCATCTGCTTTCATGGATTAGGTATGTTGACCCGTTCCGACTTCAGCCCATCTCTTTCTAGGTCTGTCCACATCTCGGGTGCCTTTAGGTTTGTATTTTGTTATTTGTTTTGGATATCTATCTTCATTCATTCTGTCTATGTTGGTTCCATTTTTGTCTATATGTATCTATTTTATAAGTTATTGCAAATATTTCAAGTTCCTGTCTTATTTCTGTGTCCTTGATTCTGTCTTCCTTAATGCACCCTTTAACAGATCTCAAAAATTTCATTTCTGCCGCCGTTATCCTACTTAGATCTTGTTTTTTATATATCCAGGCTTCTGAACCATAGAGCAGTATCGGTGCTGCCAACGTTTTATAAAATTTCAATTGGGTCTCTCTTGTTGTTTTGTTATTTAGTGATCGTTTTATCGTACCACATATTCCCTGGAATTTTGCTATTTTATTAGTTATATCATTATCATAATTAAATTAAATGTCACATCCTAGATAATTGAGATGGTGACTGTTCTATGATTTTGTTTCCTATTACTATTTTGGATCTGATTTGATTTTTACCTTGGAATGCCATTGCCTTAGTTTTTTCTAAGGATATTTTGAGATTATATTGTTCACATATATTATGTAGTTTAAAAATATTCCTTTGAAGTTCGTCTTCCGTATTTGCTATTGTTACCTGGTCATCAGCGTATAATAATGTTTTTAAGTAATGTGTTTTATCTAATTTTATTTCTTTATTTCTTTATTTGTTTCTTCGTTCCATTTTTTTATTATATCATTGATGTATAGGTTAAACAAACCTGCAGAGATACTGCATCCTTGTTTAACTCCTTGATTAGTATGAATTTTATTTTTACTTACTTCATTTCTAGTTTTTATAACAAAATTTGAGTTGCAGTACAAACTCTCTATAGCTGCTATTAAGTGCTTCGGAATTCCTTTTCTTTTTTTTTTTTTTTTTAATTGTCCAAAGTTTTTCTCTGTCTACTTTATCAAATGCCTTGACAAAATCAATAAAAGCTATGTGTGTTTCCTTGTTGTATTCTCTTATATAATAATATTAATAATAATAATATTAACAATAATAATAATAATAATAATAATAATAATAATAATAATAGTTACTCTTACTTACTCACTGGCACTATCGAACCGTAGGTTCATGGTTGCGCGGACATAAGCTCTCCATACATCCCTATCCTGAACTAATGGTTTCCAATTATTCCCTGTATATTCTATTTCCCTCAAATCATAGTTAATGTTATTCTCCCACCCCATTCTTGGTCTATCCTCTGGCTTTCCCTCTGGCTTTCCTACAAGACGCTTCCATGCAAGTCTTTCATTCCATACGTGCAACATGCCCTGCCCATCGCAGTCTACGAGACTTAACTGTTCTTATTATATCTGGCTTCCTATAAAGACCATGTAGTTCATGTTTGAAGTCTTCTCCATTCACCTGTCTGTTCATCTCTCTTTGGTGCAAACATTTTCCTAAGTACTTTATGCTCAAATACTTGTGATCTCCTTTCCTCCCTTAAAGTAAGAGTCCATGTTTCGCACCCATGTAATATAACTGGTAGAATAATAGTTTTATATCTTTTTCAGTTTAACGTTTTTTGAAAGGAGTTGGGACATCAAGAGTCTCTGCAATGCATAATAGCACGTATTTCCGAGTAATAATAATAATGATAATAATAACAACAATACTAATAACAATAATAATAATAACAATAATAATAATAACAATAATAATAATAACAATAATAATAATAACAATAATAATAATAATTAATAATAATAATTATTATTATTATTATTATTATTATTATTATTATTATTAACCTAGTATTGAATGCACTTATTTAGGTACAAAATTAGACCATTCAGGCGATAACGCAGTGTAAATTAAAAGTAGAATCGCGCAAACAAAACAAGCAATAAATGCTATAAACTCTGTTCGGTGGAACAAAAATATTACAGAAAATAGAAAATTACAAATATATCAAACCATAGTTCACATCATTTTAAAATATGATGCTGAAGTTAGGAAAATTCCTACCAGGAAAACGAAAAGAATTCTAAGTACAAAAATGGATATTTTGAGAAGATCAGCTAGAAAATCTAGAATGGATAGAATGCAAAATAATGAGAATTATGGTTGTGCAAGAGAAGCTGGACATCAAAGACATTATAGAAAAAAAGAGATTGCAGTAGTATGGCCATGTCAAAAGAATGCCCGAGTAAATATTGCCTAAACTTATTACGGAATGGATCCCAATGGAAAGGAAGAAGAAAGGAAGACCAAAGAAAACCTGGATAGAGAGTGTGCAAGTGGCTATGATTGTCAGAGGATTGTCATGACACCGGATTATTATTATCATCTTCGTCTTCCTCTACGCATGAAAGCTGGCAGCTTGTTGCGTGTTCATTCACTACAGGTTCGGGGTATGGTGACGTCCTTCCATCGTAGTTGTGGTCTTACTAAATGCCTTTTCTGCTGAGGTGTCCAGTCACGTACTTTCTCCACCAATCTACTATTCTCCAGTCTATCTATGTTTAGTCTTCTATCATTTATCTAGAGGTTTATAGGTTCAATTTCACATTCTTCTCTAATAACAGAGCTACGAATTTTCTCTCTCAGCGATTTTCCTACGATTTTCCTTAAAACTTTCATTTCGGTTGTTTCATTGATTTGTTTTGTTTTTTAGTTTCTGTTCGGCATTCACAACCATTTATTAGAACTGGTCTTATGACAGATTTGTAAATTCTTACTTTTGTATCTATTTTAAATTTTTTATTTTTCCAAACAGTATTGTTTAAACATCCCAATATTTTGTTTGCATTATTTGCTTGATGAAGGATTTCATCTGTTATTCTGTTGCTGCTATTAATTTCTACTCCTAAATATTTGAATTTCATGGCCTGTTCTATGCTTTTCCCTTCTATTTCTAATTTAACACATTGTGGGTCCTTGGATATTGCCATTGATTTAGTTTTATTTGTTGAGATTTTCATGTTATATTTTGCTGCGATGATTCTAAATTTGTGCAGTAGCATTTGTAAAGCATCTTCACTTTATGCAATTAGAACTGTGTCATTATTATTATTATTATTATTATTATTATTATTATTATTATTTATTATTATTATTATTATTTCAATTACTTTAAAAGCAAGTGGTACTTTATAAATGCAAAAAGGAATACTCCGGACGAATAATAGTATGCATTAACTTACGTAGGTAGGAAATAACACTATGAGGTTTATTTTAATTTTGTTGTGTTGTTTTTTGACTCAACAAAATAGTATTCATATTCATCATCATCATCATCATCATCATGAACCTATTTAAGTTTAGGTCGTTTGAGCTTGTTTCTGTGAGATCTCAAGGTGTGGTTGGTTAGTTCGTCTTAATTTTGATCTTCCTTTATCTCGAAGTCCTTTAGGTTGATACTGCAATGCTAATTTAGGAAAGCGAGATGGGTCCAGTCTTTGGACACGTTGTGGCCAATTGCTTTGATTATTCTGAATTTCTTCAGATATATTTTGAACTTTTAATTTCTCGTGTATATATGTGTTTCTATGCTTGTCGATTTTTGTCAACATAGGAGTGGACGTAAAAATCTCATCTGTGCCGCTTGCAATTTTTATTTTCATTTTCGAACTCAGTATCCAATTTTCGATGCTATATTTCAGTCCTGACTTTACAGTTATTTTGTGTAATCTCAGTTTGGTCGCGGTTGACATTTATTTCCCAAAATTTATTTTTATAACTCCATTTATTGCATTGTATTTCTGTAACTTTATCTCTGTGTCACTTCTTATATCAGATATTAGGTGGCCGAGGTAATTAAATTCCGAAACTTGTTCAATGATTTTTTCCATCTAATTCTATTTTAACTCTTCGTGTTTTCCACACAAACCCATAGATTTTGTTTTTTGCGGAAAAAAAATAAAATCGAACTGTTTTATTATATTATTTATATTCAAATTTAAATAATCAAAACTGGATTTTAATGCGATTCTTTGTGAATAATTGAAGTGTGTCCGAGCAAAAATATCCGGTTCTTCATATATTTCGTAACTGTATTTTATTATGTATTCGCAACATCTTTCCATAATATATTTAGTTTAATCTCTCTCTTCGTAGCTATATCTACATACCCGCGCATCCCGGGTCTTGTAGGGACAGTGTGTATGTAATAAAATAATTCAATGAGAAACGAATTATATATAAAAAAACGTTAAACTGAAAATATATAAAACTATTATTCTACCAGTTATATTATATGGGTGCGAAACATGGACTCTCACTTTAAGGGAGGAAAACAGATTGCGAGTATTTGAGAATAAAGTACTTAGGAAAATTTTTGGACCAAAGAGAGATGAACAGACAGGTGAATGGAGAAGACTACATAACAATGAACTACATGGTCTTTATAGGAAGCCAGATATAATAAGAACAGTTCTCGTAGACTGCGATGGGCAGGACATGTTGCACGTATGGGGAATGAAAGACTTGCATGGAAGCTTCTTGTAGGAAAGCCAGAGGGAAAATGCCCAGTTGGTAGACCAAGAATGAGGTGGGAGAACAACATTAACTATGATTTGAGGGAAGTAGATTATACAGGGAATGATTGGAAAGCATTAGCTCAGGATAGGGATGTATGGAGAGCTTATGTCCGCGCGGCCATGAACCTACGGGTTCGATAGTGCCAGTGAGTAAGTAAGTAAGTAAGAAACGAATTATAAATTTTAGCGTCTATTTAGGAATCTTGCCGTGCAGCTAGGTTCACTTTTTACTCTTATTTTTAGCATTATCGTTTGAATTGATATATGATATCAGAATGAATTACAAATTAAGTTAATGTAATACATTTTCAAGCGTTTGTGCATTCTGTCGTACTTACAGCAATGTCAACTATGATTGAAAGTTCAATTTCCTAAATTTAGTTATTGCCAACCTAAATAACTATACTGTAATATTACATATTACCTACCTCGTGCGGGAAGTAAAATCACTGTCCTTTATGTATACTACATACTTACAAAAATATATACAAAATGTAGTGTCAATATACATTACACAAAACAAATCACTGCATTTTTAATGAACTGAACTTTATTTGAAACAATATAAGACAATAAATTCTTACTTGCCGCCATTTTATGACTGATTAGTGTCACGGCCTGCTGTAATCTCAACTAAATTATTTTCGGCATTTACCGTATAAACATTGGCCATACTGTAAACGTTAGTCAGTTGTTTATAATGAACGGAAATATTTCCAACAATGATGAAATTATTTTTACTACTATTTATTGTTTTTAAAACACAATCGTGCAAAAAATAATGTACAACGCACGTTTGTGAAATGTTTTACAGAATCTCGGAAATTAAAAACCTGGCCATCCCTCGGTTTTTAATCATATCCTCGTTTCTATAAAACCACTTCCCAATCTCGCATTGTATATAATATATACTATTACTTTATCTTATATATTATTTTACTTTCCCAATAGAGAAGAGTATAATTTTGCAGCACAGATATCGATACTAAAGATACAACCCCTATATTGTCATACGCATTGCAAATAAAACATGGGTAACATTGCGTGTTTTTATGGTATGTGTAGGTGTATGGGTGGGTGATACTGTGTGATGTAGTTTATTGCATGATGTGGATTTGCTAATGGGACCAGATTACGACAGCTATATATATATATAGCGTGTATTTTTATTCTTCTATTCATATCGTTTCATCATCACTTAAGTATCATTCAATTATTACTTCATTGTAAATATTGCTAAAATTTAATTCGTGATATATTGTAAAAATGTCCGCCCATTCATGTCGTAAACGCCTAACTTATGAATTTATAAAGTAAAGATGATCTTATATTGTTATCTACAAACTGGATCAAGGCAGCTCGGTCTTGCCTTTTCATATCTGATTTTTTGTTGTAAATAGCATTTTACATACTTTTAGGAATGATAGATGTAATAAGAACAGTTAAGTCTCGTAGAATGCGATGGACAGGACATTGGCAAACTGAATTACGAGATGATGGGGGGAATTATACGAGGGACATGGAAGCTTCTTTGTAGGAAAACCAGAGGGAAAATGCTTCTATTGGTAGACCAAAAAATAATGGTGGAGGATTAATTATTAACCATGATTTGATGAAGTAGATTATACTGGGGGATTATGGAAAAAGAATTAGCGTTAGGAATAGGGGATATGTTGAGAGCTTATGTACGCGCGGGTCATGAACCTTAGAAGTTTGATTAATGCTCAGCTGTTGTTAGTTAGAGGAGGCAATAATGGGACAGATTTCATACAGCAACTCATGTCTGGAAACGTCTCTTTTGAACGTACAAATCGAATTGGGCAAGTGTTGTAAATGCTTAAATGAGGCTGACAGATGGACATTTTTAACACAGTTTGTATTTTAATGTTATAGTTGTTATAAATGAAAATGGAAGAAGGATGAGAATACCCATAAGAAGATTTCTTAATTGGAAAGCTAATGGGAAGCGTGTGGAAGAGGTAGGGCCTTAAGAATCGATGGGTGGTGATGATATGAAATTAGAAGTATGGATAGTGAGAGATTTGAGGATAAATGAAGATGCTCCTAGGACAGGGAACTTTCTGGCGACCCAAATTACTTTGGGTTTTGATAGGAGTAACAATGTATTGTGGGAATTGTTGTCTCTAAATTAAAAAAAGTTAATTTATAAGTATAGTCAAAAATTATAAGTTTTTGTAATAACTAATGTGAAAGAATTTTGTAATGAAATAATTTGTAATAAAAATTAAGAATAGAATTTTATCCCCTTGAATATATCCTACCCTTACAGATACTAGCATAGATTCTCGTCATTCCAGATTTAGACTAGTGCCGGCATATTACTGATTGAATTGAAACTGCACTGTCAAATAAAGCTACAACATGTTCGGACACATCCGATAGATTGGTAATAGGGTAAATTTAGAAGTGCTGCTGGGTTAATATTAATTCCATATTTAATTCGACGGCATTATATATCAACTGGCAATGCGTCATTATCTAAGTTTCAAGAAAAATCGTTGAACATTTTAAGTCAATCTGCGCCAAACTAACAATACTGGATATTCCAAGTTATTTTCCTAGTTTAATAGTTATGCATCATCAATCTAAGAGCGGGAAAATTTGGCGCTTAGCTGTGTGATGCGAAATTTATATTAGTATTTATGAAGAACTGCTAAAGTTCTATAAGGTAATGACAGTTTCCATTATGACATATGGGTCAGAGAATTGGCCCATGAATAGATCCGACAGAAGATTACTAAAACATCAGAGATGAAGTTCTTCAGATACGTTGCGGATATACTCTAAGAGACCATAGTCCTAGTGAAGCAATTGGGCAAGAACTCAAAATTTTTAATCTAAATTAAAAAATACAAAACTATAAACAAAAATTGCATGAACATATTTTAAGAATGGACTCTTCTAGGCTACAAAACAAGCACTGTTGTACCAGCCTCAAGGCTATTAAGATGTGGGACGTCCTAGAAGACGATGGGAAGATGAATTCTGAGAGCGGAAGAGGCCGAGAGCCTACCATGAAGATGGTGATGATGATCTGGTTTCAAAGCCGTTTCTTGTAAAACAGAATCTCTGCTAGGACTGACGGCGTTTACATTTTTCTTTAGTAATAAGGCTATATTTACAGATTTGGCACTAAAGTGTGCGTACACTTACTTCATGAGCCAGTGCAACAGGTGGCATCAAAATCTCATTTTTTTATTGGCGCTCAACCGGTTGATACATAACGTCGTTGAATTATCGCGTATAAATACACTTTGTTTATCTTACTTTACTAGTTGAGTACAAAAGACCCTGCGGTCTTAACTCCACCAGCGAAAATAAAACTTTCATAATAGCTAATTAATGATAACATCAGTCAATCAAATCCGGTGTCATAATAGCTGTCGCCGTCTTCCGGAAACCAAACAACATTCCTATCTGTCTATACACTGGTTCGGTTCCAACCCTCGAATATTCAAGGCTGTTTGTACTCCCTTCTTGCAAGTCTTCCTCAATCGTCCCTTTCTTATTCTCGCTGTTGATATCCAAATCTTAATGATTTTTGGCAATCTTTCTTCTGACATTCTCTTAATTTGGCCATACCATTGTACTATATTCTTTTCTATTAAATCTATTATAATTGGTTCATATTGCATTTCCAACATTTTATTATTATTATTATTATTATTATTATTATTATTATTATTATTATTATTAGAGTTAGAAAAAATAGAAGAAAAACGGTTGAAATGGCATGGACACCTCATAAGAATGGAAGAAAAGAGAATACCAAAGCTGATCCTTAATTGGAAAGCTAAAGGAAGAAGTGGGCAAGGCAGGCCTAGAGAACGATGAATGGATGGAGTGAAGAGAATATGGGAGCTAGAGATTTGAAGGAAAAATATGCTTTAGACAGGAACTCCTGGCGACAAATCACTTTGGGTTGAAGGAGAAACACTGTATTGTGGAATATTCCTAAACAAAACAAAAAATATACTATTAGAATACCAAAGAAGATCCTTCAATGGAAAGCTAATGGATGAAGTGGAAGAGGCAGACCTAGGGAACGTTGGATAGATGGTGTGAGGAGAAGTATGGAAGATAGAGATGTAAGGGAAGAAAATGCTCTAGACATGAACCTCTGGCTACAAATCACTTTGGGCTGAAGGAAAAACGCTGTATTATGGAATTTTCCTAATAAGAAATATCATCAGCACAATAAATTATCATTACGAAGCGCTTCCGGACATCAGTTACTATATGAAATATGGTTATAACTATCTCCCCTTTCTTCCCTAAAACTTTTATCATGGTCAACGAATCACCATGTATTATAGTCACGAAGGCTTTCTCGGCCGGTTTTACAATACTCAATAATTTATTTATGTAGTTATCTTTTTTCTTTTGAGAGTGCATTCAAGAAAAAGACTACAGCCTTTTCTTCAGGAAAAATAAATGCTCCACGAATCTTTATCAAATAGCGTCAACACATTTTTTTTTACATCTTGTAAATATTACCGAAAATACAGAAGTATTTTATCAGTTTTAAATAAACGTTTGTCGTTTATGATATTCCCATTACTGTATAAGCCTAATTTCCATTCCCCGTTATATTAAAATTACCTACTAATTGTGATTTTTTCGGGATATTTCTCGAAGTTTACATTTGTAAAAAATTAAACCTCAGTTCTCCCTAACATCACAAAAAAAATAATGTTCTATACTGTAACATCAATACCAGCCCTACTACACTCTAATTCAACCCAGGAAGTTACTACAGACCTTATGGACTAAGCCAGTGTCCCCCTACGTACAGGGGGTAGATGTTGCCAAACTCATAATAACGGTATTTGTTTGTTTAGGGAGGGGTGGAGGAGCAAGGTTAGCAGTACTTTTTCCAATTCTATGTACTATACATTTAAAAAACATAGTTTTTCTTTTACGGCACGCAAACTAGTTTTATAGTAAATATGAGAGTCGACAGTTTTAACACAGGATAGTACAGGTCCGCACGAGCTCAGTGACAAGTGATAACTGTTTTTTTATTTAAGAGGGGGTGGCTTGGATAGCTACAACTTACAACGCTGTACATGCTGTGTTGTATACTTCAGTTTTATTTAATGATTTCTCTCAAGGAAATACCGTTAAAATGGCAACCCAGTTCCCTATTCCAAACACACAGTAACTTCCTGGGTTGAATCTGACTGTATATGGATCAGAAACTTGGACCATAACACGAAATGACATTAACAAATTGCAGGCTACAGAAAAGAGGTTTTAGAGATCAGTTAATGGTTGTACTAGTAAATTTAAAAATGGTATAAGAAAATAATGAAATGTAATATCATTAGAGGAAAGAATTCATCATTATAGAGATCAACGGATTGAACATATACGGTACAAAGAATGAGCTACTGTCGTATCTTTATATAATTCTTCTATACGTGTGTATGTCACTGAACTCCTCTTAAACGACTGGATCGATTTTGGTAAAGTGTTTTTTGTGTATCTGATTGGGTCTCTCGATGGTTTAGAGTCACAATTAGACCCTCTAAAACCATTAGATGTAGGAGTTCACCCAAAGTGAAAATTTAAAAATCGCTCTAGCGATCACAATTTTCGATGTTTCACAACGAAACTCACTATATCACATTAAAATAAACCGAGGTCGGCATTATCCAAAAATGAGCGAAATCCGACGATTAGAAGTGGAGGTTTACCTCAAATACTAAATTAAGAACTGCCTAAACGACTGGACCGATTTTCATGAAATTTTTTTGTGTGAGTTTTAGTGGGTGCCTGGATGTTTTAGATTCACAATTGGACCCTCTAAAACCATTAGGTGTAGCAGTTATTTTGGTAACCTTTCTGTATTTATAATTACTGTCTTATTATTATTAGTCTCTACTTTTAGAAGAAAAGATTTTTTACTTTTTTACTTATTTTTTTAAAGAAGTTCAATTCCTACTTTATTTTTTATTTTAGGATGGGGGTTTCAGCCCGAACGGTTACAGGCAGGAATTTATCTTTTATTTTATACTTTGTTAGCTTATTTACCTGTTCACCTGAAGTGAAAATTTAAAAATCGCTCTAACGGTCACAATTTTCGATGGTTCACAATGAAACTCAGTATATCCTATTAAAATAAACCGAGGTAGGTATCAACAAAAAATGAACGAAATCCAAGAATTAGAAGTAGAGGTTTACCTAAAGTCTAACCGCCATATGTGGCTCATCTCAGCGTATACCATGTAATTTATTTAACCTTTAATATTTCATTAATTTAGGCGTAGCAACGCACGTCAGGTATTAGCTACTATATAATATGTGCGTGTGTGTATATATGTGCGTGTGCTGATACCTTAAATGATTTCGAATCCGTTCTCAACTTGTTGCTACTAAGTATATTTAACATTGAAGAGATGTTATTAATGATATACATGAGAGCACGTCAGTTATTGGGTTAATGAAAGTAGTATCAGAATGATTCTCACAGAGTCTTGTGTTGCATAACTATATATTTTCGAACGAAATCATCTTGTCTGACAACACCTTTAGGCAGTCTACTTCTTGCGTAAATATGCGTGTGTACATGTCTTTAAATAGGTAACACTAATGTAGACATTTGTAATTTTAAGATTAATTAAGTACCCTTTATAATTGTAACTTCATCCCTGAAAATATTAAATTTAATAATACAAATAAATACATTCCTCTATACTTAAATTGTGTCCACAGCCGTGGTCTCGAGGTAGCGTGCAGCGGGCCTAGGTTCGATTCCCGGTCGGGACAGGCTCCTGGGTGAGGTTTTTTCGGGGTTTTTCTTTACCTGTAAGACAAATGCCAGGAAACTTTAAGACCCAAACTGTCCTCGAACTTCATTATTATCATTAACATATTCATTAAGTTTTAGGATTAAGGCCTCTTCTGGCGCATTTTTACTATCATCATCATCTATCATAAAACATCGGGGAAGCGTAACTCCGCCTGGAAGGCCAACCTCAAAAGTGGGTTACAATAACGCCATGCCAGGAGAGAATACCAAAATGTCGAAATGACAACGAGATGACATTGAATAAAGACAAAAAATGTTTGTGGAAAACATGTGCATCCTTTATTTTAAAATATTATGTATGTTTGTTAATTAAAAAGGAACAAAACTGTTAAAGTTTTATATGATATAAATATATATACATACATATGACAAGATATGAAAAATAAATGCCTGGACGGGATTTGAACCCGGACCACTGAGTTGATCTCAGACACACACACACACACACACACATATATATATATATATATATATATATATATATATATCTCTATCTTCGGGTTTTTACAGCTGCTGCCGTCTTCCCGTGCCAAACCTCCAAAGCCTACGGTCTTGGGCATCTTCGATGCTTAGCCCTCTAGCTTGCATTACTGTCTTCATGTACACATATATATATATAATTATTTATTTTTATTTATTTATTTATTTATATGAAAATCGTATAAAACTTTAACATTTTCATTTTTATTTAATTAACATGGATTTTCATAAAGTAAACGCCAAATCAATTGATTATATATATATATATATATATAATTATATATATATCTCTGATTATCTGAAACGTCCGCCATGGGAATACGGGTGCTCAATGGCGGGAGTATCTTAACCAGGCTAATTAAGTTACACTCATTTACCTATAGATGTCAACGAATGGCATGTGGTTAGCACATCGCCTCAATAAGAGATCTACTAAGCAACTAAGGTATTACTTGTATGGATGGCGGTCGGTTAAATGTTGTACAAAAACCTTTTTATTCAGGCTTGAGGTTCTTTAACGAACCCGAAAATCTTCAAGCTCTGGACCCATGGCTTATAGTCCCTCCAGAGGACTTGTCCCTTGAATTTTTCCATCCTAAAAATCCAGTGATCCCGGCCGTGTTTGAACCTACGACACTCATGACTAGATGCAAAGGAACAATACCAATAGACCACCGCGGCCAACATGACACCTATTTTTAAGCCTGAAATTATAGTTATCCAAAATCACAGACGATTGCTTATCTTTCATGTAACACGTAAATAAATGTAGGAATATAAAATGCAAAAAACAAGTTTTATGTTGAACGTGATGAAAAATGTCTATGGATCTGGGTTGCATCTTATAATCCATCTGTATGCATGGTCCATGATTGTAAAATTCGTTACAAGGTTTTAAATCTTTAAACTTGTAAATTTTACATCAATATTCACTTACGGAATATTCTAGTTGTTTGTCTGGGGCAGTGGAACTGGACACGGCCTTGTACTCTTAGTGTATTCTATACATCTCTGTATGTGGTATGGTTTGACTTCATTCGCTGCACTCTCTGTTTCCCCTTCACCTTGAATTGTTACCGCAGAATATTCATTCGAGATCTCTTATGTGCAAAAAATTTGACGATTCCATCCATCCATAGTAATTCTGCCCGAAGGCAGGTCTTTCACTGCAATCATAGCATTTTCATGCTATGCTTTGCAGCTTTACTAGGGAATTTTAGGAGTGGTAGCTTCCCGTTGCTTTCCACACCGATGAAGGATGATGATGATAAGATGAATATGAATGATGATGATTGCGATGACCATATGATTTCGGGGACCGTTTGGGCCTTAAAGTTTTCCTGACATTTGTCTTACAGGTGAAGAAAAACCGCGATAAAAACCTCACCCAGAAAAACTGTCCCGAGCGGGGATCGAACCCGGGCCCGCTGCGTGACAAGGCAGTACGCTACCACGAGACCACTACGGTGGACTTTAAATAATTAACATATTTAAATATATGATTTAATCTGGATCGCATCTATTAAAAACTTTCGCTTATAGTTATATGATAAAAGTCTAAAGACAAAATAGGAGATGTGACATATTTATTAATTTGAAAATATATATTAGACAAAAGATATTCTGGTTATGTTTTAATTCAATGTAAACTCGTTTTATATGTATATCACAATTAACAAAGAAATCTTGAATCTGGAAATTTGTTCAGAAGGAAAACTATATATATATGTGTGTGTATAATGTGACAATCTTCTTCTTCTTCGGCTTTCCCCCACTTATAGATTTGCCGTCTTCAGTTTCCATTTATCTCTATCATTCCAATCTCCCTCTTCCAAATTCCTATCATCCATTATAGTTCTGACGTAGGTTTTCCATTTCCATCTTGGTCTGCCACGTTTATTTCTTCGAGGGGGTGACCATTTGTATATATATTTTTGGCCATCTTTCATTTTCCATTCTTTGTACATGGCCATACCATTTAAGGGTTTGACTTTCAATCGTCTTAACAACAGATGTGGTGACATTCATTTCTCTCCAAAGGAATTAATTTCTTATTGTATCCTGTCTTGTTTTTGGGAGGCTTCTTCTAAAATAATCAAATTCAACTCTTCTTATTATTGATTTCGTACATCTCAATGATGGATAAATCATATTTGAAGAGAAAAATTATACGCTCAGACCGGGACTTGAACCCGGGACCCATGTTCTCTAGACCAAGTTCTCTACCAACTGAGCTATCTGAGCAAGTACCGATCTAAACGCAAATCTTTCTCTATATACATTGTAATTCCCATCCACCAAATGCTTCACAGCATTTGGTGGATGGGAATTACAATGTATATAGAGAAAGATTTGCGTTTAGATCGGTACTTGCTCAGATAGCTCAGTTGGTAGAGAACTTGGTCTAGAGAACATGGGTCCCGGGTTCAAGTCCCGGTCTGAGCGTATAATTTTTCTCTTCAAATATCAACTGTTCTAATTTTATTATTTTGTAATTCCGTCAAAGACCAAATTTCACTTCCATAGGCCTATGACAAAATATTCTGTATTATGCTCTTATAAATTTTCATTTTAGTTTACTTTGTAATATTTTTGTCCCAAATTATTCCATGTAATGTTTTAGTTTCATTTTGTGACTTTGCAATTTTAGTCTGTACATCTCTCTCACAGGTACCTTGTAATTATTGACCGAAGATATTTAAAAAAAAAACATTTTTTTATTTTCCCTGTTTCAAGTATGAGGTCATCCACATCCTTTCCCAAACACATATAATGTGACAGTCTAATGCTACATAAATTGTATGGGTTCCTTTTACGAATGTGCATATATAGTGAAATAAATCATCACGTAAAAACTTTCATCTGTAGATAATAATGAACCTCATGCAGATGACGACATTGGCATATCAGCTCTAGAACTTTGTAATATATCACCAGAATACGCCACACCCTGACTTGCCCTTTGTTCGGAGAAAGTCATGGCCTGCTTTCTTTCATTGTTTGTTTTGATCTAACCGGTATTCTGCCTTCATCATCCTTACTTTTCCTCACTTAACCCGTCATAATTTGCTCGCAATTATTTCGTATTTCATCATTCGTCCCCAATAGGTTGTAACGTTCTCTATAGCCTTTGCCGATGGTTTACGTATCCATTTTACATTATTGTTAAGCAACTTCAATTCCTTGATCGTGTCGGGTCTTTTATTGACCCTGCTGCTAAGGGATTTTGTTCAATAATATATTGGATTCTAGTCCACCGCTGTGGTCCCGGGGTAGCGTGCTGACTTGTCACGCAGCGGGCGCGGGTTCGATCCCTGGACGGGACAGTTTTTCTTGGTGAGGTTTTTATCGGGGTTTTTCCTCACGTGTAAGACAAATGTCAGGAAAAACTTTAAGGCCCAAACGGTCCCGAAATCATATGGCTATCGCAGTCATCATCATTCATATTCGTCTTAGGTTAAGCTTAGGATTAGGGACTCTCCTGGCGCACCATTATCATCATCATCATCATCACCCATCATATCATCGAGGCAACGTAACCCCGCCTTCCAGGCGTCCCAACCTCAGAAGTACGCCATGCCAGGAGAGAGACCAGGAATGCCGAAAGACAAACCTGGGGCATTTGAAAAAAAATATATATATATATATATTGGATTCTTCATTATTTTTTCCTTAAATATTTTTTCCGATGTTATAATTACATTTTTGACATTGAGCAATGCAAGCCTAATATGACATGAAAAAAATAGATGCTTAGACGGAGATTTTAACCCGGACCTCTGAATTGATACTTTATTGTGCTTACAGTCACGCTATCCAAGAATCCCCGTACAAACATTCATTTTTCTTTGTATATATTTTCTATATGTCCACCGCTGTGGTCTCGAGGTAGCGTGCTGCCTTGTCACGCAGCAGGCCCGGGTTAGATCCCCGGTCGGGGCAGTTTTTCTGGGTGAGGTTTTTATCGGGGTTTTTCCTCACCTGTAAGACAAATGTCAGGAAAACTTTAAGGCCCAAACGGTCCCCGAAATCATATGGCCATCATCTTTATCATCATCATCCTTATCATTATCATCATCATCATCACCCTTCACCGGTGTGGAAAGCAACGGGAAGCTACCACACCTACACAATTCCCTAGTAAAGCTGCAAGCATAGAATGAAAATGCTATGATTGCAGTGAAGGACCTGCCTTCGGGCAGAATTACTATGGATGAATGGATATTTTCCATTTCGAGAGGTAGTGAGAACTCGGTCTCACTGCCCTCTCGTGGCTACTATAACAAGTAAGCAAATTAAAGAGAATTTTTACTTTATAGCAGTGACGCTTCTTTATTTCGATGTTATAATTAAAAATTTTTGACATTGAGCAATGTAAGCCTAATATGACATTAAAAAAGGATAGATGCTTGGACAGGGATTTTAACCCGGACCTCTGAATTGATACTTCAGTGCTCTGCCAGTTACGCTATCCAAGAATCCTCGCATAAATATTTATTTTTCTTTATATAAATAAATATAGTGGCTACCAGAGGGCAGTGAGATCGAGCCCTCGCTACCTCTCGTAATAGAGAA
The DNA here is from genome assembly GCA_030220185.1 of Diploptera punctata. Taxonomy (NCBI): domain Eukaryota; kingdom Metazoa; phylum Arthropoda; class Insecta; order Blattodea; family Blaberidae; genus Diploptera; species Diploptera punctata. The sequence continues at coordinate 1,859,893 of JASPKZ010010652.1, read as the reverse complement.
TATATATATATATATATATATATATATATGACTGCGATGGGCAGGACATGTTGCACGTATGGGGAATGAAAGACTTGCATGGAAGCTTCTTGTAGGAAAGCCAGAGGGAAAACGCCCAGTTGGTAGACCAAGAATGAGGTGGGAAAATAACATTAACTATGATTTGAGGGAAGTAGATTATACAGGGAATGATTGGAAAGCATTAGCTCAGGATAGGGATGTATGGAGAGCTTATGTCCGCGCGGCCATGAACCTACGGGTTCGATAGTGCCAGTGAGTAAGTAAGTAAATATATATATGTTTATTCAAGGATTCTTGATAGCGTAACTGGCAGCGCACTGAAGTATCAATTTAGTGGTCCGGATTCAAATCCCTGTCCAAGCATCTGTTTTTCTATATATATATATATATATATATATATGTGTGTGTGTGTGTGTGTGTGTGGTCCATCGCTGTGGTCTCGCAATTATTTCGTATTTCATCATTCGTCCCCAATAGGTTGTAACATTTTCTATAGCCTTTGCCGATGGTTTACGTATCCATTTTACATTATTGTTAAGCAACTTAAAATCCTTGATCGTGTCGGGTCTTTTATTGACCCAGCTGCTAAGGGATTTTGTTCAATAATATATTGGATTCTAGTCCACCGCTGTGGTCTCGGGGTAGCGTGCTGTCTTGTGACGTAGCGGGCCCGGGTTCGATCCCCGGTCGAGACAGTTTCTCTGGGTGAGGTTTTTATCGGGTTTTTTCCTCACCTGTAAGACAAATGTCAGGAAAACTTTAAGGCCCAAACTGTCCCCGAAATCATATGGCCACCACCATCATCATCATTATCATCATCATCCTTCAACGGTGTGGAAAGCAACGGGAAGCTACCACACACACACACACACATATATATACATCCATCCATAGTAATTCTGCCCGAGGGCGGGTCTTTCACTATAATCATAGTATTTCCATGCTGAGCTTTGCAGCTTTACGAGGGAATTATAGGTGTCGTAGCTTCCCGTTGCTTTCCACCCCGATGAAGAAGGATGATGATGATGATGATAATGTTGATGATGATGATGATGGCCGGATGATTTTCGGGGAACGTTGGGCTTTAAGCTTCCTGACATTTGTCTTACAGATGAGGAAAAACCCCGAAAAAACCTCACCCAGAAATCTGTCCCGATCGGGGATGTAATCCGGGCCCGCTGCGTGACAAGGCAGCACGCTACATCGAGTCCACATCGGTTATATTTTATAACTCCATCATTGGCGGTCCCAATTCCGGATGACAAAGGAGAAGGGGGATGAGTAAAACCTCATTAAAAGATCTAGGTTCAGTTGACCCGGCTGATAGTACCTTGTAAGTGCCCCTAGACAGGGTTACGGTGAAGACCCCAACGGCGGATGCAGCAGAGTAGGAGACCTACGGTATGGCGCAGACGGTGGATGAGGCAATAAAGGGTGGATCAGACTCTTAGCTGAAGTGAAAACAACTAATCTATGGTGAACTCCAGAAAAGTCTCTGGTCCTCCAGGTTTGGTGGTTTATGCTATGGGGCCAGCTCCTCATACATTGTAAAAAAAAACTTAATGCTAAAAAACCAAAATCTCGGATATGAAACAATTTTGGTTGAGGATACCTGTGTATATAACAGAAACCATCCTGAAATTAAAATAATAAAATAAATATATATTACAATCTAATGAGCACTTAATAGACAGTGTTATGATAAAAAATTATAATTTTTTAATAAGCTACATATTACCAAATCGGTAATTATACTTGGTCACATACATGTCTGTGGAATAAATAAAACGTTATTTCATTTGCTCTTAATTATATTTTACTACGTAAAAATATAGTTGTAACACATTTTATGTTTTACTTACTTACTTATTTAATACAGGCTTTCCACTTTACTGCAGTTTGCCCTTGATTCCTGCTTTCCAGAGATTCCTCTCTTCCCATTGTCCTTCCATACCTCTCTTCATCATGACATCATATGTTCCCTCATACTATGTTATTCTACTTCTCCCCCTCCTCCTTCTGCCTGGTACCATCCAATCTAACACCTGTTTAGGCCACTGGTCCTCCGACATCCGTTGTACATGTCCATACCACTATATAGCTCTCTTTGTTATCCCTTCGATAACAGTTTCTTGTGCATCCATTTCTTGTCTGATGCATGTATTTCGAATATATTGTAGCCTGGATATTCTCATACATCTCCGTAATCCATCCATTTATGTCGCCAAGATTCTTTTCTGCATCCTTTCATTTATTGTCCAGCTTTCTGATCCATATGTAAGTATACTTTCTATTATTGTCTGTATAATCTTTTTTTTTTGTCAAATTTCTATTCCATAAAAGATCTAATCGCCTTCCTTGCACAATTTACTCTGTTTATATCTTTTTCACAAGCACCAGATTTATCTATTATAGATCCAAGATATTTAAATTCTACAACACGTTTAATTATCATATTTATTTGTAGGTCTTCTGAATTTCCTCCGATTACCATATATATTTTATGTTTTACAAATTGTAAATTAAAGAGGATCATTGTAGGAAAGCCAGAGATAAAGCGTCGAATAGGTATGCGAAGAATGAGGTGGGATAATAATATTAACCATGATCAGATGGAGATGAATTTAACAGAGAATGATTGGATAACATTAGCTCAGTGATGTGTTGGGAACCTTATGTTCGCGCGGAATTTGGAAACATGATTAGATGTGAATATGTTGTTGGAATGTTATATCATGGAATAATGTGGGTCAAGAAATAATAATGAAGATTTAAAAAATCCTGAATATATGCGTTATTTCTCATACAACGATAGAAGGTAGAACAGTTAGGCGTATATACCTTATGAAAATTACCTTTTCCATTTTTTTACAGTGGGGTAAAAATTAACAAAACAGAGAAAGAGGGAGTGGGTATTCTGATTAACAATAAATGTAAAAATATAATTCTTGGGTATAAATGTATATCAGAACCAGCTAATATCCAGCGAGCGCTGCTACGCCTAAATAAATTAAATGTGTTTGTATGTTTAGTTGAATGAGTAAAAAAGAACAATAATTACGTATAAATATATGTCTTAATTTTTTACTATATAGCAGTGATGCTTCATTATTTCGATGAATTGCACTAACGTATGAAGTTAGAGGTCCTGGGTTCAAATCCCGGTTCAGGCGTTAATTTTTCTTTTCATACCATATTAAGTCCTCATTGCTAAATGTCAAAATTCAATTATAACATCGATATATATTTATTTATTTATTTGCGTGTATATAAACTCTTTTACGGAATTAATCTTATTTTATAGTCCAAGATCCGGTTGCAAGATTACTACGTTCTTCGAGTGGATGAAAAAAATCAACTTTTTTTCATAAAAATGTGAATTACTGAATACATTTTTGCCGAGTTGCCTATTAAAGTTCGGCCGCCAGTATGTTTAATTAAAGTAAAATTGATTTATTTATTCGAAATAATTTGATTCACTTGTAATTAAAATAAGTTATAATCCAGTTTGCAGAAATCGACGTATAGAGCTTGAAAAGTTTTGGTTGTCATTGCACACTTGGCTGTAAACCTCCTCGCGGCTACAGCAGGCTGTGATACCAATCAGTAATAAATGGCGGTAAGTACGTATGTATAGTTTTATATTGTTCCCTCGCAGCGGGAAGTAAAACCACTACCCTTTATGTATACTACGTACAATGTATATACAAAAATATATCCAAATATAGTGTTAATATACATTAAACGAAACAAATCACAGAACTTTAAATGAGCTAAACTTTATTTGAAACAATATAAAACAGTAAATACGTACTTACCGGCATTTTATTACTGATTGGTGTCACAGCCTGCAGTAGCTGCAAGGAGGTTAGAGCCAAGTGTGCAATGGCAACCAAAACTTTTCAAGCTCTATACATCGATTTCTGCGAACTGGATTATAATTTATTTTAATAACAAGTAAATCAAATTATTTCGAATAAATAAAATAATTATATTTTAATTAAACAAACTGGCGGCCAAATTTTAATAGGCAACTCGTCAAAAATGTATTCAGTCATTTACAATTTTATGAAAAAAAATTGATTTTGTTCATACACTCGATGAACGTAGTAATCTTGCAGCCGGATCTTGGAATATAACGTTTCTTGTTTATCTACATTAATTTCAGTAATTACTTTTGTCCATTTTGTTTTATTGCATATTTGTGTTAAATTGATTTTCACTGAAGCGAGACGGATGCTTGTTGTAACTGGATGATGTAAAGTAACATGGTGTAGGTTGTAGCATGATCCATGAGCTTATCATCAAGATAAAACGAATTCGACATATTTTCTTGCTAAATAATGACTATTGCATCACGGACATTTCATATTTTTTTACAATACTAACTTCCTCTTTCAAAACTATAAGTTTTAGCTTTTAGGGTCATTTCACACTTTTATTAAAACAGATTTATCTCGAATATAGAACTTAAAATGGGTGCAGACTTTAACTTGGATTAAACGCATAAAAATTATATATTATAGATCATAATGCATAATGGGGACATCATTGGTCCTCTAAAAAAGACTATTCGTTTTACAGAATAAAACATTAAGAATTATATTACAGTCCCATAATAGAGAAAGCAGCTGAACATTATTTTAAGATAGGTATACTACTATAATTCTCTTGCCAGAGCCCCACTATGCGCTTTATATTAGCTTGACATGTATCTATGTAACGGAATTTTCGAACACGATTTTCACCCACTTAAAAACATTGGATCGACTTGAAACTTTGTATGCGTGTAAAGGACGAATGGCAATACAATAATTTCATAATTGTTTTCTGAACTCCTGGCCAGAATAATCAGAAAATCAAAAAAAATAAAACCGGTATAATAGGTTGCGGACTTATCCACTTTTTAGTCAATCGTTATAAGAGCTCAGTTGGTAGAGCGGTGGACCATAGTGGTGTATAATTTCAGTAATCCATAGGTCGCTGGTTTCAAAAACCGGCCCGGAGAATTTTTTAAAAAGAGTATTAAGCAACTAAATTTTCATGGGATTCCGGTTTATGAGAATCAATTAAACTAAACATTAAAACAAATAATAGTTTAAAAAACTAAAACAACACGCTTTATTAGAAAACCAAACTAAAAAAATAAAAAATAGTAGTTTTAAAAAACTAAAACGACACGCTTTACTAGAAAACCGAACTAAAAAATGAAAAAGTAATTTTAATTTTCAACACGCTTGAGATAAAATTAAAGTGGTCAACAAAAAAATCACCTCCAACACATCTAGAATAAAACTAGAGTTATCTTAAAAAAAATAATTTTACCATCAAATGCGTGGGGTGCTTTGTAGGGTTTTTACTTTTTCTTCTTAGAGACTTTACTTTTACCAATATCTGTTTGTTAGCAAATATATTAATTGATATAAAGCACCACACGCTTTTGATGGTATTTTTTTTTTTTTTTGTAGATAACTCTAGTTTTATTCTAGATATGTTGGAGATGATTTTTGTTGTTGGCCAATTTAATTTTATCCAAGCGTGTTGGAAATTGTAATTATTTTAATTTTTTAGTTCGATTAACTAATAATGCGTGTTGTTTTAGTTTTTTTGAAGTATTATTTATTTGTATGAAATAATATTGAGAACTTTGGGAAAATATGATATGATGATATGATCACTGTACAAGGAGTAAACCTAAAGTCCACATATTTTATTAGTCAGATCAAGGTCATATTGGAAGGTCAATTACCTTTCCCTCATGTCTTAAAACCCAGTGCAGGGTCTCATGATGCACAACCAGACAAATCAATCAACGCGTATAAATTACTGGTTCTCTTTCTTAAATATTACTTTTGTTTTCAATTATGCCATTTTGCATTTTTATTCATATTTTTTTCCTTAATTCCCTTCGTGACTTGATAATAATACTGTTTAAAAATTGGAATGATATATCCCACGTTTGATATATAATCTAATTAACAAACTATCTAATCGCTGATCATTCTTTCAAACTGCGTGAAAGGAAACCAAGGCATATATAAAATTATCACGATTATAAATATCATATTTTATCAAATATTAGCTAATACCCGGCGTGCGCTGCTACGCCTAAATTAATTAAAATTAATGTGATTTTATGTTTAGTTGAATAAGTAAAAGGAAAAATAATTATAAATTTATATTTTGTACATACCCCATGCTGATTACTCGGCGTTGCCCAGGAATCGACTTATTCCGAATTTCTTGACATAAATGAGCTAGAATACGAAAATTAATCTGTTTTATGTTTAGTTAAATAAGTGGGAGGGGAAATTTATATCGTAATTATTTTTAGATAACCCGTTACTGTTCACCCGGCGTTGTCTGGGAATCTATAAATCCTGATCTTCTTGGCATAAATGAACTGAAAGACGAAAATTAATGGACTTCTTATGATTAGTTGGATAAGTAAAATGAAAAATATTATAAATGCATATCGTAATTATTTTAAGATTCCCCGTGCTAATTACCCGGTATTGCCCGGGAATCTACTTATCTCGATCTTCTTGGCATAAATGAGCAAAAAAGACAAAATTCGTTATTGGGAGTTATTCGTAAAAGAATACCCGTCATGTGCTGTTATGCTTGCACAGGAATCTACGTACTTGTCTCGATCTTCTTGGCCTAAATGAGCTAATAGACAAAATTCGTTATTGTGAGTTATCCTTAAGAGATAAACATATACTGTCGCGGATTTTTTTGTAGAGCTTTTGAGACATTCAATTTTGTGCATATTAATTTTACGTATTTGTTATGGTTTGGGCAGCGTAAGCCATTTAAGCTACCAAAGTGCTACTTTTTTCACGTTTTTCACTACAAAGGGCGATTTTGAAGGGTGTAGGAGTTAAGAATCACAACTCTCTTATAGCCTATGTTCATCCCGGGAATCTCCTGAAGATTTTGCAAATAGCCCCATTACAATCGGATCAACGGTATGGCCGCGCATAAAGTTCGAAAACAAAGAAACAAACAAATTTTCATTTTTATATATCAGATTTCTGAACATGCATTTGATTATTAAGTTATGAGATGTGGCTTCCTAAATACACAAAATATATAACTTAATCTATCAGTGTATTATTTATACATATTTTTGCTCTTACGACACGCTTTTCACAATTTTGCATATATTTTTATTTCACTTGTATAATTTTCTTATTGTATGTTTTAAAATATTTTATCACTTAAAAGTCAATCTTTATAGATCATCTTAACTTTCTACAATTACGACCTGGTTATCTGCAATATTATTGTGTTTAATGTTGGGTTTCTACTGTTTCTTATTTCCCGTAAATCTGTTAGTTTCCATTTCTCAGCAGTTTAATCTAAATATAACATTATGAAGTGTTGCCTTGTCACGCAGCGGGCCCGGGTTCGATCCCCGGTCAGGGCAGTTTTTCTGGGCGAGGTTTTTTATCGGGGTTTTTCCTCACCTGTAAGACAAATGTCAGAAAAAACTTTAAGGCCAAAACGGTCCCCGAAATCATATGACCATCATCTCCATCATCTCCATCATCATCCTTATCATTATTATTATCATCATCATCATCATCATCATCATCCTTCACCGGTATGGAAAGCAACGGGAAGCTACCACACCTACAATTCCCTAGTAAAGCTGGAAGCATAGCATGAAAATGTTATGATTGCAGTGAAGGACCTGCCTTCGGGCAGAATTTATATGGATGGATGGATGGAACATTAATAAGTGATTGTAATTTATTATTCATGTCAGAAGCAACCATAAGCTATGACGTCATAAAAGAACAATAAAATGCATAGTTAAAATATAAGTATAAAATTAGAATCTAAGATTAATTGAATGGTTTAAAAACTCGTTAGATTTATAGTATGGATTACATTCTAGCAATATCCTTAATACCATTATAAAATTATTGAATCTTACAGAGTTATAGGACAATCCACCACCCTGTATTATCTATTTTGTTAGTATTTATCTAATCTTTGTTGTCACATAAATAAAATTCCATTGCTATTATGAGGTTTATAAGAATTTGTCTCTTTTCTAAAATTGTCCGTAATTTCTCTCTGTTCACTCAATCATGTGCTTTCCCGTTATCCAAGAATAACATATAAAGGAGTTCATAAGTTAATTTAATATATAATGGAGTTAAGGAAATAATAAGGATATGGTAATAATCTAATATATAACAATGAATGCTTGTTTGTTGGTTTCTTTGTTCATACTTTATGCGCGGCCATACCGTTGATCCGATTGTGATGGGTATTTTTTGAAAAATGTTCAGGAGATTCCCGGGATGAATATAGGCTATACGAGAGTTGAGATATTGAACTCCTACACTCTTAAAACACCCTTTGTAGTGAATAACGTGAAAAGTCCCTTTTTTATCCTTAAATGGCTTACGCTGCCTAAACCATAACAAACACACAAAATTAATGTACACAGAATTGAATATCTCAAAACAATCTACAAAAAATTCCCCGACAGCATATGTTTATCTTTTACAGATAACACACAATAGCCATTTTTATGTTTCATTGATGCCAAGGAGATCGGGATAAGTATATTTTCGGGCAAGTATTTGCTGCCACACCATTCATCCGACTGTCATGCGGCTTTTTGCAAAATGTTCAGGATTTTCATGGGAAGGTTATAGGTTATAAGAGAGTTTTAATGCTCGAGCCCTCCACCCTTAAAAATCACCTTCTGTAGTGTAAAAACGTAGAAAAATGTCGCTTTTTGTAAGCTCAAATGGCTTACGCTGCCTAAACCATAACAAATATACACAATTATTGTACACAGAATTGAATATCTCAAAAACCTCTACAGCAAAGTCCGCAACGGCATATGTAGTAAGGATAACTCACAATAACCATTTTTGTCTTTTATTGATGCCAAGAAGATCGGGATAGGTAGATTCCCGGGCAAGCATAGCAGCGCACGTTGGGTATTATTTTATGGATAACTCAAAATAACGAATTTTATCTTTCAGCTCATTTATGCCAAGTACATCGGGATGCGTAGATTCCCGGGCAACGCCGGGTAATCAGCACGGGGTATCTAAAAAGAATAACGATATAAATTTATATTTATTTTTCCCTTTACTTATTTAACTAAATGCAAAAAACACATTATCATTTATTTAGGTGTAGCTGCAGCGCACGCCGGGTATTAATTAGTCTAATATATAAAAATGGATGTTTGTTTGTTTGTTCGTTCGTATTTTATGCGCTGCCATATCGTTCATTCGATTGCGCTGGGGTTTTTTACAAAATGTTCAGGAGATTCCCGGGATGAACATAGGCTATAAGAAAGTTATGATATTCAACTCCTACACCCTTAAAAATCACCCTTTGTAGTGAAAACGTGAAAAAACGTAGCTTTTTGGACGCTTAAATGGCTTACGCTGCCTAAACCAAAACAAATACACAAAATTAATGCACACAGAATTAAACATCTAAAAAACTCTACAAAAAAAATTTCGCGTAAACATATGTTCATCTTTTACGGAAAACTCACAATAACCATTTTTGTCTTTCATTGATGCCAAGAAGATTGGGATAAGTAGATTCCTGGGCACGCGTAGCAGCGAACGGCGGGTTTTCTTTTACGGATAACTCACAATAACGAATTTTTGTCTCTCAGCTCATTTATACCAAGGAGATCGGGATAAGTAGGTTTCCTGGCAACATCGGATAATCAGCAGGGCGTATCTAAATATAATCACGATATAAATTGTTCTCTTTTACTTAAACATAAAAGCACATTCATTTTCGTCTTTCAGCTCATTTATTCCAAGACGATACAGGTAAGTAGGTTCCCGGGCAACTTCGGGTAATCAGCACGGGGTATATAAAATAATTACGATATACATTTTTCCTTTTACTTATTCAACTATACATAAAAACACCTTCCTTTTTAGCCATTTAGCTGATTTATACCAAGAAGATCGGGATAAGTAGATTTCTGGCAACATCCTGAAATCAGCACGACGTATCTTAAAATAATTACGAAATACATTGTATCCCCTACTTATTCAACTAAACATAAAAACACCTTAATTTTCGTCTTTCAGCTCATTTATGCCAAGATGATCGTGATAAAGATTCCCAGGCAATGCCGGATAAACAGCACGGGGTACCGAAAAATAATTACGATATGAATTTTGCCTTACACTTGTTCAACTAAACATAAAAAAACATGAATATTTACCTGAGCTCATTTATGCCAAGTTGATCGGGAAAAGTAGATTCCCGGGCAATGCCGGTTAATCAGGATGGGATATCTGAAAATAATTACGATATAAATGCTTCTTTCACTTATTCAACTAAAAATAAAAACACATTAATTTTCGTCTTTCAGCTTATTTATGCTAAGAAGAACGGGATAAGTAGATTCCCGGTCAACGATGAGTAATCAGCACGGGGTATCAAAAAATAATTACGATATAAATTTATAATTATTTCCTCTCACTTATTCAACTAAACATAAAAACATTAATTTTCGTCTTTCAGCTCATTTATGTCAAGAAGATTGGAATAAATATATTCCCAGTAACTCCGGGTAACATCTCAGCGTATCTAAAAGTAGATAGAAAGATCATCGGTTTATTAATGTCTATGACATCGTCTGATTCCCAATAACCAATTTTGTCGGTCCATCCAATCTCCTGGTTGTAGACGTTTCTCCTTCATGTAGCCTATAAATATACTCCCTGACTCCAGGAGGTTTAGATCTTCCTCTGCCTCGTCTTCCCTCAGGTTTCCATTTCAAAACAGATGTTGGTAGCCGATCCTCTTCCATTCGCTGGACATGTCCGTACCATCTTAATTGCTGAGTTTTAATATAATCTAAAATACTGTCTTCAATCTTCATTTTCTCCCTTATAAGTATCTAACAATAATTACGTTATAATTTTTCCTTTAATCTGTTCAACTAAACATAAAAACACATTATTTTTCGTCTTTCGCCTCATTTATGACAAGAAGATAGGGATAAGTAGATACCTGGGCATCGCCAGTTAATCAGCACGGGGTATCAATTTATAAAAACTAGGCCTCGGACATGAAGTTACATTAAGTGCACTCTTACTATACATACTATTGCTTGATGAGAGAGTGGTAGGGGGTGTAATAGCACCAGTCTAACTAGTACGGCATTTGTGCTGTACTATTTACACAAGGTACAGGCGGGTAATGAAATAAGTAGCTAATTGTGGATTACAAGTTAATTTTGTCGCGTAAAATATATTTTGTTAACTTTTTAAATTAAACTCTACAGTACAACAAAAAGTTAAACAAATTTATAATTTCCGTATATTAATTCTCTTCGTGCATCTGTAAATACAATGCTGCATACAGTATTACAAAAAAAAAAGAGTTTATTATTTCTGCACAATTATTTTCTTCGTACAGTTTTAAATAAAGAGGTAACACAAAAAGAGTATGCACATTGTACATTATATTTTAAAACCCTATTAGTTAAACTTGTTTCTCTTCTGTAGAGCTGTTACAGTGAATAATAATATACAGAGTGATTCAGAAACATGGCTATACGTTTGATCGCATTTTGTGACGAAAATACTATTATTAAAGAAAATATGATGTTATCATTGGAAAGGAAATCCTTCAAATTACAACAATAGAACAAAACAAAACAAATCACTGCTCACATGCAGCTTGGCGGGTTGATTTTTGTGGGCAACGTCGAACGCCTCCACAATTCTCTTTGTTGTTTCTCCATCCGTGCTAATGCGAGGCCTTCCAGGAGGTTTGATTTTCTGCATCCTTCTCGTTTCCAGCAGTCGTTTTCTCCACTTCCCCACAGTCGACGACTGCAATGCTACGTTAAACTCACGTCTTCCCCATCTTGCGGCCTCACGATCATTAACATACGTTATTTCCCATGCAGCAATTGTAATTTGCTGTTGCATATTCAACGCCATTTTGACTAATGTCGTAAGTTCTACACTATTTTGTTTTATTCAATTTTTGTAATTTGAATAATTGCCTTACCAACGGTAATTTCATATTTCCTGCAATGGTAATATTTTCATCACACAACGCGATCAAACGTATAACCATATTTATGATTCACCCCGTATTTCCGTAAAGTTTCAAAAGAAAAACTTCTTCGGTGACTGTTCAAGCAAAGTTTATATTTAGAAAAACTCCTTTCTACTTCACATCAGGTAACTGGTGCTAAAAGAAATTAGGGTGTATCACAGGTATCTAACATGGAGAATGTACATGCGTTCTTGTTGTCTATTAGAAAATCCTTTATATTGCAAATAGCTGAGTATCCAGGGTTTTTCAGCAATACACTTTGCAATTTTTATTTAGCAATTTCAGATACCAAACTATCTCCTGTTTCATCAGAATGTCGCGATAAATTTTCTACCAGTTTTATGGAATAAATCTATGGTAGGCCTATATGTGAAGATTCCAGTTTTTAATTATTAAAGGTATATCTTTGTCCAGTTTTTAATTATTAAATGTATATCTTTGTAGACGTTGTTGATTACCTACAAATTTTGATACAGTTGTCCTGACATCAGAGATTTCACAATTTTTATCGCCGAACTTTCTTCAGCATCAAATTTATTAACTACTTTAACAATCACTTCATAATGCTGTAAGTAGTATGTAGTGGTCTGCAACCAAGTGGTCTGTGTTTGATACAAAATGGTTCACATCAGAGAAATGCAACCTAATTCCTTTGGTTACTCGGTATAGTCCATGGGCCAAGCAAGTTAGATGTATCATTTTCTGATATCGTTCTTTAATTCTGGAAGCTGCTTTTAACATATAAGGGGCTGCGTCTCTTACAAATAAAAAAACATTGTCTCTTTTTTATTTCATTGGGCCATAGAAGAGACATATTTTTTTTCAAAATGGTTGTCGATTTCAGAATGGTTGACTTTATTTAAGACCTCGATAGTTAACAAAAATATTTTCCCGGGTTTTTCAGGTGATAATATCCCCACTATCACATTTCCTACAGGCTTTCCGGACGCATCATGGGTTTCATCGATTGACACCCATATTCTATGATCTGCCACTGTATTTCTAATGTATTTCAGAACGTCTTCATAACAAGGAGATAAATAATACCTGCGTAAAGTTGTTTCACAAAGAATTTTTCTTCCCGTATATTTCTAAAAAAAATTATAAGCTGGATTTTGCACTTTATTGAAATGAATATTCGCGGAAACCATCGTTTCGCATAAATCCTTGTAAATTCACGCTGATTACAAGTGTCTGAAACTTCTTATGCAAATGACTGTATTTCATCGTCAGGTTTATGTTTTACATTCCCAATGTGTGTTTTAGATTTGCAATGGCTCTTGATAAAAATTATTCTCTCCCCCTTCAACTCTACATTACACAATTTACAAAATATTTTATCTTCTTTTAGCCAAAAATACTCATGGCCGTACTCACGTACAAGTGAATTTATTTTGTGTGTGTTTGCTTTCGGCATGTTGTAATCATTCACCAGATTGTGGTGATCGGTATTATGATTTGACTACATACTATACTTGTAGCAGTACAGCAAAGACGCCAATGACTGTTGCACTGCGCACGGGACAGAACTTAACTACCTGTGTAGTCAACTGTTTGAAAGCGAAACGGCAATGAAAAGGCAATGAAGTCCGAGCTCTAATAATAACTTTCTTCCTTTCACTCATTCAATTAAACATAAGAACACGTTAATTTTCATTGTTTTTCGGCGCAGCAGCACCGGATGCTTTTATACAATCTGGTTTTTGTTTCGCGTGTCGGATATTTTGAATTTAAGTACTTTATTTATTCAAAAATAACATTTCTTAGTATTTTGTTTGTTTTTATTTATGTCTTCCTGGATATTATTTTGTTTATACAGTCCATTTAAACAGGAGTCCATCATTTTTTCAGTTATTGAAGTAATGTCAATTTTACTATTTGGGACTTGCTGATAGTAAGTGTAAATTCTGACAAAACCATCACAGTCTTATTCAATTGAGTATTTGACAATTACGATGAATTACCTTAACCTTAAATTGGCGAAACAATAATTCATTCTGCCAGTTATTTATATATTCCGGACCTCATAGAAAACAAAATCACATAAAACTCTGTATGTACATTACTACGTAATTTTATGCAAATGTAAGTAGTTTCTACTTATTTGTTTTTATATTGGTTTTTATTATATTATATAATCGAATTGTTAATCATTCTAACCGTTCAACCGATCTTCGTGAAAATTTGTATGTACAGGATTTTAGATCCTGCAAGTGTTTAGCCGTTATCTATTATATTGTAAAATCATTACCTGTAGGAGTTCACCTGAAACGAAATTTTAAAAATCGCTTTAGGAATCGCAATTTTCGATGTTTCACAACAAAACTCGAAATATCGTATTAAAATAAACCAAGGTATGTATTTTCCAAAAAATCAGTGAAATCCAACCATTAGAAGTGGGGGTTTACCTGAAATTTGAAATTAAGATTTACTCTAGCAACCGCCGTGTTTGGTTTGTATCAATGTATACTATATAATTAATTAACCCTAAATATTTAATTTATTAAGGCGTAGCAGCGCACGCCGGATATTAGCTAGTAATTATGAAAATATAAAAATAAAATATATATTTAGATTAGCTTCATATAATTGGATACGGAAAGTTATTTTATTTGAATAGTAATACACATTTCATAATTTTCGCTGAATGTACTGTCCTTGTGCTCTATCAAACTTCTAAGATATTGCTGTTTCATATTTTCTCTCCTTTCATCATCCTCAAGTCTTTCTCAACATTTTCTAACAATTTTAATCGAGGTCGAGCAATCTTCTTTCTACCTTCAACTCTTTTCAGTTCCGTTATTCATTCTAATATTATGTGTTCTACTAATTGCAATCTTACGTTTTTTACTTCTGAAATTAAAACCATCTTTTTTACAATTTATTTAGTCTACATTTTTATTCTTATCCTCCAAACACTTATCTGGTCCAAAAATGTTTCTTAAAATTTTGTTTCGCATGCAAATATAATTATTTATTTTTACCATCCGCAATATCCATCTAAACTTTCATCATTATAATATATAATATCCATCCATAGTAATTCTGCCCGAAGGCAGGTCCTTCACTGCAATCATAGCATTTTCATTATATGCTTGCAGCTTTACTAGGGAATTGTGTAAGTGTGATAGCTTCCCGTTGCTTTCCACACCTGTGAAGGATGATGATGATCATGATAATGATAAGGATAATAATGATAAGGATGATGGCCATATGATTTCGGGGACCGTTTCGGCCTTAAAGTTTTCCTGACATTTGTCTTACAGGTGAGGAAAAACCCCGATAAAAACCTCACCCAGAAAAACTGCCCCGACCGAGGATCGAACCCGGGCCCGCTGCGTGACAAGGCAGCACGCTACCTCGAGACCACAGCGGTGGACATATTATATTATATAATGTAATAAAATATAATGTAATGTAATGTAATGTAATAATATAATGCAATGTAATAATATCCATCCATAGTAATTCTGCCAGAAGGCAGGTCCTTCACTGCAATCATAGCATTTCCATGCTATGCTTGCAGCTTTACTAGGGAATTGTAAGTGTGGTGGCTTCCCGTTGCTTTCCACACCGGTGAAGGATGATGATGATGATGGCCATGTGATTTCGGGGACCGTTTGGGCCTTAAAGTTTTCCTGACATTTGTCTTACAGGTGAGGAAAAACCCCGATAAAAACCTCACCCAGAAAAACTGCCCCGACCGGGGATCGAACCCGGGCCCGCTGCGTGACAAGGCAGCACGCTACCTCGAGACCACAGCGGTTGACATGTAATAATATAATGCAATGTAATGTAATGTAATATAATGTAATGTAATGTAATGTAATATAATGTAATATAATGTAATGTAATGTAATATAATGTAATATTATATAATACCCATCCATGCATAGTAATTCTGTTCGAAGGCAGGTCCTTCACTGCATTCATAGCATTTCCATGCTATGCTTGCACTTTATTAGGGAATTGTAGGTGTGGTAGCTTCCCGTTGCTTTCCACACCGGTGAAGGATGATGATGATGAATGATGGTGATAATGATACGGGTGATGATGGCCATATGATTTCGGAGACTGTTTGGGCCTTAAAGTTTTCCTGACATTTGTCTTACAGATGACAAAAAAAACCCGATAAAAACCTGACCCAGAAAAACTGTCCAGACCGGGGATCGAACCCGGGCCCGCTGCGTGACAAGGCAGCACACTACCTCGTAATATAATATAATATAATATAAATATAATATAATATAATATAATATAATATAATATATATATAATATAATATAATATAATATAATATAATATAATATAATATAATATAATATAATATAATATAATATAATATAATATAATATAATATAATATAATATAATATAATATAATATAATATAATATAATATATATAATAAAATATATAATATAATATAATATAATATAATATAATATAATATAATATAATATAATATAATATAATATAATATAATATAATATACTCCCTATATTGATGACATTCTAGGTGATCATCAATGTGCATTTAGAAGAAACAGGTCTACAACAGATTAGATTTTTAGTATAAGACAGATTTTGGAAAAGAAATGGGAATATAATGGTACTGTACATCAACTACTACATGTAGACTTCAAAAAAGCATATGATTCAATTAAGAGGGAGAAGTTATATAGTATCCTGTTGGGGTTTGGAATTCCTAAAAACTTAGTTAGACTTATACGAATGTGTCTAAATGGCACAAAGAGTAGGGTGCGTGTAGGCAAACAGTTTTCGGGCACTTTTGAAATCCAGAATGGGTTGAAGCAAGGAGATGCACTATCTCTTCTAATATTTAATTTTGTACTAGAGCATGCCATTAAATCTTTAGAGAATGAGGAAGGCTTACAACTCAATGGAATTAATAAGCTGTTAGTTTATGCTGATGATGTAGTATTGTTGGCCGATAGCAAGGAGATACTAAAGGACAACACGCACACATTATTGAGTAAAACTAAGATATTAGGACTGGAAGTAAATATCAATAAAACTAAATATATGGTCACATGTAGAAATTCATTAAATAATGGAAATGGACAGCTAATGACAAATGAGGGAAATTTTGAGGAGGTAGCTGAATTCAAATACCTAGGAACAATAATCACAAGTAGGAATGAGATGCACAAAGAAATTAAACATAGGCTTAATTCTGGAAATGAATGTTATTATGCATTGCAGAGACTCTTGATGTCCCAACTCCTTTCAAAAAACGTTAAACTGAAAATGTATAAAAACTATTATTCTACCAGTTATATTATATGGTTGCGAAACATGGACTCTTACTTTAAGGGAGGAAAGGAGATTAAAAGTATTTGAGAATAAAGTACTTAGAAAAATTTTTGGACCAAAGAGAGATGAAGAGACAGGTGAATGGAGAAGACTACATAACAATGAACTACATGGTCTTTATAGGAAGCCAGATATAATAAGAACAATTAAGTCTCGTAGACTGCGATGGGCAGGACATGTTGCACGTATGGGAATGAAAGACTTGCATGGAAACTTCTTGTAGGAAAGCCAGAGGGAAAACGCTCAGTTGGTAGACCAAGAATGAGGTGGGAGAAAAGCATTAAGTATAATTTGAGGGAAGTAGATTATACAGGGAATGATTGGAAAGCATTAGCTCAGGATAAGGATGTATGGAGAGCTTATGTCCGTGCGGCCATGAACCTACGGGTTCGATAGTGCCAGTGAGTAAGTAAGTAAGTATAATATGCCCACCGCTGAGGTCTCAAGGTAGCATGCTGCTTTGTCACGCAGCGGGTCCGGGTTCGATCCTCGGTCGGGACAGTTTTCTGGGTGAAGTTTTTATCGGGTTTTTTCCTCACCTATAGGACAACAGTCACGAAAACTTTAAGGCCCAAACGGTCCCCGAAATCATATGGCCATCGCAATCTTCATTCATATTCATCTTAGATTAAGCTTAGAATTAGGGACTCTCCTGGCGCACCACTATCATTATCACCATCATATAATCGGGAAAATGTTACCTCGCCTTCCAGGCGCCCCAACTTCAGATGTGCGTTACAAGTACGCCATGCTAGGAGAGAACACTAGGAATGTCGAAAGACAACCTGGGGCATTTGCAATATATATATGGGGTATATCCCCATACGTCCCGCGTGAGTACATGGATGTTCCCTAGCGAGAATTTCTTAACCAAGCTAATTTAGTTACGCTTATTTACCTATAGATATCAACGATTGACATGTGGTTAGCACATCGCCTCAATAAGAGATCTAGTAGGTAACTAAGGTATTACTTGGATGGATGAAGGTCGGTTAAATTTTGCACAGAGGCCTTTTTATTCAGATTCGCGGTTCTTTTACGAGCCTGAAAATTTTCAAACTCCTGGAGGATTTTTCGCTTGGATTTTTAAGATTTTTCCATCCTAAAAATCCATCTAATATGGCCGGATTTGAACCCGCGACCCTCTGGACTGGAGGCAAAGAACGTAATCACTGGACCACCGCGACCCACTAATATAATAATATAATATATTGTTGAAATTTAAGGGGATGGTGGGTGAAATTTTCGGTCAAATTTAGCATTTTTTTGTTTTTTGTATTAAAAAATACTACGTACCTTAAAGTATAAGTTGGAGAAGTTTCAGTGTCCTATTGCGCTTGTAAGTCTCCCTAATGGCTGTATGAGGGCATGCATGCTACATTCTCATTTAACTGCATGCAAACTTTCAAATTGGCTTTTCCACACTTTTATTTTCGTTGCATTTCAATACATTCAAATCAAAATATCATTGACAAATGTAATGATAGAAGCACAAAATTTTAACTGCATGTCCCAGACACTATGGCTAATACTTCTGTGCATGGAGGTTGAAACAACGTTGATAGTTGTTTAAATAAAAAATAAAATGTGTGTAGTAATTATTTAAAAAATCATATGCAGATTCAAAAATTTTGCTAAAAAATTATGGGACTTATTAAAAATTTTAATATGCAAATTTGTAAATGGATTATCTTCAATAACACAAAAACATTTAGGCCTAGAAGGATGAAACTCTAATATAATATTACCTATTATGTCATGAATGTGTGTACAAAAATTAAGTATGTAGCTTAAAAAATGTAGAAAATAGAAATTTCACCCATCGTCCCCTTAAGTGAAAATTTGTAATAAAAAAACAGAAATTTAGTGAACATTTTCTTATTTGTGTCATTGCTAGAGTGTAACTAATGTACACTGCTCAAAAAAATTAGGGGATATTGTAGAATAACCCATTAAGACTATGTTTTTTGGAATAGTATTAGATGCAATCACTTTCTATTACTCCAAGATAATGTAAATAAGAGTTTGAAGTTGTTACGTAACCTCGGTACCACACCAGAGGACAGTGTCTGTACTGTTGATGTGAAAGGGTGGTGTGGGGGTGAATGTTTTGTTGCTGTTTTTAAATCCAGTCCAGTTTTCAGTTAGTGAATGACTTGCCTTAGGGACAGTGATGCCTCGACAACGTGATTTACCTGAACCAATGGCTTGGAGGGCCATAGGAAGGATGGAAGCTGGACAGACACAACAAGAGTTGGCACAAGCCATTGGGGTGTCTCAAAGCGTGACTTCCAGTCTTTGGAATCATTTTCAAAGAACATTCTGTTCACAGAAGAGCCGGACAAGGTCGACCAAGGGCAACAACAGCAAGGGATGACCGTTACCTCTTGTTAACAGCCCGTCGGAATAGACAGCAGAATGCAACTCAACTGCGAAATACACTTCAAACAGCAACAGGACGCAAGGTGTCAACTCAAACTGTCGACTGCATGGAAGTGGTCTCTATGCCCATAGGCCCATGGTGTGTACCAGGTTAATTCCACAACACCGTAGAGATTGCAGAAACTGGGCGGAGGAACATCGTGGGTGGAGGCATGCTGAATGGAGATCAGTTCTTTTTTCTGATGAGTCGCGATTGAACGTGGAATGTGATAGTCGGCGTGTATTCATCTGGAGATAAAAAAGGGACACGAAACAATCCAGCTTTTGTACGTGAAAGATCCCCATATGGTGGCGGTGGATTGATGGTGTAGGCAGGATTCAGTAGTGGTGGACGTACGGACCTCTACGTTATCCAAGGTGGTACTTTGACTGCGGTAAAGTATAGAGATGAGATTCTCCGACCTTTTGTCGTGCTTATGCTGATGCCATAGGTGATTCTTTTATTTTTATGGACGATAATGCACGACCCCACAAAGCTAGCTTGGTGGACGACATGCTGAAAGTGGAGGGTATCGAGCGTATGCAATGGCCAGCTTCCTCCCCGGACTTAAATCCGATTGAGCATGTGTGGGATGCATTAGGCAGGTGCATTGCAGGCCGACCAGCACCTCCCACAACTGTTCCAGAGCTGCACATTGCTCTTATGGAAGAGTGGCCACGTATCCCCCAATAACTCATTGCTAACCTCATTGCATCAATGCCATACAGGTGTGAGGCGGTGCTGGCCGTTCGAGGAGACCATACACCATACTAAAGAAACATTTTCACCCATGTTAATGTTGCTTTGTTTGTTTGCCATATTCCTAACCAGGATCTCTTTGACATCTGGTGTGGTACAGAGGTTGCGTATTGACTTCAAACTCTTGTTGACGTTCTTTTGGAGTAATAGAAAGTGATTGCATCTAATACTGTTCCTAAAAACATAGTCTTAATAGGTTATTCTACAATATCCCATAATTTTTTGAGCAGTGTATTATTGAATTCTTATAACAAATATATTTCCGATTATATGCTTACATTAATAATTCAGTAATGTTTGATGACAGATCTATATTTTCTTTAAAGATTTCGTTTGAGTCATCATTATTAATAAGATTCATTATAAACTCCGTTGAGGTGTTGTTCACAATTAGAAATTATAATATAAAAGTATATACCAATCTCATAGTCGAAGCCAATGGTTGCAGACGTACTTTCTGCTATTTATGGGACTAGTCCCGAAAGGCCTACTGTAACTTCATGTTTCAACGGTTGAAGAGGACCTAAAGGTTATATTATTTCGTTTGAGTGCATACTCCACCCCCAGGCTATGGAATATTTATTTATCGTTTAATTGTTATGACATGCATTTGCACCCATTACTTTCTATGTATGTCTGAGATCATAATCGGTTAAATACTACCTGGTTACTTGGAAATGCATCGGCAAGCCGTAGCATTGCATTGTGTGCAGATTTATATCGCTAATGAAAAAAGGAGTGATCTTCATCAAAACACACGTGTCCAATTTTATTCTGTTCCCAGAACATTGCATATAAACGTTTATTTTTTATAATCCTAAAAATTTAAATATACCTTTGCTTCTTTTCACTCATCGATCTGGCCTTAACTCTGCCAGAATAAATAAAGTATTATTATTATTATTATTATTAGATAGTTTGTTATTAGGTTATATATTACAACGTGCGAATGGTATCATTCCAATTTCTAGATGCACTAAAACTAGCTTAGAGCGGAATCGCATGGGACCAATTTTTTTTTCCACATTAGACATTCTGCATTTAAAAAAACTAAAACTTATTAAACATCTTAGATTATAGAGTACTTTTTATATATTTTACGTACCTTGGACTAATTGTAGTTCCGCTGCCTTTGAAAAGTGAAGTATAATATGTATGAGCGACTTCGACGGTAACGCGCGATAAAACAGTCCCGTTTCGTCAGCGTTAAAAATGTCTCTTAGGTGCGTATGCTGAAATTAAAGTATGCAGTTTCGGTTTGCGCTCTAACTACACTTTCGTCCACATACTTTGATTCTCCGCAAATTTGATTCCACACTACATTGTGTCGTCTTTTAAAACTGTCCAGCCAACCTGAAGATGCCTTGAGATCGTTATTCCCTAAGAATTTAACAACAGCTAGAGCTTGAGTTTGGAGTATCGGTCCGGAAATTTGGAGAATTTTCTTCAATCACTTTCACTTTTCGTTAAATGACAATGATACATATGTTTTAGCCACCTTTATTTCGTAAATTCTGAATGCTACTTGTGAAAGATCGGTCTCAGAACTTAAACTAATTTAAGATTTTACAGTGCAGTGGTTATTTGTAAGACAGGTATCTGTATTTCGCATAACGGGTGTGCAGTGGGCCCGAAATAAAATTTCAGATACAGGTAGAATCTGTACTTCACCCAGCGGCAGGTATCATTCCTCATTGTGTTTTGGCATAACGGAAATTCAATGAAATTGAAAGCAGTTTATTTCTCTGTCTTTCCGCTTTATAAACATTTTTTGATGAATAGTGTAGAAATATCCTTCCGTTTCCGCGTTGGACAGATTCCGTTTTATGCAAAATAAATACACGTAAAATTACTATTAATGTGCCGGAACCAATATTTTTTTTCACATTGGACAGATTTCCACATTATTCATGTTCCGGATTAAACAAGTTATATTGTAGTATTTTTTAAGTCACGAAGGGAATTAAGGAGAAAAGACGAATAAAAATGCAAAATGGCATAATATAAAATAATAGTAATATATAAGAAAGAGGGCAAGTATAAGCTAAAACCTAAAGTTTGGTAGTTAAACGAATGTATACATAATAGAGAGTTATAGAGATTTTGTAGATCTTATTACAATTTATTAATGTAAATTTTCTATTTCTAAATTACCAGGACAAACGTGTCCTGATTAAGTGTGTGAAGAGAGCATAATTTAAAAATTAGATCTGGAAAACAAAGATCGGATGTAGGAAAATTTTCTTTTGCAATTAGAACTCTAAAAGAATTTAATAATTTGCCCACAACAATTTTCAAACGTCTTTTCTTTCTTTTCGAAGTAGATTAAGAAGATATTAAAGAAGTTCTCTGAAATCTTATATGTTGTTAATTTTAACCCATGCATTATTGTAAAATTTTTAACCTAAGTAATATTGTATTTTACCAATTCCTGTTTTCTTATTAATTTATTAACTTTGTTTATGTTTGTTACTTCATTCTTTCCATTGTCGTTCGTTTTTTGACATCACTTAAGTATTATTTATGGTACTTTAACACAGGATATTATTTTTCGTGTATATTCATATATGAAGCTACCATCAGGCGATGGCCTAACAGTAGTCAATACATGCATAGTAAAGTAAAGTGATTCCACAAAAGGAACGGAGGCCCTTGGGGTAGTAGGAGGTTAAGGCTCCCACTTTTTCTAGACAATCGGCACTTTATGTCAGCCGGGTTGTCGGCCCTGCGTGACGGCCGCCTTTACCCCAGAACAAGCGTCTGGTACTCATTTCCGTTAGAGGCTGAGTCGACCCCAGGGCCATAGTGCCGCCAGAGGGTTTGGGTCAGTTTAAGAATCCTGACCCTAACGGGACTTGAACCCTCGACCCTCCGGCTTGTAGCTCAGTGCCTTAACCACTACGCTACGGCGTGCCCCCCAAATATACATACATTAATATAATATAATAAATAAAAAAAATATATATATCTATCCATCCATAGTAATTCTGCCCGAGGACAGGTCTTTCACTGCAATCATAGCATTTTCATGCTATGCTTTGCAGCTTTACTAGGGAATTATTGGTGTGGTAGCTTCCCGTTGCTTTCCACACCGGTGAAGGATTATGATGATGGCCGGATAATTTTCGGGGACCGTTGGGCCCTAAGATTGCTGACATTTCTCTTACAGGTGAGGAAAAACCCCGAAAAACCCTCACCCAGAAATCTTGTCCCGACCGGGGATCGAACCCGGGCCCGCTGCGTGACAAGACATCACACTACCTGGAGACCCCAGCGGTGGACATATCATCATCATCATGAACAAATTCGTTTTAGGCCATGTGGCCTGTACGGTAAACCTAGCGAAGATGGTCTTGATCTTTCCACCGATGTTTTGGTCTTCCTTGGTCCCTATGTCCAGTTGGGGTATATTGGAATGCCAATTTTGGAAGTCTATTTCTTGCCATTCTTCTCAGATGATTTTTCCATTCTTGTTGGTATCTTTGGATATCTTCATTTAAACTTGCTACTCCAAGTTTTCCTCTGATAGTAGTGTTCCTTTGGTGATCCAGTCTATTAACTCCTAACAATGATCGTAAGAAGCGCATTTGGCTTACTTGAAGTTTATGAGAGTTTCTTTTATTTAAAATCCAAATTTCACTTCCGTATTTTAGAGCAGCTTTTGATGTGACGTTATGTAATCTTAGTTTTGTCTCTGTCCTCATCTGTTTACCAAAATGTCTTCGTATTACCCCATTCATTTTATTATATTTTTGTAATTTTGAATCAATGTCACTCTTATACTCTGCAAATACATATATATATATATATATATATTTGACCGAGTCACGGCGGTATAACCGTTCCATCAGGTACTGAGTAAATGCGGTATCCTAATGTCTGTCCAGAGACTAAAAGGTAGCAGCCCTACCACTTGACTACTTAGCGTCGGGCCAGTAACCTGTCCTAAGGAACTTCAAAACTACTTTCAAGTCTCAACACGAAAAAAGCCAGAAGGAATTGAAATATGACGACCCACAGCAAAGAAATATGGTTAAAAGAAAACGGCACAATGATATTGTAAGATATGCAACCTGGAATGTCCGAAGCATCCATGAAAAAGAAGAGGAACTAGACAGTATATTTAAAAATAGAAACATTGATATTGCAGTAACTACAGAAACTAAGAAGAAACTTAAAGGAACGAAAGAAACAAAAATTATGTACAAATATATAGCGGTGTCGACAGGAAAACCCATGGACAAGCTGGAGTAATGATTTGGATTAATAAAACCATAAGAAATAAAATTCAACACTACACTTACTGGAATGAAAGAATATTAGAGCTTCGACTGAAAATAAATAGAGGTAATTTGACAGTTCTTGGTGTATATGCACCAGAGGAAGGCCGTGAAGAAGACAATGAAGAATTTTATAAAATATTACAAGAAATTTATAGCAAAATTAATAGAAATGATTACATTCTCATAATAGGAGATTTAAATGCCAGAGTGGGCAATGCTCAAGTCAACAATAATATTGGAACATTTGGCGAACCAACCAGCAATAGGAATGGGACAAGATTAACAGATTTTGCTATCTACAATGAACTGAAATAACGAATACCTTTTACAATCATAGAAACATACATAAATATACCTGGCATCGTCAGGACTCAAAATCAATCATTGATTATTTCATTGCAAATAATAAGATGTTTAAATTGTTTCTCGATGTCAGAGCCTACAGAGGATATGATATTGGTTCAGATCACTACCTAGTAGAAGCAAGAATAAGATTTCCACCAAGATGGTTAAAAAAGAAGAAACAACAACAGAGCATAGAACAAAAGTACTAGGTAAAATTATTTTATGATGACAGCATTAAATGGTTATATTCGAGAAGAATTCAGCAATATATGGCTACAACTCCAGAAAGTAATGATGTCGAAGAAGAATGGAAAAACATTAAAATGATAATTCAAAATGCAGCTAATGAAACTTTAAGAAAAGTAAATATACAACAAAGAAGAAATAGAACTCTAAAAATCTGGGATGATCAAATAAAACAATTGATTGAAGAAAAAATGCAGCTTATAAAAAATATTTGAACACAAAGAAAGTAGAAAATGAAATAGAATTCAAACGCTGTAGAGCTATTGTTTAAGAGGGAAATAAGAAAGAGACATAGGAAAACATGGTTAAATTTTGTTACACATTTAGAATCAGATTTGCATAAGCTCCAACCTAATGCCTTCAAAATATTAAAACATTTGAATAAAGATATTAAAGAATCTACCAAAATTAATTGCGGAGTAACAAAAGAAGATTTTTTTCAATTATTATAAAAGTCTTTGGACTGACAATAGCTATGAAGATACAATTTTCCGAAATAATAATGAGACAGATTCCATAATATCATTGGAAGAATTGAACAATAGTTTAAAGAAATTAAAAAATGGGAAGGCAACTGGCACAGATGGCTTGAATTCTGAATTGTACAAATATGCAGGCAAACAGTTCCATGAAAGACTGTTGTCCTTCTTTAATAATGTATTCAAAATAGCAGATATACCACAAGAATGGAAGACAAGCATTGTTATACCCCTGTTCAAGAAAGGAGACAAGAGAAAAATGGACAACTATAGGGGAATCAGTTTGTTAAACACATGCTACAAAATTTATGCAGACATTTTAAATGGAAAATTGAAAAGTTTCAGTGAAACATTCCTTATGGAATGTCAAAATGGATTTAGGAAAGGACGATCTTGTATTGATTCAGCATTTTCTGTTAAACTATTGCTTGAAAAAAGAAGAGAATTCAACTTAGAAACACATTTTGCTTTCATAGATTTTGAAAAAGCATTCGACACAGTCAAGAGATCAAAACTCTTAAATATATTGGAAGACAGAAATATACCAAATTTACTTCGGCAGAACATACAAAATATTTACAAAGACAACACCATAAAGATTAAATTAAATAACAGATTTTCTGAAGAAGGAATTATAAATCGTGGTGTGAGACAAGGCTGCCCCCTATCCCCAACACTGTTTGCAATTTATATCAATGAAGTAATATGTTGCTGGAACAAAACATATAAATTTGGAATAAGAATATCAGAAAATATAAAATTAAACACCCTATTGTTTGCAGATGACCAAATAATAATAGCAAATTCCGAAGATAATCTACAAAAGGTCTGTATGAACTTAACAAAATTACAGAAGAATATGGATTAAAGATATCTACAGAAAAAACAAAAATTATGGCATTTCAAGGTGTAGATCCTGTCAGAAGTAAAATTGTACAAGACAATAAAATTTTGGAGCAGGTGAATAATTTTAACATATCTAGGATGCAATATCTCATATGAAGAAGAAAAGGATGTAAATGCAAAAATATCTAAATTTTTAAGAATTTTTAGGGTTAATAAATTCTATCTTCAAGCCACAGTTAGTCCAAAAGCATTCAAGACTGAAAGTGTATAAAACACTGGCTCTTCCAACTCTTTTGTATGGTAGCGAAGTATGGACGTTGAAACAGAAGGATATACAGAGACTTAGATCTGCTGAAATGAGATATCTTCGGAGGACTGCAGGATACACACTACTAGATCACAAAAAAAATGAAGACATCTTAGAAGAATTACACATGGAATCTTTAGAAAACAAAATTTCTGATTATAAGTCAAGATGGATACAACATGTTCATCGAATGGAAGATCACAGAATACCCAAACTAATGTTAAGATATCAACCTGCAGGAAGAAGAAGACCAGGACGTCCACTCAAAAGACTTCTGGATGGTGTTTCTCTTGAGGCCGAAACAGGTCAACAAATGGCCTAAATTCGTGAATGTACTATGATGATGATGATATATTTATTTATTTATTTATTTATTTATTTATTCGTATTAATTATTATATTAGCACAAACAGGAATGAGATGCACAAAGAAATTAAACATAGGCTCAATTCTGGAAATGCATGCTATTATGCATTGCAGAGACTTTTGTTGTCCCAACTCCTTTCAAAAAACGTTAAGCTGAAAATATATAAAACTATTATTCTACCAGTTATATTATATGGGTGCGAAACATGGACTTTTACTTTAAGGGAGGAAAGGAGATTACGAGTATTTGAGAATAAAGTTCTTAGGAAAATTTTTGGACCAAAGAGAAATGAACAGACAGGTGAATGGAGAAGACTACATAACAATGAACTACATGGTCTTTATAGGAAGCCAGATATAATAAGAACAGTTAAGTCTCGTAGAATGCGATGGGCAGGACATGTTGCACGTATGGGGAATGAAAGACGTGCATGGAAACTTCTTGTAGGAAAGCCAGAAGGAAAACGCCCAGTTGGTAGACCAAGAATGAGGTGGGAGAACAACTGTAACTATGATTTGAGGGAAGTAGATTATACAGGGAATGAATGGAAAGCATTAGCTCAGAATAGGGATGTATGGAGAGCTTATTCCGCGCGGCCATGAACCTACGGTTTCGATAGTGCCAGTGAGTAAGTAGTAGTAGTAGTACTAGTAGTAGTAGTAGTAGTAGTAGTAGTAGGACTTTATTAGACAAAAAGTAAGATATTTACAATATTATTTACAAATATGGGTCGCACGGGCAGTAAGCCGTACGTGCTGTTGACAGTCCGTTACAATAAAGTAATAATTGGTACTAGTTTAAAGAAAAATAAACAACAAAAACAGCAATAACATTACAATTACATAAAGAAAACACAATAATAATATTACAATTACATAATAACACAATAGCATTATACACTAAAAACATTAACATTACAATTACATAAAGAAAACACATTAATATTACAATTAAATAATAACACAATAGCATTATACACTAATTAATTTATATATAATTGTTAATAATTATTGGTATTGCATTTTGATAACATATATTTAATCATGAATGAGTGTTGTCCTTATTTTTCGCGTTTTGTCCAGAAATTTACCGAGGTTTATCCAATTTTCTGGATTTACCAATAACTCGTAGCATGCCAATCTTTCCCGATTTGAATTTAGAAATCTTTCCGGTAATAACTGACGTCTCCAATATTCTAAATCATTACATTTTCCTAATATATGTATCTCATCTTCAAAGTTCCCGCACATTGGACATATTCGCATATCGTGATCGTCGCTAATTTTTAGAAATTTCCATGCCCCTAGCCAGTAAGTAAGTAAATATTAGCAATATTATTTCCACCGCTGTGGTCTAGGAGTATCGGACCCAGGTGCGATCCCCGGTCAGGACAATTTTTTATGTTGACCTTTTTGTTTTTCTTTTTTCCCTCAACTGCAAGACAAATGTCAGGAAACTTTAAGGCCCATACGGTTTCGAACATCATCTGACCATTTTATTCAGCATCGTCACATTCACTACGTTCAGTATGAATGTGTGTGTTTCGTCTTCATGTTGTGCTGTCTCGGAGGTGGCCCTGACATTGAGCTGGTTACTCATTTGGGTAGGCCCTCCATGTCCTTGTGTGATCAAAAAAGTATGTGTGTGATCCATAGTTTAAAATTCCCGTCCCGACAGGTCGTGGCACTGCAAGGCCCGGGTGCCGTACTGAATGTAAAAGTATCTATAAATGAGAGGTTAAACTAAGATAAAGAAAGAAAGAAGGATAGATAGATAGAAAGAATGTCACACGTTAATAGAGTAACACAGGCAAGATTATCGTATCTTTTTATACACTTTTATATTTACATTCTTACATAAAGGCCGAGATCCTAACCTGAAAAGTACATGAATTTATAATTCCAATCGGTTTCAGTATAGACATATTAATGATAACATACTGTCCAAGGTAATACTGTTTGTGATACTTTTCTCACATCCAATGCAGTTGATATCAAAAATCGCAATTTTAATTCATTTTCTGATAAATAATATTTTGTTTTTTCTTGTAAAATAATTAATGTTAATTTTATTTGAAATTGAGATACCACCTCGGAGGGTGTGATGTAGAATCCGTGGGAACTCCTCGTGTAGGGAAAGGTCAAACCTAAATACCAGCAACTGATAGGTCACGAAGAGCATCGCTTACTGTCGCAATGTCCCACTTCGTGAAGCTAAAATATCAGTTTTCATATTTAAAAACATATCAACTGTCACAATCAGTTATCTGACACAATAAATTCTTAATACTACTCAACATGTTCTCTCACCGTATTTACAAGGTTATTTTACCGCAATATCCTGTGGAAGGGGAGGGTAGAGAGAAACTGCTAATAGGCATAGGCCTAATTGTAGGCTATTAGCAATTCAGAACTATTATCTGAAATCTACATATTCATAATATGAAAGAAAATTTAAAATAATTAGAAATCTTCAAACATTAGAGTTGTAGATTAAGCTATAGCATTAAACCGTTGTAGTTTATGGATAACGTCTTTGCTTCGAACCCAGTGGGCAGGATTCGGTGTATATGGGTGTAATTTTTCCGATTTGTTTTCTTAACTGAAAGATAAACGTCTGGAAGCTATAACCCACAATTAGTAACCGAATTCCATTTGACCACCATGACCATTAATTTCACATTCACCTTTTTTTTTGTATGAATATATAAATACACGTTGTGGCTTATCTTAAATGTTGATATTGTCACGGAATTGATAGACATTGAGCTGAGAATCCCTCCATGTTATTTTGTGGTAAAAAAATATGTGGCGAAGAATTAAAAATCCTCTTACGACGACCGTGCCCCTGTAAGGCATGAGATACGTAAAATTACCTGAAAGGGAGAGGCTAAATTAAGGAAGAGGGAGAAAGAAAGAGAGAGTGAGAGAGAGAGAGAAAAAAAAAGGAAAGAATGATTGATGTAAACTACATAGAATTTTAATATTTGCATCAGTTGCTTTATGACTCATCATATTTTATTAATTTTTTTCACTCTGTGAAACAGTTTAAAAAAAAAATTTACTAGTGTTACATCATCATTCTTATATTGTCATTTTATTTAAAATCATAATCATCAACAGAAAAACTGCCCAAGTTGGGCCTCGCCTGCTCGCAGGAAATATCATCATCTCTGCCTATCATTGGCGACCTTCCACCAGTTACAAATGCCAAGATTCTTCGTATCCTCAACAACTCCATTAAACTGTGTAATCATTGGTCTTCCATCTGACCTCTTGCCATCTGGTTTTAATTGCATCACCGTTGGTACCTCATTTATATTCATTCTCTGTATATGTCCAGCTCATTTCAATCTACTTGTTTTTATTCAAGTTAGAATACCTGGTGATTTATAAAGATGGTACAGCTTCGAGTTAAATCTAGTTCTGCAATCATTTGCATCTGAATTCGGCCTATATTTTATATAATATCTACCTTTCAAAAGTTGCAAATTTCATAATATTCAGTTGTGACGATGTCCAACTTTCACAACCGGATACCAATACAGATTTAATTTAATTTATTGTACTGCAGTTAATTTATTGCATATATTTAATCTAAAATGTAATATGCAGAGTAGTTCAGAATTTCCAATAGCGGTACACAATTCTGCATGTTGTAGAAGGGGATTAGTAGATAAGGTTTTTATGAAGAAACTTTGTCAAAAAATACATGGTTTAGGTTCTACAGGGTGTCCACAAAGTCCTCCTACCAAAATAATATAACGTAGCTGGTAAACTATTTGAGATAGAGTGCATGTGGTTTCTTGCAACGTATTCTACATCTCTCAAAGTTTGTTGCTAAGATTTGTTGCAGATTGTGATTTAAACGACAATGACGGCACCGAAGGAAAAGGCCTAATGGGTAGGGTGGTATGCTGAGTCTGGTAAATTACCAGTAAATGTTCAGCGAAATTTCCGCTGGCATAAATCATCCATAATTAGATAGGCCGAGAAATTTCTAGCGACTGGCAGAGTAATTGACTTGCCACGGAGTGGACGAGCAGGTATGAGTCAGGAAACTATCAAAAATGTGCAACTTGCATTTCAACTCAGAACTCAAAAATCGGTTCGTCGTGCTTCACGAGAACTGCATTTACAAAAATCAACCATTCATAGAGTCATCCATAAGCGGCTACATCTTCAGGCCTATAAAGTGTAAATTACGCAAGCGTTTCTGCCAACTGACGTCCCTCGGCGTGCTGAATTTGCAGATTCCATGCTGAACGCAATTGACGAAGACAATGAGTACCTGTAGAGGGTGATGATCTCTGATAAAGCGAATTTCTTTGTGTCTAGACATGTTAACTGTCTTAACGTTCGGATAGGGGAGTACTGGTGATTTACCACACTCATCATACCACCATACACATTGGGTCTTTTCCTGTGGTGTCGTCATTGTCGTTTAAATTACAATCTGCAACAAATGTAAACAAAACTTTGAGAGATGTAGAATACGTTGCAAAAAGCCGCATGCCTCTATCTTGAATAGTTTACCAGCTAAGTTATATTGTTTTGGTAGCAGAACTTTGTGGACAGCCTGTATAATGGTAATGGAAATCAATATTTAAGATCTCCTACTTTACAGTAGACACCCACGTTGACGTCTAACGTTATTTGATGTAATATGTCTTCTATTTACAATCTTACGTGAGTCTCAGTTAAATAACCTTCCTTCAACAAGTACTGGTAGAGTTGTTGGAAGATGTGCCACTCAGCGTTCTTGACTACTTGTGGTTACACAAATACTCGCTTCCCACCAATTATAAGTATTTTCTGAACATTTAAGCAAGAAACAGAATTGTAACGTGTGCCACGCGACAATCCTTAACAATGATTAACATGCGGAATTATTATAGTGGCGGTAGTCGGCATCTTTGTATTTAATTATATACGACAGCTGCGGGGAAACAAAGCGAGCCACTGGACAATGATCATAGTGAGGCGATAATAATAGAGTAAATTGGATGTGATATTGTCATTATAGTAATAAAACAAAATATTTTCGGACATGGGTCATTTATCAAAACTATTATCTATTGAGTATCATCTACAACCTGCAGAAATATATGCCTACAAAGGAATTGTGAATCAATCTGTACGCTTGATATAGTACATAGTACATAAGGACTTTATTAGACTAAAAGTTAGATACATACAATGTTATTTACAAATATGGGTCGCATGGGCAGTAAGCCGTACGTGCTGTTGACAGTCCGTTACAATAAGTTGATGTTTGGTAATAATATACTTAAAACAAAAAAAAGCACAATAATATTACAATTAGATAACAATACGATTACATTATACATGTTGATGTAAATGAATAAATCCATAGGATGGCAGTTACAAAGAGGGAAATCCATATATTGCTTTCAGTGGTTACGTATGTGTCAGGCAATTTAATTGTTTTTAGTTGCCTAATTAATTATTGTAATCATGGTGGTATATTATACCAACGTAGGTTTTTAATTTTGAATTCTAAACGGGTACTTTGCTAGTTCTCATATCAAACAGCTGGATCAGACGGCTGAGTCGACCATATTTTAAACCATATATACAAAGACAAATTTCTATGGTGCTGCTGAGAATCGAACTTGGACCACTGGAATGTCAATAAAACACATTACTCCCTAAACCATATAGGCAGTCATAAATGGAATATGCCTTATATGATAGCCATAAAATAAAATTAATACTAAAACATTTATCCTTTAAATAAAATATATTTTTTGCACTTTGATCATCATCATCATCATCACTCCAGGGATTAGGCAATTGCCCGTTCCGACTTCATAATGCATCAGCCCAACGTCTTCTAGGTCTTCCAATATCACGTCTTCCTCTTGCTTGATAATTTCTTGCTAACAATGGATATCTCTCCTTACTCATTCCATCCATATGATCAATCCATTTCTGTCTGTAATTCGTGACCTTATCCAATAAAGGCTGTACTTTCAATTCTTCTCTTATATCCTCATTTCTTATTCTATCAAGTCTTGTACATCCTTTTACTTGTCTTAGGAACCTCATCTCCGCCGTCTGTATTCTATCATTCTGTCTTTTCACTGGAGCCCAAGTTTCACATCCATACAATATTGTGGGAACCGCCCATAACATTATACATTTTTATCTTGGTTTCTTTTTCTAATTTTATTTTTGAATGTTCTCTGTATTGTTCCACACACTGTCTGAAATTTATTTATTTTGGAGTCAATATCTCTTTCCACATTGTAGCCAACATCACAGCCCAAATATTTGAAACTAGACACCTGTTCCATACTTTGATTTTCTAAAATAATTTTGGATCTCACTGGATCTCTTCCTCTAAAAGTCATGGTCTTCGTTTTCCTTACAGAAATCTTTAGATCGTATAATTTACATATTTCATTTAATGCATGCATTGATTTCTGTAAGTCGTCTTCATTTTTCTGTATTATGATTACATCGTCAGCAAATAGAAGATTATTTATGCACACTTTATTATCCATTCTTATTCCTGGATTTACTACAACTTTCCATTTATTTAAAATATCGTCTATATATAAATATATATTAAACAAAGTGGGTGATAAACTACATCCTTGTCGCAATCCAGTATTTGTTTTGATTGCATCTGTTCTTTTGAATCCGGTATCTATAATTATATTTGTGTCTTCATATAATTTCTTTATTGTTTCAACAAGGCACAGCGGGTATCCTTTCATTCGTAATATTTCCCATAATTTTTGTCTGTTTACTCGATCGAAGGCCTTATCCAAATCTATAAATCCTATATGAGTTTCTAAGTTATGTTCTCTTCTCTTTTCTATGAGTTGTTTCAGTGTAAAGACATTGTCTATACATGACCTTCCCTTTCTGAATCCACTTTGATTTTCACTTATTATTACTTCTGTTATGTTTCTCAATCTATTATTTATTATTTTCGTATATATCTTGTAGCCAGTATTCATTAAGCTAATCCCTCTGTAATTCTCGCAATTTCTCCTGTCTCCTCTTTTAAATATATTCTTCACAATTGCTGTTTTCCGAGTGGTTGGAATCTCATAGGCCTGCCAACATATATTAATTAAATGAAGTATTTGTAGTTTACACAATATTCCACTATATTTGACTAATTCCATATTTTATATTATTTAATCCTGTTGCATTCCTATTTTGCACTTTGATAAAATATATAATTCCTGAATAATGTAATCTAACTCACTGGCATTGTCGAATCCGTAGGTTCTTTACCGCCATGATATAAAGCTCTCCATACATCCTTATACTGAGCCAATGCTTTCAACAATTCCCTGCATAATTTACAGCCTAACATCATGGTTAATGTTATTTTCCCACCTCATTCATGGCCTACCTACAGGGTGCTTTCTCTCTGGTTTTCTTACAAGGAGCTCCATACCACACTTTCATTTCTCATACAATGTTATTTATAAATATGGATCGCACGGGCAGTAAGCCATACGTGCTATTGACAGTCCGTTACAATAAGTTGATGTTTAAAAACAAGAAAAAAAGAAAACAATCATATTACAATTAGATATCAATACAATTACATTATACATTAACTTAGTTATGTAGAATTATTAAGAATTAATGGCATTGCAATTTGCTAACATATTTATTTATTCCTGAATAAGTTTTTTCTTATTTTCCGCGTTTTGTCCAGAAATCTACCCAGGTTTATCCAATTTTCTGGGTTTACCAGTAACTCGTAGCTTGCCAATCGTCCACGATTTGAATTTAGAAATCTTTCCGGTTATAACTGATGCCTCCAATATTCTAAATCGTTACATTTTCCTAGTATATGTATCTCGTCTTCAAAGCTCCCGCACATTGGACATATTCGCATATCGTGATCGTCGCTAATTTTTAAAATTTTCCATGCCCCTAACCTGAACCAAGCAAGCCCTGATCTCTCTTTAAATCCTAGATTGAGTATATAATATTCTTTTCCCCAAACTTGTTTTAGATCTCTTTGTAAAAATAGTGATCGTTTTCCCGCACATTCGGCTAAAATATTTTGTCGGTTTATATCTAAGTACCTCCTCCAAATTTTTCTCCACACATTCTTGCGATTTTCAGTCCCTTTTTCCCATACCGAACCCATCCCTATCTTTTGGAGTACTCTCTTAACCTCGTCTGCCCAGAATTTCCCATTTGCGTTCCTAATTTGGTGATAGACATTCATAACACATATCCTCCCCATCGAAATCTGCAAGACTTTACTGTCTTTATTTACCATAAAGAAAATATAGCTCACTATAATATACTATTCTCCATTCACCAGTCTGTTCGTCTCTCTAGTATATTTCTAACAACTTCATTTTCAAATACTGATAACCTTTCCTCCTATCTTATAGTAAGTGCTCATGTTTCACATCCATAGTATAACTGGAGGAATAAGAGTTTCATACAGTGTTTCAGTTAAGCTTTATTTTTTCATGGCGATGACGAAAGTCTCTGTAATGCATAATATCATTCATATCCAGAATTTAGTCATATAATAACTTCACAGTAATATAATGTACGGTTAAAAACTATAATATAGTTACTTTGTAGGTCCGTCTCCTCAACTTAACTTCTTTTAAAATTCTGTAGGCCTTTCGGGACTAGTCCCATCATCAGCAGAATGCATTAGGTCCGTTCTTGTTGACCCTTGTTGAAGCACTGACTTGGTTGTGAGAATTTGTACAGAGGATTGTGTGGATTAGGTGCGTATACATTGAGAATCGGGTTGTTGTTGATTTCTCTTAGGATTGCGATTTCCTCCAGTATATTTATTCTCGTTGGAATGTTTTCTGTATGTACTATTGTAAGGGTGTTATGCATATGGTGTCCAGCTTGAATTACATGTTTTGCGTAACTTGATTTTCCTCCATTGTAAATGAAATCTCTGAAATGTTCCTTGAATCTAATGTTGAAGCTTCTGTTAGTCTTCCCAGTGTAAATTTATTGCAGTCTGTACATGTTAATTTGTAGATGCCTTTATTGTCGAATTCATCTATTTTTTCGATGTTGTTGTTTATTAAATTGTTTAATTTGTTGTCAGTTCTGTAGGATATATTAATATTCTTATCGAGCTTTTTTAGTGTGTTGGCCAATTTTAATGTTTCTTTACCAGTGTACGTCAGAGTTATCCATTTCTTCTTGTTGTCATTGGATTCTATTTCAAGTTTGGTTATGTTGGTAATGTTGTTTTTTCTTTCTTGTTTGTTTATAATTCTGTTTATAATTCTATTTATTGTTTAAAAGAAAAACAACATTACCAACATAATCAAACTTGAAATAGAATCCAATCTCATTTCAGCTGCTACTATGATCATCTCTTTTAGTTAAAGCCCAAAATTCACTACCATACAACAGTAAGGGGGCTGTGTTTTCAATTTAGTCGTTAAAATGAATCCAATAACGTTATTTTAGTGATTATGTAAGAAGAGGTTTAATAAAGGCAAATATATATATATATATACTTGAGCAGAATGAACTACCGAAATAGTCCCTGATGTTTCTGATAATGAATACCTACAGTACCATTTAAAATTACCAGTAATGGTTCTTTACCCGAAGCGATATTACAGCTATACAGCCTTTAAAAATCTTGGAATTGTATTTTAATTCAGACATACGTTTGAGAAAGGTCAGGCATAAGCTGTTTTATTCAAAACTGTTTGACATTAAAAACTCTCTAAGTAACATCAGTTTTATCACCTTTATAATATTCAAGGTTGGCTTTCCTTTTAAGAAACGCTAACATATTATTAATGTTTAACTAACATGGCTAAAAACACTAATCAATTTCAGTCGCTTCAATAACTTGCAACAGCATATTAATTTATTTCGAATTTCCCCAATTGTAACTTTTTTTCAATAATTTATACTATACTGTTAATCTTTATGTTTAATATTCCTTTATATTAATATTCTTTATGTTAATATATATTTATGGAAAATCTAATATATAAAATGTTTGTTTGTTTGTTTGTTTGTTTGTTTGTTTGGTTGTTCGTTCGTGCCATACCGTTGATCCATTTGTGATGAGGTTTTTTTGTAAAATGTTCAGGCGATTCCCAGGATGAACATAGGCTATAAAAGAGTTGAGATACTCAACTCCTACATCCTTAAAAAACACCCTTTGTAGTGAAAAACGTGAAAAATCCCTTTTTTACCTTTAAATGGCTTACGCTGCCTAAACCATAACAAATACACAAAATTAATGTACACAGAATTGAATATCTCAAAAACCTCTACAAAACAATTCGCGACAGCATATGTTTATCTTTTACAGGTAACACACAATAGCCATTTTTGTCTTTCGTTGATGCCAAGGAGATCGGGATAAGTAGATTCCCGGGCAAGCATGTGCTGCCATACCATTCATCCGATCGTCATGGGGCTTTTGCAAAATGTTCAGGAATTTTCCGGAAAGGTTATAGGTTATAAGAGAGTTTTAATGCTCAAGCCATTCACCCTTAAAATTCACCTTCTGTAGTGAGAAAATGTGAAAAAAGTTCGCTTTTTGTAAGCTCAAATGGTTTACGCTGATCATAAGTAATATACAAAATTATTATACACGGAATTGAATATATAAAAAAAAAAACTGTACAGAAAAGTCGCCGGCAGCATATGTTTATCTCTTACGGATAACTCACAATAACCAGTTTTGTCTTTCATTGATGCCAAGAACATCGGGATAAATAGATTCCCGGGGAAACATAGCAGCGCACGGCGGGTATTCTATTATGAATAACTCAAAATAACGAATTTTGTCTTTCAGCTCATTTATGCCAAATAAATCGTGAAGCGTAGATTCCCGGGCAACGCCGGGGTATCTAAAAATAATAACCATTATATTCTATTCTATATTGTTCTGCCTGAGGGCAGGTCTTCTCTGCAATCATAGCATTTTAATGCTCTGCTTTGCAGCTTTATTAGGGAATTATAAGTGTAGTAGCCTTCTCTTGCTTTCCACAATAATATCAATATAAATTTATATTTATTTTTCCTTTTACTTATTGGACTAAATGAAAAAACACATCATTTATTTAGGTGTAGCAGCGCACGGCTGGTATTAGCTAGTATTAAATAAATAGTTTTATAACGAACTCAATTGTTTGTATATAAATTGTAACGGGATTTTTTTACAAATATCTCGGACGATAACGTTTAAAACAAATATTCCAGAGTTCTAGAGTCACAATCTTGGGACCAGCAAAACTAATGGTACTCCTTGGTCTTGTTAACAAAATCTGAATTGGATCCTAATAATTATTTTATGTTATCTAACTAACTCACTACCTAACCAGATCTAGACGGTATCACGGACACAAGCTCTCCACACATCACTAACTAACTAACTCACTGGCAGTATCGAATCTGTAGGTTCGGGACCGGGCGGACATAATTTCTCCATACATCCCTATTCTGAGCTAATTTGTTTCCAATTATTCCCTGTATAATCTACTTCCCTCAAATCATAGTTAATATTATTCTCCCACCTCATTCTTGGTCTACCAACTGGGCGTTTTCTCTCTGGTTTTCATACAAGAAGCTTCCTTGCACGTCTTTCAATCACTATTCGTGCCACATATCCTGCCCATCGAAGTCTACGCGACTTAAGTGTTCTTATTTTATCTGGCTTCCTATAAAGACAGTGGAGTTCACTGTTATGTAGTCTTCTCCATTCACCTGTCTGTTCATCTCTCTTTGGTCCAAAAATGTTCCTAACAACTTTATTCTCAAATTCTCGTATATCTTCTTTCCTCCCTTAAAGTAAGAGTACATGTTTCGCAACCATATAATATTTCTGGTAGAATAATAGTATTATATATTTTCAGTTTAACGTCCGCACATCATTATTTACTGTTAATATTTATTTTTTTATTTATTTCATCCTCGTTCATTTTATAGGACGTTCACTTCTCACAGGACTAACAAGTTAATTTCCAGTGCGAGACCATTGCAGAAAATAGGTAAGGAATGTTTAAACACACGTTACAAAGATACATAGTAGTGGGTCTCCATGAATTTGTACGGTATTTAGTGGTATATCAGAATCAAAATAGAAGACAGTAATAAATATATAGTGTTATTTATATAAACCACTTATTTTTAAGAATTTATTGTACTTTCACTTTACCTTATTTTATATTTTATATTAGATAAATATACTGTGTATTGATTCCTGTTGGGTACGTCTTTCGGGCAATTTCTGTCAATTTTACGTATTGTGTATTATACAGTGAGTTCAGTATAGTATTGGACAGCAGACGCTGGATTTGTGCTGTGCTATGGCGAAGGCTTACACATGCAGACACGGGAATCGAAATGTGTGCTGACTCAGCAGTTAAGTACATCCCACACAATCACGA
This sequence comes from Diploptera punctata, assembly GCA_030220185.1. Classification (NCBI taxonomy): domain Eukaryota; kingdom Metazoa; phylum Arthropoda; class Insecta; order Blattodea; family Blaberidae; genus Diploptera; species Diploptera punctata. Next base: position 1,819,988 of record JASPKZ010010652.1, on the reverse strand, counting down.
TCACAGTCAGATAGTGTACCTCGAGTAGATAAGGTGCTCCGTCGCTTTTCCTTGTGAACTGAATGGCATGTGTATAATGTAAACTGAATGACGTGTGTATGAGTGTAAACTGTATAATTAATCATTTTTCTACTAAATAACGTGCATTTATTTATCATCAATATTTTTAACTCAGTCTGCCAGCGAAGTATGAAGACTTATTGAAATAAGAATCCCGGGTGTAAAAATTCCGTCACGTTCAACAGTCCATAATTTGTACAACAAATTTTATAAATAGGTGTCAAAAATGTATGAACAACGAAGATGAACAGTTCCAGCATCTGTTTCAATAAAGTTGATAAATACCAACTTTGTAAAGTAGTTACGAAAATCACCGCGATCTTACGCTCTCCGTTCCCCACCGCGAGTGCGTCAGCAGTGTATAGTTAAATCCCCGCGTCTGCTGTCCAGTGCTATACTGATCGCACTGTATATATATATACATATATATGAAAAGAAACATTAATGCTTGAGTCGGGATTTGAACCCGAGTATATATATATACATTTTATGTTATTAGAAATCAATATGGCACAGGGTAGAATTATACAAGGGAAGATAAATTATAGCCTAAGTATTATTTATCTAATATATTCAGTATACTTGACTTCCAATAAAATTATATTTTACGTAATCTTTATATAAAATTACTAATAAAACCACCTTCATATTAAAATGTAATTCAATAATCCGTTTAAACACATCCAGAACCAAGATGGAGTTTTATAGTTAATTAATTCGTTTTTAATCGAATCCAGACCACCGGAGTGGAAGATAGAGATTCTGCTGACGACGCCATTACGGTAGAGCCGCTATTAATCAGATATTAAAATTAATTAAAAATCAAATATGAATATACTCGTACAAGACAAATAACTATAAACAAACTAAATACCCAGCGCACTAAATTTTATGCAAGGATTCCACATATTATGTGATGTGATATGAGATACAGAAGAATCTAAAATAAAAGTTGTAAACTACCGGCATTTTGTGTGATGTTAAAAATGTGTATTTTTTTAGTTTCATTGAGTACAAAACACACAGAAAATATTAGTTATGGTAATGAATGTGATAAACTGATAAATAATGGTTTATTTGAAATGTGTCTGTATACGATTTCACTTTTTAATTACGTAACCTGCTTACATTGTTTTGTATCGTTTGTATGAACTCTTCAATACATCTGAGTTCAAATATTTGGTTTTATTTGGTTTAATGGACATCCTGAGGAAGCATATTGCTTTCACCTAACAGATTCTATTTATCATTTACATCATCAGTGGGGTCATGATTTTCTAATACTATCATCCCTCAGGTAGGAATTTGTGGCATCATATTCAGATTACTTATTCATTTTCAGCTGACCCACATGACAAAAATATACTTGTTGGCAATCTGTGAGAACAATTTTAAGGAGTTTTTTGTTTTGTTTATTTAATTATTTACTAGTGCGTGGATAAGTTTTGCTTTATTATTATTATTATTATTATTATTATTATTATTATTATTATTATTATTTTTGTTGTAAACTGATAGTCTATAAGTCCGTAGTCATTTATATATATATATTTTATTCATGCTCAATTCTAAGATTGGTTGGAGAAAACCCTCAATGATGAGCAAAATTCTTAAATGAATGAATGAATTATTATTATAATTCTTCTTATTATTATCATTCTTATTTTTAGTAGTAGTATTATCATTATATAAATATAATAATAATTATTACTATTATTTATCTATTTATATACAGAATTTTAATGTTTACACATCTTTCTGTGCCTAAAGTTTTATTTTTCTTCTTCACTCGTCTCTATCCATCCGCTCCATGTCCTGCAGTCCTCTTGTTCTCATTCCAATTTTTATTTCTTGCATCCATGAGTTTCAGGGTCTTCCTTACCTTCTTCTTCCAGGTGGATATCATTCCAATGTTTTTCTGGGTAACCATTCTTCTTGAATTCGTCGGACGTGCCCATACCAATTTAATTGCTTACATATTATATACTCTACTATTGAATAACTAATAACTCTTTTTTTTCTCGTATGACAGTATTTCTTATTTTTTCTAATGTTGAACATCTTGCTGCTCTCCTCAAGAAATCCATTTCCATCGACATAAGTTTTTGTTCTTATTTTTTGTTGAATTTCCAAATTTCAGCTCCATATATAATATTATTATTACCATTATTACCATTATTACCATTATTATTATTATTATTATTATTATTATTATTATTATTATTATTATTATTACATAGCAAAACATATTCACTCACTAATCAGTAATTAATAAACAAAAAACAAACAAAAACTCATGAATAGAATAGATGTTTTATAAACCAATTCCTAGGATATATACTCTTTATAATTCTACTCACAGCATAGTAACAAGTATATTTGTGTATAAAACACTGGCTCTTCCAACTCTTTTGTATGGTAGCGAAGTATTGACATTGAAAGAGAAAGGTAAACAGAGCCTTAGATCCCCTCAAATTAGATATTCTTAGAAGGACTGAACAGTACACATTACTAGATCATTAAAAAATGAAGACATTAATTTTATTCACTTCATTAATTAAATTAATAATTTTTAATTAATTAAGGGAATAAAATTAATCATTTGAATATTTTTAAATAATAAATATAAATCATCTATTTTTGCTTATATTATTATAAATCAATATATAACTAATTACTTTCTTCTGTTTTATTGGTTATAATCCATTACATTATATGATTTATATTATTTTATGTATATCATTCTCTATTCCATTAATTCTCTTGTTAGAATAAGTCTTATTCCCAATACATTATTATTTTTTATTTGTATGTGCCATAATTTATGTAAAAATGAAACTGGCCCCAACTTTAAATGTATATATTCTATTTGTATTATTCATGTAACTGAACTGCACCCGAGCACGAGCACTTGCTCATTCGGGTGTCGATACTGTATATAACATTTATTTGTAAATAAAATTTATTCTTATTCTTATTCTTCTTAGAACAATTACACAAAGGAACCTTTAGAAAAGAAAATGTCTTAATATAAGTCAAGATGGATGCAACATATTCATCGAATGGAGAATCACAGGATACCCAAGCAGACGTTACCAACCTGCAGGAAAAAGAAGACTTTTGGATGGTATATCTTTTGAAGCCGAAACAGGACAATATATATATATATATATATATATATTGTCCAACGCTGTGGTCTCGAGGTAGCGTGCTGCCTTGTCACGCAGCGGGCCCGGGTTCGATTCCCTGTCGGGACAGGCTTTTGGGTGAGGTTTTTTTCGGGTTTTTTTTCCTCGCCTTTAAGACTATTGTCAGAAAGCGGCCCAACGATCCCCGAAAATCGTCCGGCCATCATCATCATCATCCTTATCATAATCACCGTCCTTCACCGGTGTGGAAAGCAACGGGAAGTTACCACACCTATAATTTCCTAGTAAAGTTGCAAAGCATAGCTTGAAAATGCTATGACTGCAGTGAAAGACCTGCCCTCGGGCAGAAATACTATAGATGGGTGGATATATATTACAAATTATGTAATGTGTATGGTAAATGAACATGGTTAAATAAATATAATGGTATAAATGACGGGATGAAAGAATCACCAATGAATCGTGAATTATGAAGTTTAGAAATCATGAATGTTGATTATTTTGACAGGATATCATAATAATTTCACATGTCATGTTACTTATATTCTGTTTCGTGTGTATATAGTGAATTAACCGCGATCTCGTCTCAAGTCATTTAGCGTCATTGTGCAACTTGACATGAGTCGTGACCAGAAATTACTTCCTGTTAACATCACCTACAGCATCTATATGGATCAGTCTACTCTTAATGTTTTATAGCATGGAAACACAATCATTATACAAGTTTTAATTCCAAACTATCGTTTATTGATTTTATTGGCTCAAGTTTAAAATACTTACACTTGATGCACACACTATTGAGTAATACTAAGAAATTGGGCCTGGAAGTAAATATCAATAAAACTATTAGTAGTAGTAGTAGTAGTAGTAGTAGTAGTAGTAGTAGTAGTAGTAGTAGTAGTAGTAGGACTTTATTAGACAAAAAGTAAGATATTTACAATATTATTTACAAATACGGGTCGCACGGGCAGTAAGCCGTACGTGCTGTTGACAGTCCGTTACAATAAAGTAGTAATTGGTAATAGTATAAAAAATAATAACATTACAATTACATAAAGAAAACACAATAATATTACAATTACATAATGATCAATAATGATCAAAATAGTACACACAAAAATGCATTATACAATGAAAATGGACAGCTATGAGGGACATTTTTAGGAAGTCGCGCAATTCAAATACCTAACTAACTAACTCACTGGCACTATCGAACCCACAGGTTCATGCCCGCGCGGACATAAGCTCTCCATATATCCCTATCCTGAGACAAAGTTTTATAATCATTCCCTGTATAATCTACTTCCCTCAAATCATAGTTAATGTTATTCTCCCACATCATTCTTGGTCTACTAACTAGGCGTTTTCCCTCTGGTTTTCCTACAAGAAGCTTCCATGCACGTCTTTCATTCCCATTCGTGCCATATGTCCTGCCCATCGCAGTCTACGAGACTTAACTGTTCTTATTATATCTGGCTTCCTATAAAGACCATGTAGTTCACTGTTATGCAGACTTCTCCATTCACCTGTCTGTTCATCTCTCGTTGGTCCAAAAATGTTCCTAATAACTTTATTCTCAAATACTCGTAATCTCCTTTCCTCCCTTAAAGTAAGAGTCCATGTTTCGCATCCATATAATATAACTGGTAGAATAATAGTTTTATATATTTTCAGTTTAACGTTGTTTGAAAGGAGTTGGGACATCAAGAGTCTCTGCAATGCATAATAGCACGCATTTCCAGAATTGAGCCTATGTTTAATTTAATACCTAGTAACAATAATCATAAAGAGGAATGAGATGTACAAAGAAATTAAACATAGGCTCGATTCTGGAAATGCGTTCTATTATACATTACAGAGACTCTTGACGTCCCAACTTCTATCAAAAAACGTAAAAATGAAAATATATGAAACTATTATTCTACCGCTTATATTACATGGCTGCGAAACATGGACTTTAAGGGAGGAAAGGAGATAAACGTCATTATCTAAATATTTTAAAATGGACGTTTCAGAAATAATTTTAAAATAATTACATAAACAAGAAGAAATTACCACGAATCTCTTGGTTATCGAAAGCTGTCATGTGTGGAGGTGCTAATCATTGTGCATTGCCCCACATCCAAGCTTTCTCTGAGTGCAAGCAGCATCTTTCCTATTGCATCATACTAGTGATGTTGCAAAGGTCTGGTGTAGGCAAACTAGTTGCTTGTGGATGCATTTTTAACTGGCTTCTTTCAGGCAACGTAATACAGATTTGACAACGAAAATGGCTTTTTATGGTATTGCTTGAGGTTTTTTCTTTACTAGACCTATATGTGGAAGGAGGTGGCACCCAATTCATATCGTACAGTCTCTTCAACTAACATTTTGTTCTTACATTTAAAAATTAGCAGAAACGTTACGCTAGAATATTATATTACATCATTTTAATATTAGTAATTTTGTTTTTCTAACAAAATATTATTAATGCCGGAGTTCAAAGTAAATCGGATTAAATTAGATGTGGTATATAGAAATTAAATGTTTATAAGTAAAAACCTTCTCCCTCTTTATATATCATATTTACAAGTATGGCGGTATTATATATATATATATATATATATATATATATATATATATATATATATTATGATAAGAAAAATAAATGCCTGGACGGGATTCGAACCCGGATCTCTAAGTCTGTACCTCAGCGTGATATTCATTACACTACCGGGCGAATCCAATTCAAACACTTATTTTTCTTATATATGTATTATATTCTCCATTATTACTAGATGTCGCGAGAACTCGGTCTTCACTGCCATCTAGTAGCTGACTATAACAAGTAAGCAAATTAAAGAGAATATTTTTACTTTATAGCAGTGACGCTTTATCGATATTATAATTAAATGTTTAACATTGAGCAATGTAAGCTTAATATGTTATGATAAGAAAAATAAATGCCTGGACGGGATTCGAACCCGGATCTCTGAGTCTGTATATATATATATATATATATATATACATGACATGATAAGAAAAATAAATGCTCGGACGGAACTGGAATCCGCACCTCTGGATTGATACCCCAGTGCGCTACCGAATACTCAACCGAGGAAGTCTAGTACAAACATTCATTTTCTTATATATATATATATATATATATATATATATATATATATATATATACACTCTTTTATTATGAGATGTTTTGGGAACTCGGTCTCCACTGCCATCTGGTAGCTCCTATCACTAGTAAGCAAATTAAAGAGAATAGTTTTACTTTATAGCAGTGACGCTTTATCGATATTATAATTAATGTTTTGCATATATATATATATATATATATATATATATATATATAGATATTATAAATATATTTTTGATATTTGGCAATGAAGGCAAATATGATATGAAAAGAAAAAAGAATGCTTGAGTCGGGACTCGAGTTCAAATCCCGACTCAAGCATTCTTTTTTCTTTTCATATTATATATATATATATATATATATATTATATATAATGAAAAACAAATATATTTCGCTCGATTTCTTTAGATTAAAAGCCATTTATTCAGTTTATGTATGACAATTTTCTATAAGCTTAAGAAATACTATTGAACACGTATTTTCAGTAAATACAAAATATTTCTAAGAGTTGGTGATAATATGTGAGTTTTTAGCCAATATTAGAAACACTGTATGCTACAACTCATAATTCTGAATCAATTAGTATTAAAGTTTTGATTCTGATACAGTGAATTGGTAATATTGTATCTATGTAATGTATTATTTGACTTAATAATTCTGCCATCTTTAAAATATAAAGATCCATCCATCCATAGTAATTGTGCCCGAGGGCAAGTCTTTCACTGCAATCATAGCATTTTCATGCTACGCTTTGCAGCTTTACTAGGGAATTATAGGTGTGGTAGCTTCACGTTGTTTTCCACACAACGGTGAAGGTTGATGATGATGATAGTGATAAGGATGATGATGGCCGGATGATTTTCGGGTACCGTGGGTCCTACGCTTCCTGACATTTGTCTTACAGGTGAGGAAAAAACCCGAAAAAACCTCACCCAGGAGTCTGTCCCGACCGGAAATCGAACCCGAGGCCGCTGCGTGACAAGGCAGCACGCTACCTCGAGACCACAGCGGTGGACAATATAAGGATAAATATTAGTTAAGGGGTCAATATGTTTGGATTGGGTGCCACCTTCTTCCTACAATATTTGAAAAACACCTCAGCTAACACCATAAAGTACATAATATATCGTATGAAATATTAAAGTACTGTACATGCGAGTATTTTCAACAAATGCCAAGTACCTTCAAGAGATAGTGGAAATTTATGAATTTTTATGTAATGTTGAAAATACTGTATATTTAGTTGAGCCAACAAAGGTATATATACAGAAAGTTCGCAAGTTCCCATTACAAACTTCTTGGGCTTCTAGAGGGGACTGAATATATAATATTGCGAAAAGGAACTTTTGTCCGGAAACGTACCATTTTCGTGCTGCAGATACATTAATCGTTAAGATATACCGCTTCTACCAGGGGATAAATCAAAAATAATTTAATTATGTATAACTCAATTGATTACACTTACACAATTCAACATTCACTGACTTCGTGACAATGTCCAAAGTAAAGAAATAATAATTTAGAAACTTCATTTCTTCACTGTAATGATAATTGTTTATACTTAAACTAACGAAACTTAGGGTCCAATATTGTGGTTAATATGCATTACAGAGACTCTTGATGTCACAAATCCTTTCAAAAAACTTTAAATTGAAAGTATATACGACTATTATTCTACCAGTTTTATTATATGGAAGCAAAACATTGACTCTTACTTTAAGGGAGGAAAGGAAATTACGAGTATTTGAGAATAAAGTACTTAGGAAAATTTTTGGACCAAAGAGAGATGAACAGACAGGTGAATGGAGGATACTGCATAACAGTGAATTACATGGTCTTTATAGGAAGCCAGATATAATAAGAACAGTTAAGTCTCGTAGACTGCGATGGGCAGGACATGTTGCACGTATGGGGAATGAAAGACTTGCATGGAAGCTTCTTGTAGTAAAACCAGAGGGAAAACGCCCAGTTGGTAGACCAAGAATGAGGAGGAGAATAACATTAACTATGATTTGAGGGAAGTAGATTATACAGGGGATGATTGGAAAGCATTATCTCAGGATAGGGATGTATGGAGAGCTTATGTTCGCGCGGTCAGGAACCTACGGGTTCGATGGTGTCAGTGAATAAGTAAGTATTTTATCCATTTCAACAGCTGTCCGATGAGGCGACCACCAAGCTCGTTGCTCACATTGTATCTGCGAATAAAGTTCTGGTACACTAGCTTCATTTTATTCTTAGTGTCAATAAAATGTGTGTTGGATTAAAGTACTCGTATTTATAGATCAAATACTTTATCATAAGTAATGCCACAAGTGATTTCCAATTTATCTAGAGGATTTGTAAATCAAGAGTGGACTTTGTTAGGACAATTTAACGAATAAAATTAAGGTATTTTCACACAAATCATTATTTAAAATATTTATATATTTATTGTAAACGGCGATGTTTGAAAATAAATGACAAATGTTAGGTTATGTTTCACTTGTTCATCACTGCAACTTTATCAAAATATTTATTGCCAAATAAGATCGCAATAGTGTAAGAATGCACCCTAGTGGAGAAAAATGAAACACATCAAATTACGTATTATAACCAGCATTATAGGTTATTATTTTTTTCGGAAACAACTCGGTACAATCAGTGTTTAAAAACATAATTATTGAATATACAATTATCAAATGTGTAGTTCGAAAGAATCTATTCATTATTTGCTATATTCAACGTACTTGATCGAGAGTCAGTTACTGCAAAATAATGCTCTGACCTGTTTAGAATATTAAAAAGGAGGAGCTTTCTTTATTTTTGTAAACAGAATTTGATAAATAGTGAGTTGAAACACGACTGCCATTGGTTGTAAAACAAAATTAATTGAAAAATTATTGGCCATTGATTCACATTTGGGATATGAGTTAAATAATCATAAGTAATGCCACGAGTGATTTCCAAATTATCGATAAATTCACGACTCACGAAGTGGAGAGTGAATTTATCTGGAGAATTTGGAAATAAAGAGTGGCATTAGTTAGGAATATTTAACGAATAAAATTAAGCTGTTTACTCACAAATCATTATTTAAATATAGTTATTTTAAAATTTATTTATTTAATGTAAACGGCGATGTTTGAAAACAAATGAGAAACGATTGATATGCTTCATTTGCTTATTTTGTTCGTCACTGCAACCAGATCATATTATTTATTGTCAATAAACGCAATATTGTAAGAATGCACTCTAGTGGAGAAAAAATGAAACCCATCAAACTGTATATTCATTCATTTCTGATGTCCTATGACAATTATATTTTTCTGGAATGTTATTACCTGGGAAAAAATAAATTTAAGAAAGTGTAAACAGTGGTTTCTTTTTTTTTGGTGGTATAATCAATTGCTAGAAATGTTTTTATATTAACTTCCGTATGCGCTATTTGTTGACATCCATGCACTATATATATAATCTGGTAGCCGTATTTCTTGGAGAGCTAGTCACTGCAAAATGATGCTATGACCTATTCAGAATGTTAAAAAGGAGGCGCTTTTTTTATTATGATAAACTTTAGTTGGTAAATTCTAGGCAAAACACGACTGTGATTGGTTGTAAATAAAAAATAATTTAAATGTGATTAGTCATTAACTCCCATTTGGGGCATGAGTTAAATAGTCATTCTAATATATGAACTAAAGATATAATGTTAGAAACTGGAACTTAAGACTCATGAATTCACAAAGATTGAGATACTCCGATGATATGATCTTAATAATGATTTTGAAGAGTTCAAACAAGGAATTATAGGAAAGGCAACTGCACATGACGAATCAAAATTAAAGTAAATATCAACGAGCAGGAAAAAAAATCAATAACACAAAATGTCTGATCACATCTAAATACATATTATGAAATGCCAATGGGTACATGTTTAACAAACGAGGGAGACTGAAGAAGTGAGGGGATTGAAATTCCTTGGAAAAGTGCAAAAAGATATTAACCACTGCTCAACTCTGGACATGCATACTCTACAGTATTAAAGTGATATTTCTCATCCTAAAGTCTCTACAAATTGGTTATATATACAGGATGTTGCAAAAACACAGATAAGGTGGTGAGGTAGTATATTGAGGTACGTTGATCATTTTTAATAAGGTAATAATATCCGGAAATGCGTTTTAGCACTATGACTAGTTAATTGTGTCTCAAGATCAGTGTTAGTTCGAGGGATTTGTAGACTCATTACTTGACAACACCTCACAGGTACGGAACCTGTGATACGTGGTGACTTCGCAACCGAATGTTGCTGCAACATGACGGAGCTCCAGCTTTCTTTGATTCCAATGTGAGGAGACGTTTGGATACCACATATCCAGGTCGAGGGGGACCAGTCCCATTGCCTCCGATATCACTTGATGTTAATCCTCTCGACTACTTTTTGTGAGGCGACATGAAACAATCTGTTTTTTTTCAGACTCCAGTAGAGTCACGTATGGATCTTATAGCCCGAATCGACGCTGCTACAGAAAAATTGAAACGAGGTCAGGTGTATTTGAACGTGTGCGCCAATCACTACATCGCCGATGTACGCTCTGCAATGAGATGGGAGGTGAATATTTTTAAAACTTGATATGACTGTGCTAGCATTGGGTCTTGGGTCTTGAAATTTAACTAACGGAACTCTGGAGAAATTAGCTACTCGTAGTGTGAAAATATTCATTTCCGGACATTGGTACCTTTTTAAAAATTATCAACATGTCTCAATATACCGCCTCACCTCCGTTGTTGGTTTTTTCAACACCTTGTATATATATATATAACCATCCATCCATAGTAATTCTGCCCGAAGGCAGGTCCTTAACTGCAATCATAGCATTTTCATGCTATGCTTGCAGCTTTACTGGGGAATTGTAGGTGTGGTAGCTTCCCGTTGCTTTCCACACCGGTGAAGGACGATGATGATGATAATGATAAGGATGATGATGATGGCCATATGATTTCGGGGACCGTTTGGGCCTTAAAGTTTTCCTGACATTTGTCTTACAGGTGAGGGAAAATCCCAGACTCACCAAGAAAATCTGCCCCGACCGGGGATCGAACCCGGGCCCTCTGCGTGACAAGGCAGCACGCTACCTCGAGACCACAGCGGTCTGTATATATGAAATGACAATTATTTCACTAGTAAGTATGCAAAACATGGTCCCTTACTTTAAGAGAGGAGCAAAGTTAACGAGTTTTAGAGAATTACGTCCTAAGATAAAATTTTGGACCAAATGAAAATTAATAGACAGGTGAATGGAGGAAATTATATAACATTGAGTTCCATGATCTTTATAGGGAATCAGTTGTAATAAGAACAGATAAGTCTCATAGACTGTGATGGGTAATATATTTGTCATGAATGGATGATAAAAGAGACGTATTGTACGAAAACCAGAAGGAAAGCGCCCTGTAGGTAAGTCATGAATGAGATTGGAGAATAACATTTACTATGATATGGAGGAGGTAAAGTATACAGTGAATGGTGGGATGAAAGATCAGGAGAGGTACATGTACCGTATGTAGAGCTTATGTGTATGCCTCTGTGAACCTCTTGATTCGGTTCAATAGAACCAGAGCTACATAATTTATAGATATTTTAATAGAAATTAACTAAGGAAATCTGCGTGTTTTATCCCCTTTTCATTCTAAGATTATCCCAGTTTAACCTTATCATTCTACACTAATTTTAAAATAAACAATCTATAACTCTAATTACACTAATTTACTTTTCAGTTCTACCTGCCTTCTCAATCAGTGATCTAAGATAACTTATAAGATATTTTATCTGCCTAATTTGATCTAAAGGCTTCTTGTTTATCTTGGAATGTATCGTGTATCCCCCCTCTTAATTTCATTTTCAGTATTCTCGTATTTTTTTTGGAAAACGTGAGAAATCCAAAGAAAAACTTGCCAAATTTGCGTTTCGTCTACCACTAAACCCACGAGACTCGATCTTGAGACTCCAAAGGTGACACGCGAGCGTCTATCAGCTTGAGTCAAGGAGTCGGCATTTAATGTATTCATATCTTGCTTTCTTCTATCTCAGAATTTCCTTCTAGATTATATTTATATCAGTTCACAGAAGTTGTAAACTTTATACATAATATGTTTCACAGAATTGTAACACATCTTTTATAGGAAGCCAGATATAATAAGAACAGTTATGTCTCGTACATTGCGATAGGCAGGACATGTGGCACGAATGGCGGATGAAAGACGTGCATGGAAGCTTCTTGTAGGAAAACCAAAGGGAAAACGCCCAGTTGGTAGACCAAGAATGAGCTGGGAGAATAACATTAAATATGATTTGAGGGAAATAGATTATACAGGGGATGATTGGAAAACATTAGCTCAGGATAGGGATGTTTGGAGAGCATATGTTCGCGCGGCCATGACCCTCCGGGTTCGATAGTGCCAGTGAGTTAGTTAGTTATAATACATTATGCGTATACAAGATTGTCGTGTTACGGGAATTGAAAACCCTAGCTCATGCGTTATTCTAATCTAAACTAATCTAAACATTTATTCTATATTTCTTTCTAGTTTTAATTACAGGCTTTTCCTCTGTTTTCGTGTAATATTTTAACGGTCGGAAAAATGATTTAAGATTATAGGTCCGATTTAAATTGTAACTTAGTTTCATTATCAAATTCTTATATATTTTGGTAGTAAAAGATTCCGAGCTATGTGGCCGTGGTCTATAACTGGCGTTTCTTCCAGACGTTTCTCCCTCAACTGCGGAGGGCATCTTCAGTGGCGAGCGCTAGAAGCTGTTGTTTCCCTGTCGTAGACTCGACTGCGAAACTGATTCGCAGTCGAGTCTACGACAGGGAAACAACAGCTTCTAGCGCTCGCCACTGAAGATGCCCTCCGCAGTTGAGGGAGAAACGTCTGGAAGAAACGCCAGTTATAGACCACGGCCACATAGCTCGGAATCTTTTACTACCATGATTACCGGCCGTGAAAGCCTGCATTCCACTCTTATATATTTGTTAGTTTGTTGTTTTTTTGTTCTGTTTCCTAGTTTTATTTCTTGTTTCAACATTGTAACTATTGCAAACTTCCCTTTGTTTTGCACTTATGTATCATTCGATATCATATTTTTCTGTTTTTTTTCTCAATTGTATTATTCAACCATTTTCTGCTGTTATGTGGCATGCGGACATATTTCTTCGACTGTTTTCATTAATGTAGTTTTAAAATTGATAACCATATTTTCCACATCTAGGATATATTTATTTCTGCCTGCTATAATTGTTTATCTGTTAAATTTTTGCATTATTCCTTTTTCACTATTTCTTTATTTTTCTAGTTAATTAATGCACTAGCTAACACCCGGCGTGCGCTGCTACACCTACATAAATGAAAAATAACGTGTTTTTATGTTTAGTTGAATAATTAGAAGGAAAAATAATTATAAATTTACATTTTTAGATACCCTGTGCTAATTACCCGGCGTTGTCCGGGAATCTATTTATACCGATCTTCATTACATAAATGAGCTGAAATACGAAAATTGTCATCGTAATTATTTTTAGATACCCCGTGCTGTTTACCCGGCGTTGTCCGGGAATCTAATTATCTCGATCTTCTTGGCATAAATGAGCTAAAAGACAAAATTCATTATTGTGAGTTATCCGTAAATGAAATACCCGCCTTGTGCTGTTATGCTTGCACAGGAATCTACGTACTTGCCTCGATCTTCTTGGCATCAATGAAAGACAAAAATGGTTATTGCGAGTTATCCGTAAGAGATAAACATATGCTGTCGCGGACTTTTTTGTAGAGCTTTGTGAGATATTCAATTCTGTGTACATTAATGTTGTGTATTTGTTATGGTTTAGGCAGCGTAAGCCATTTAACCGTTTAAAGAGCTACTTTTTTCACGTTTTCCATTACAAAGGGCGATTGTTAAGGATGTAGGAGTTGAGTATCACAACTCTCTTATAGCCTATGTTCATCCCGGGAATCTACTGAACGTTTTGCAAAAAGCCCCATCACAATAGGATCATCGGTATGGCCTCGCATAAAGTATGAACAAATAAACAAACAGACGTACAAACAAATAAACATTCATTTTTTTATATTAGATTTAGGTTGTTTCTTAATATTTTAAAAATTGGATTTGATAGATCTACACGTATTAAAACTTTATTTTAGGTACTTAATTCAGCTACTCGAAAGAATCGAGTATCATGTGTTAAACATAATGAACATTAAGGTAGAGAAAACATTTTACATTTCTTTCTGTTGGTATAAATGCCATTTGTTGTACGTTTTATGTTGATAAATGTTAAGTTCCAATTAGTAATTGTTTACCTCCACAAAATTCTAACATTCGTTCTCCATTTTGAATCCTTGTTTCCTCTTTTAAATATTTTCCCATTTTACCATATCTCTTCTAGCGTCACTCTCGATTCTTGCATTACGATATTTCATTACAAATGCATGATGATGTTCCTCTCTTGCCTTTCCTATTGTTCTTTGCAAGAAGTATAAAATACTTCGTTTTCTACTATATATATATATTTGTGTTCTGCTAGTGCATTAATTAGGATGATGGTTTTTATTTCCTCTAAGTGTAAATCAATTTTCATTATTCCTGAACAATCAGTAAATCTGATTTTTTCCCCCTGCATTTAATCTTATACCTACCCCTTCTGTTACTCTGATTTTTGTTCACGCCTGCCTGTCTTAAAGTATATCCTAGATTTAGCTAGATTTGACCGCCGCCCTTCTTTTCCGAGTCACTTATTCCTAATATCTGAATGTGAAATTTACATTTTTCAATAAATTACCTCTTTCTTTTTCAATTATTGATACTATGTCCCATATTCCTGCTCTCGTTGTTATTTTATGCTTGGTCGTTCAATATGCATCCGATTGGTTATACTTGCCATTAAACAATGAAACCGTTGATTTTGAGGTGAAGAGGAATTAATATAGAATTACACTCTGTTGCCTACTAGATACCTCATTGAGTCGATGTGCTATATATAAATGTGTGTGTGTTCAAAATATAGAACAGGTGTCTAGTTTCAAATATTTGGGCTGTGATGTTGGCTACAATGTGGAAAGAGATATTGACTCCAAAATAAATAAATTTCAGACGGTGTGTGGAACAATACAGAGAACATTCGAAAATAAAATTAGAAAAGAAACTAAGATAAAAATGTATAATGTTATGGCGGTTCCCACAATATTGTATGGATGTGAAACTTGGGCTCCAATGAAAAGACAGAAGGATAGAATACAGACGGCGGAGATGAGGTTCCTAAGACAAGTAAAAGGATGTACAAGACTTGATAGAATAAGAAATGAGGATATAAGAGAAGAATTGAAAGTACAGCCTTTATTGCATAAAGTCACGAATTACAGACAGAAATGGATTGATCACATGGATGGAATGAGTAAGGAGAGATATCCATTGTTAGCAAGAAATTATCAAGCAAGAGGAAGACATGATGTTGGAAGACCTAGAAGACGTTGGGCTGATGCATTATGAAGTCGGAACGGGCAATTGCCTAATCCCTGGAGTGATGATGATGATGATAATGTGTGTGTGTGTCTATAAACATACAAGATTTACAAGTCTATCCGTAGAATCTATAGACAAGCGTTCGAAATAAAGCATTTACGCAGGAAGCGGGCAAAAATGCAAGGCCAATACGGCCGCGGAAGGAAGTGTAGAAGGGAGAACAGATCACGTGACATTACTCATTTCACTCTTGAGCTTCAAGCTGGCGAATTTCTTTACACATTCCACGGACAGACTAATACAAGTTCTCTATATACTCTAGGCCGAAGAGCGAACGAAGAGTATTGGGTGGATATTGGTTATGTTTCTGTCATTTAAATGTTATATCTTGATTTAAGCTAAAAGAGAAAAAAGAAAAAATCAATCATGAATAAAATTACAAACAATTTTACGACTCCTGCCCGAGTTTGACATATTTACAAAAAGCGCTACAACAAAATATTTTTATTTAAAACTGATTTTTGTGATTTTGGATAGAAAGTGAAACAAAATTTAGGAGAGCGGTCGTTGTTTCAATTATATTTGTAAATTAGGAGAAACTCAGTGAATTTGATGCAATTATAATTTATTTTGTACAATATCAAATATACAAAAATACTTTTTACACATTCATAGAATATTAATGATCAGTGGAGATTCGCTAAAGTATAGATTCAATATAGATAGATGGCAGTCTGTTTTCTTCATAAAATGGATTTTTTCACAATATACAGAAACGAACATCATGAGCTCTACGCTGTTGTTGTTGCCGCCGCTGCAGAAGCATCAGGAAGTACACTCAGAGATCTCTGGATGGCTTCAGGGATAGGGTGCGGTGTGGGAAGATGAGCTCCCTCTGGATGGTAACCTGTTTCATCAGCTGTGTACCTATAAAGATAAAAAAATATGACAATTTTAATGCTTTATTTTTTTATATTTATTATAAAGCAGAATGTAATTACAAAGTTTATACTATTCACTGTAAATCTCAGATTGGATTTTGACCTCGGATCTATATTTTTGGTTGTTTGTTAGATATGATTCCTTTTGTTATCGCTCTATCTACTTTTTGTCCTTAAATAGCAGAATTGAAGAAAATATGATTTAATACCATATAATTGTATAGTTTTCTTTTGCCAATTAATAGATTATGAAGTAGATTATTCATAAATAACTAACTTACTGGCTCTATTGAATCCGTAGGTATATGGCCGCGCGGGCATAAGATCTCCATACATCTATATCATGAACTAATGTTTTCCTATCATACCTTGCATAATCTACTTCCCTCAAATCATGGATAATATTATTCTCCCACCTCATTCTTGGTCTACCAACTAGGCGTTTTTCCTCTGGTTTTCCTAGAAGCAGCTTCCATGCACCTCTTTCATTCCCCATTCGTGCCATATGTCCTGCCCATCGCAGTTTATGAGGCTTAACTGTTCTTATTATATCTGGCCTCCTATGCATACTATGTAACTCACTATTATGTAGTTTTTTCCATTCACCTGTCTGTTCATCTCTTTTTTGCCCAAAAATGTTCCTAAGCCTAGCCTTGCTATGCATCTTGTAAGCCCATGTTTCCCTTAACAGAGATTTAGGTGCTCTCCCCCTACAGGGAAGAATTTGAACCATACTAATTTAGTTACACTTGTTTTCGTATAGATGTCACTTGAGTGGTCCGTGGTCAGCGTTCCGCCTCATACTGACATCTAGGAAATCAAGGTAGTACTAGGACGGGAAAATTCGGTAAATTTTGCTTAGAGGCCTTTTCATTCAAGCTTAAGGATCTTTTACGAACCTGAAAATCTTCAGACTTGGGACCCACGGCCTAAAGTCCCTCCCGGGAGGACTTGCTCCTTGGATTTTTCCATCCTAAAAAATCCATCGACCCTGGCCGGGTTTGAAGCCGCGACCCTCGGGACCAGAGGCAAGGAGCATAACCACTATTCCACCGCGGCATATATATATATATATATATATATATATATATTCAGTGGATATTTATTTTTTAATATGGATGTATGAAACATGAAGTCTCAGAAAAATGATCTTGGACTTGAATTTAAAAAAACTTATCATTATCTTCAGTCGAGAATTTGGTATCCATGCATTTTTTGGTTTCAAAAGATTGATGTGAACAGGTCGATTTTAGGCGGTTTTCGGAACAAGTGAGAGAGGAGAAGAGTAGCCTGGAGCAAGCAGCGTCAGAATACAGAAATAACTGCTGCCAACGTTGAATAAATACCTTGATGGTGATGATGATGATGATGATGATGATGATGATGATAATAATAATAATAATAATAATAATAATAATAATAATAATAATAATAATAATAATAATAATAATGGTTTATTTTACCTGATATCTATATTTCCGGCTTATGCTTATGGCCCTCCTAATTTCAGCGATCCTGTTTCCGTTAAAAGCCATAGAGGCTTATGGGGGAGTGGATTCAAGGATGCACAATGATCCAAGATCATCTTATAAAGTATTCATTAATTTTTATTTAAGGAGCGAAATTTGGATTGCAAAATATCAGAATTGTAATTTTATCTTCAGAAAAGTATCATACTCATTTTATAGGCATTTGAATGGGCCTCAAACCTAGTTTTCACATGAATGGGTGAAGAAAAACCAACATCCCTCCGGTGCCCGTGTTCGAAACCGTATCGTCTATCCTGATACCTCTTGAATATGGCTGAATATAATTTATTTTACCTAATCCTCAGATAATTCCATCGGTAATAGCTTCATAATTCTCTTAAGCACATTGTTCCTCCAAATATTTCATATAAAATGCATTATAATTTTATATTTAATTAACAAATAAAGTTTACACTCAATGTAATATATTTATACTAATACCACTTCTATGTCAGAGAGACATTGAATGAAGATCTTCTTCTATTATAATCATCATCATCATCATCACTCCAGGGATTAGGCAATTGCCCGTTCCGACTTCATAATGCATCAGCCCAACGTCTTCTAGGTCTTCCAACATCACGCCTTCCTCTTGCTTGATAATTTCTTGCTAACAATGGATATCTCTCCTCACTCATTCCATCCATGTGATCAATCCATTTCTGTCTGTAATTCGTGACTTTATCCAATAAAGGCTGTACTTTCAATTCTTCTCTTATATCCTCATTTATATTATAATATGATTGAATTTGTTAGTAATGTACGATACCAATAAAATATTTGAGAAAATAGCATATTTTGGTACTTACGTGAGGCTGATGGGAGTTCCATCTGGTGCCGTGTATGAGAATGATCCTTGCACCACTTGGATGTCGCCTGTACCTTCCTCATCCCCTTCAGCTCCTGATCTGGGCGCTAAACCAGGTTTAATAAACCCGGACTGTTCGAACTTGATACCATCTTCTGTTTCGAAGCTGAAATTATTTCATCAGAAAGTCAAATATTAAACGTTATTTTAAAATCACCTGTAACATTTTACTTTTTATTTTTCGTATACAAATAAACACTTAACGAATACAATAACTTAAAGATTAATGTGAAGGGAGTGGATTAATGCTTCACGATACTTAGCCAGTTACTGACCGAAACCTTCTGGTGGCACCATGACCTTGGAGACGACTCAGTCTCTAACGGTAATGAGGACTAGACGCTTGATCTGGAGTAAAGGCGGCCGTCATGAAGGGCTGACATCAAGTGACAATTGTCTAGAGAAAGTGGAGTTAACCTTCTACTACCCCAAGGGCCTCCTATGGCCAGTATTGGGATCACTTTACCTTTATTTTTGTTTTACATTTTTCTAGTTATATTGCAGTAACTTCCTGTTAATTTCTTCATGCTACATTTTCTATCGTATTCTTAACAATTCCAGGTGCGGAGGTGAGGAGAATGGATTTGGCTAGATGGAGGGCTTCGAACTTCGACGAACACAACACAAGGTGAGACAAATGTTTTCCATCAGAGTTTTTATTTCGGTCAGCACCCAGATAGAACCTATTGGCCTTTGTCATCCCATGTTACGTAATATTGCTTATTTATTGACTTTGAATATTCATAGCAATTTATTACGAAGATATGATCGCGATTATTATTATTACTGTTTTATTTCTATTTTAGTAATTTAATTTTATAGACGTACTTTCTGCGTTCTTGAAGAATCGTGAAAGATTACTTGACTGGGAATTATGGTTGTACCTTATAGTGTAAATGCTTACATTAGTAATCATACAATCTTGCAATCTCTTTTGTTACGTAAATTCTCTATTAATATTTTAGAATTATATATTTTTTTCAAATTATGCATATTTTAATTTATTCTAATTACTTTTACTTAATATAGCCTACTATTTTAAATTGAAATATTCTATTTCATTAGTTGCTTCGCATTTAAAATTATATATATATATATATATATATATATATATATATATATATTATTTAATAATTCGAATGAAAATTGTGGAATTATTATTCTTATCAATTTATTTTAAATTTAATAACAATAACTTTTACTTATACTTACTTTACTTATACTTATACTTTTTACTTTGATGAACTAATATTTATTACGTCAAGTTTCATGGTGGAACACCGTTGATGTTATGAATTAAAATGTTTAAATAAATAACTGATATATCAATCGTCCTCAAGGAAAATAAACTACATAATTGTTCGACGATGTTTTTAAACAGAAGTCTATTTTAGTTGAGAGGGACTGATACATTAGGTACTCATTTTAATATTTTAACATTTTAAGTCAAACTTCTTTAATTTATTCACTTATTATGATTATTATTATTATGATTATTATTATGATTATTATTATTATTATTATTATTATTATTATTATTATTATTATTATTATTATTATTATTATTATTATTATTATTATTATTATTATTATTATGAAGAATATGTAATGTTAAAAATTTTGAATATTTGAGATCTATTTTAGATAAAAATGAGAATTCAACTACAGATATTGAAAGAAGAATAACGGATGGAAGAAGAATCATTGGTTTGTTGAACTGCTTTGGAATAGAAATATAATATACAGAACGAAGAAAACTATATTTCAAATTCTGTTAAAAATAATTTTATTACATGGGTCCGAAACCTGGAGAGTAAGTAGAAAACAAGCCTACAAGTTGTTAGCAGTAGAAATGGATTTTTGGAGGCGATCGACAAGAATTTCAAGAAGGGATAAGGTCAGAAACAGCACAACAAGCGAAATCACGCAAGTTAAAAAAATAGAAGATAAACGTTTTAAATGATATGGACACCTCATAAGAATGGAAGAAGAGAGAATACAAAAGAAGATCATTGATTGGAAAGCTAGTGGAAGAAGTGGAAGAGGCAGACCTAGAGAACGTTAGGTAGATGGAGTGAAGAGAAGAATGGAAGCTAGAGATTTGAGGGAAGAAGTTTCTCTAGACAGGAACCTCTGGCGACAAATCACTTTTGGGTTGTAAGAGAAACACTGTATTGTAGAATATTCTTAATGATAAAATAGAAAATATTATTTTTTTTAAAGAAGTGAATAAACCTCTAGCTAGACATTCAATTAACTTAATACTAATATTTGATTAAAATAATCGATCTGAACATTAAGCCTTTATCAGGAGGTATAATAGCCTAGTAGTTTCATAAAAGTATAAAGAGGATTTCTACCCATAAATAGTACGGTACTCTAACAAACAAAACTATTTTATGTTCATCTCTTCATATAAAACCTTAATTTCAATAAATCATAAAAGTTGAATTAAGTAATTAACAGTAATATTAATTTTATTTTAAGAGAGTTCTTCTTAAACAAACTGTTTAGAATTGCCAAATTTAATAATAAAAAAATACCGAGGCTATCATTTTTACCTACGTTGTAGAAAAGATTGTAGAAAAGATTATGCTGCCTCACAGCGGAGGTTATTTTAACTATAAGAACTTTCAACTCATCTTGTAGTTCCATGTTTCATCGCTGGATGCTGCTTTCCCTCATACCAATTTAGGTGAATACACAAAAAATAATCTCCCAAGAAAAAGTATTTCTTCAATTGGAATAATGCCTTGTGTGTGATAGAGATTGAAGATGATATGATAATGAATGATTAATAATAATAATAATATAATAATAATAATAATAATAATAATAATAATAATAATAATAATAATAATAATAATAATTAGGGAAGTTATTTTTATGTGCTAAAAGTTAATATTGCAACGTAGTATAATGCAAAAAAGCCTTTTGATATTCTTCTGTCTCCCTTCCTTATGTAAACAGTTGAATAATATATATATACACTGTTTGAGTCCATAGCGTGCTGCCTCGTCACGCAGCGGGCCCGGGTTCGATCCCCGGTCGGGGCAGTTTTTCTGGCTGAGGTTTTTTTCGGGTTTTTTCCTCACCTGTAAGGCAAATGTCAGGACAACTTTAAGGCCCAAACGATCCCCGAAATCATGTGGCCATCATCATCCTTATCATTATCATCTCATCATCATCATCCTTCACCGGTGTGGAAAGCAACGGGAAGCTACCACACCTACAATTTCCTAGTAAAGCTGCAAAGCATAGCATGATAATTATATGATTGCAGTGAAAGACCTGCCCTCGGGCAGAATTACTATGGATGGATGGATACTGTTTGAGTTGCAATCTTAAATTTTATTTCATAAAAAGTTTTTCAATATTATTATTATTATTATTATTATTATTATTATTTTTATTATTTTATTATTATTATTATTATTATTATTATTATTATTATTATTATTATTATTATTATTATTATTATTAAATGAATTATTATACATGTTACATTTCGATTGGATGAAAGAAATGAAGGGATTTATATAATTAACACTTATCCAGATTAACTCTGACGCTTTATAATAATTGTTACTATTTAACTCATGCCGCAAATGGTAGTCAATGATCAATCACGTTTCAATGAATCACAGTCGTGTTTCACCTCGATATTTATCTACTTCTGTTTAGCATATTAAAGAAAGCTCCTCCTTTTTAATATTCTGAACTGGCCAGAGCATTATTTTGCAGTGACTGACTCTCCAACAAATACGTTGAATATAGCAAATAATGAACAGATTCCTTCGAACAACACATTTGTTAATTGGGGGTTCAATAATTGTGTTTTTAAATAATTATTTTACGGAGTTATTTCCTAAAAAAATAAATAATAACCTCTAATGTTCGTTATAATATACAGTTTGATGTGTTTCATTTTTTCTCCACTAGGGTGCATTCTTACAATATTGCGATCTTATTTGGCAATAAATAATATGATCTAGTTGCAGTGGATGAACAAAAGAAGTATAACCAAACATTTCTGATTTGTTTTCAAACATCGCCGTTTAAACTAAATATATAAATATTTTAAAATAACTATATTTAAATAATGATTTGTGAGTAAACAGCTTAATTTTATTCGTTAAATTAGTCCCAACAAATGCCACTCTTGATTTCCAAATCCTCTAGATAAATTGAAAATCATTCCTGGCATTACTTATGATAATATTATTTACCTGCTGGTAAAGGTGCCATCTGCATTAACTGAAGAGGATTGTGACACTATCTTCACAATGGGTTTCACAGCGTCTTGAGGAGCTGCAAGAGCTACACCCACCAATGCAACCAAAACATACTGAAACACCGAATAAAAAAATTACGCACTAATTAATTAATCATGGGGTTTATTAAAACTTATGATATTTCTCTACACGTAAAACAATCCTTCAATAACTATGTATATCTCATATATATATATATGGATATTTGAAAAACTAAAATGGAACATGTTCCGAAAGACCTATAGATTTTTAAAATAAATTTTACTTAGTTGAGGGCTGAGATACCAGGTACGTGTTTCTATTGTTTTAATATTTTGATAAATACAGTTAAGTACAAAGGTATAATCACAGAGAAATTTTAAACACCAAATGTAACGACAAAGTCCACATATTTATCGATAAATATTTAAGTAATTATTAACATATTTTTCAATCATGCAGTGTATAATACTGATCAGAAAGTCAGCGAATTGAGAAAAATGGGTAACAGTAAACAGTTTATTAAAATACTCTAAATGGGTTATCTACCTTGAGACATAAGCAAGGATGGGGAACGGGATAAGTTAACTATGAAGTTGCCTAGGGTGTTTTTGAATCGCACTATGAGAAACTTTTAATTTAAATAAACCAATAAACCAGTGTTCGATGCTACAGTCTGGTAACTATGAAATTCTCTCCTCTCCATCCATTCCGTATCTCTCCTCTATAAAATATTACTCACATCATTACCTCATTATTTATCACTCCGCTACACTAGACTGTCCGATACACATAAGTTAGATACCCAATCCCATCAGCACATTGTCATTTATATCCCTCCTCATCATACTACCTATTACTCGAAATCTTTTTACCGTTTCTTTTGCTAGAATGTGGAATTCTCTTCCATCCTATATCAAAGACTTTCAGAAAGAAATTGAAAATAAAATTATTAACGGAAACAACTCACTTATATCACTTTTTTAACAATTATTATTTTTATTATTGAATAAAAATAGTATTAAGATTTGTCAATACCTAATGCCTTATTATATAAGCGATAGATGAAGGCATTATAGCTTATTACTTTGTACTTTTTAATTTGTTTTTTATGTATAGTAGATTCGGCTGTTATTCCTTTGTGTGTACATTCTTTCATTAGTTTAATTTTAATTGTTTTTCATTTTATTGTATTATTAAACATTGTTGTCATTATTGTTCAGTTTGACAGATAATTAATTGTTTACTATGTACTATTAGTGTAATGTTTTTGTATTTTTTTGTATTTAAATGTAACACATGTTTGTCCTGGTGAGTGGAAGAGAAGGCCACGTGGCCTTAACTCCACCAGACTAAATAAATCTATCTATCTAAAACAAATTGTACGAATTAACAATTAAACTGGTAGTGCTTGTCCAAGCGATGAGACGGTTCGAGAGGATGGCATTGCATGTTTGTTTATAATGCTGACATTAAGTACTATGTATGGTGGCGTAAGAACTCCTAGTTCACCAACTCCCCGCTCGGTCTAATCGCTTGGACGCACAGTAAGTAACTAATTGCCAATTGTTCTACCCCTAAGGAAACACTTTTTACTGATTATCACAGCGAGAAAATATATCCACTGAAGACGACATATGATGCTACTTGTTTTCTAGACATCATGACTGCACCGTAGTACTAGTTCAGTATAGTAACTGAAACTTACGGTTAAGTGAATCATATTTTCTATTAGCTCTGTCCTTTTAATACGAATCTCAAGTTAAGGTAAATTAAATCAATTATTGGAAATATTTAATAAAGATCATTTCATATTGAATGGTGAAAATATAAAATGTAAGTTCTGTTTTCACAAATCAGAGATTGTGAGGAGAAACGATTTTTTAAAACAACAGAAATACTAAAAGCATGAAGTGTTTGTAGAATTACGTCTATTAAATAAAGATGATGAAGAATAAGAAGTAACCTACGAGAACATTTATAGTTTCAATCGGGTTATTTGGAGACGTGTAAAATTATTAGTACATACAAAACACAATTTCACGAAGAATATAATAAAGAATTTATAAATTTGGTTTAAAAAATACACTAAGCAGGAGTCTTCCAGGGCAACAAATCTACGAAAACACTATGCATGTTAACGTTACAGTAATGTTACATATGGCCATCATAATCATCACATCATATTCATTATGTTTAGTATGAATGGATGTGTGTGTGTGTGTGGTGTAAATTGAATGTTTCGTCTTATTATTATGTGTCTTGGAGGAGTCCTTGCATTGAACTCACCACTCATTACAGAAAGCCCTCCATGTTCTTATGTGGTCAAAAAAGGTATGTGTGTGATCTGTATTTTAAAATCCCTGTCCCGACAGGTCGTGCCACTGTAAGGGCCGTTTGGCGAATGACATGTGAAAAGTGCCTATAAGGTCAGAGGTTAAACTGAGTTAATTGAATGGAATGTAACCTTGTATCCAAATCCTCAAACAACAGTGAAATGGAAGTATAACAATACAAAAATCTTTCGATATAGTTTAGATAAGAAAGATCATAATTGAATTTGGATTAACTGTAAAAAGTAAGCGATTGAAAATTCCATATAATCCATTAGTTCAATAAACAACTTGCGAACTGCGGACCATTCTAGATTCTAAGTAGAGTGCAGAAAAGCACAACATTTCTACTTTCAACAGAAACACACAGTAGGTGTCGTTCCTCTATAGATTATGTGAAATATCTGTATCTCCTGGTATTAATCCACGGGATTAAAGGGCAGAATAGTGTGACACAACATAAACAATAAAGAACATTTGACAAATGCTCTTCTGAAAGTATACATGAAATAGTGCATATGGTCACTGAAACTTTGGTTTATTCAATGCAAATAAGACTTTTCACAGAACCAGAAAACCCAACAACATAATATATTCCTTGCTTAATTAGAACAAATTGTATTACGTTACTATGCCAAAAATTCAGAAGTCAAAAAAAAAGAGAAAAAAAGTGTTATATTCCAGTTGTAGATAGATTGAAATTGAATGTTTAAGTTATGATTTTGTTTATTAAAAAAAGGCGAAGTTATATTTCTTCATCTCTTTCTACAACCTATATATTATAAGAGGTGTAAGAGAGCGTGTTTTCAAAACCTGATATCTGCTATTTGCTTGTATTTCTGTCCATGATTGTATATTACATATAAGCTTATCAAGTTTACTTCAACTTGAATATTATTTCCTTATAACATGTTAACTCATTCATAAACATATTACTAGTCGTTATAAAATGGTATGTGTAATTAAACAATTTCAACTACATTAAATTAAGTAATTGCAAGGAATTTCAATTTGAAGCTTGTATGTCTATGAATATTCCAATAGATTGTCACTCTATATTACTCTATATTATTGCGCCTTCTGCAGGTGAAGGTAAATATCCTGTCGTGCGACTATGCGAATTGGTCCGTCCATCTGTTATAGGTCTCCCCATCTTTCTCCTACCCCGTGGATATAACTTAGTGTTTTTACAGCGGTAATCGGTCCTCTGACATTATCAAAACATGCTGTTTCCATTTAATCTGGTATTTGTATATATCCCTTACAAGCTCTTTCAACTTTCATTTATTTCTTAGATCTTCACTACATATTTCATATCTTAATGTTACTCCACTTAAAGATCGCAGGAATCTAATTTGAGAACTACTTATTCTTACTTTAACATCCTGACGCAGGGTCCATCCTCACAACCTTACAAAAGAGCTTACTTTGAGATTACGTTGTGGAATCTCATTTGAATTTCCTTTAATTTGCCAAAATTTCGTTTCATAATACCATCAAGTTTATCATACTTAATTAAATTTCTCTTAATATCTTTTGGTAATTAAACTTGGAGTATGATATTCTAAATATATAAAATAAGTTATCTATTTGATTAAATTATAAATCGTGGTGTGAGACAAAGCTGCCCCCTATCCCCCAACACTATTTGCGATTTATATCAACGAAGTAATATGTTGCTGGAAAAAGAAATATAAATTTGGAATAAGAATATCAGAAAATACAAAATTAAACACCCTCTTGTTTGCAGATGACCAAATAATTATAGCAAATTCAGAAGATAATCTGCAGAAAGATCTGTATAAACTTACCAAAATTACTGAAGAATATGGGTTGAAGATATGTACAGAGAAAACAAAAATTATGGCATATCAAGGTGTAGATCCTGTCAGAAGTAAAATTGTACTTGACAATACAATTTTGGAACAGGTGAATAATTTTACATATCTAGGATGCAATATCTCATATGAAGAAGAAAAGGATGTAAATGCAAAAATATCTAATTTTTTAAGAATTTTAGGGTTAATAAATTCTATCTTCAAGCCACAGTTAGTCCAAAAACATTCAAGACTAAAAGTGTATAAAACACTGGCTCTTCCAACTTTTTTGTATGGTAGCGAAGTATGGACGTTGAAACAGAAGGATGTACAGAGAGTTAGATCTGCTGAAATAGATACCTTCGGAGGACTGCAGGATACACACTACTAGATCACAAAAAATGAAGACATCTTAGAAGAATTACACATGGAACCTTTAGAAAACAAAATTTCTGATTATAAGTCAAGATGGATGCTACTTGTTCATCGAATGGAAGATCACAGGATACCCAAACAAATGTTAATATATCAACCTGCAGGAAGAAGAAGTTCAGGACGTCCACTCAAAAGACTTCTGGATGTTGTTTCTCTTGAGGCCGAAACAGGTGAACAAATGACTTAAATTCGTGAATGTACTTTGATGATGATGATCTATTCGACTACTTTATTGTTTACGACAATTTCATCTTTAATATATGTTTTCAAATTAATGTAATCGATTTGGTTTTCTTCAGAGATTTCCATATTATACTTTATTAAAACATCTTCAAGTTTATAAACAGATCGTTGTAAATGATCATCAGTTTTCTCCAGCAGTACATGTTCATCTGCAAAAGTTGTTTTACTATTGTGTTACTATCAAATTGTATTTATTATTTTTATATTAGTCTATAATAGGCCTATTATTAATGTTTAGAATAAAATTTGTAAATTGCGCTGTCAAAAGAATAAGTATAAAATTAAATTAAAGGTGATATTTGGTGGGACGTATGCTATATCTAAATATAGTGAAAACCAATCTTATTTAGACTGGATTATTTATTGATTTAAACTTTAAATTGATAGATATAACACGTTATCAGTGAGCGTTAATGCAATATTTTAAGGTTTAACCGACTTTGTCATTTTAGCTCCACCAGCTAAAAAAATATGCTTAGTCCAGTTACTAAAGGTTTATTTTAAATTATAATCCATTAATTTTCTTCTTCTTCTTCCTTCCAAGTATTAGGCCAAGGCCTGTTACGATCCTATAGAAAATTTTCCCTCCGGGAAATTCTCGTATAAGACTTGAAAGCGTAATAATAGTCCCTTCGATTGGTTGCTGGCCAAAGGAAGGCAAGACCAGTGATGGGGCTGCCATCTTATAGCCTCTGGTCAGGCTTTTCTGGAGAAGAAAAGAAAATAAAGGAAAGAAGAAATGGAAGAAAGGAAAGACTCACTAGCCCTCGGATGCCCTAATAGCGTCGGGATCGAAAAAAAACAAGAGTTAACCAAGAGAGGTTAGATAGTAAAGTTAAAAGAGTGCAAAACACAAGTAAGTGGAAGAAATGTTTTGCTCAGCTTGGGCACCTTGTGGTCGCCATCCACATATCCTCTAGATGAGGACCCCTGAGGGGTCCATTAATTTTCAAAGAAATTTAAGAAAGTTTTTTAAAGGAGGATACATAACGCTAACAGAAACTTAACGAAGATACAATTTATAGTTAAAACCGAGTTAAGTAAAATATCAATTCAGTCATAACATCGCATCTGATTCGTCAACTATTGAGAACAATCCCGATCCGAAATAAATGTTTAGCTTTTATTAATTTTTGCAAGAAGATTTTTATTTCGATCTATTTATTGGTGCTTTAACATCTATAGTCATTGACTCTAAAATAATTTGGTTATATATTTGTTGTGTTTTGTATAGAAGTTTGTTGATTTAATTTTAATGACATTTTAAAATATTAATTGCGAAGAAATGGGTCATAATAATGATATCCGAAGTCTGCATTTACTTGACAATTAAGAAAAACAAAACGAAAGTTCCAGTTTGGTTGGGCAGACTCCAATTTTAACTGGAGATTTCGTGAAAACGATTCTCAAATCCTAATATTTAAGCCAACACGCTTGGTTTGAAATTTGCTAACGAAGTTTTGAGATTTTTCTACATTTAAGATAAAATTGGATGAACATTATGGAAACAAAGAACATAGAACTAAAAGAGCGTATTTTGTCTTAGAAACTTACGAAAGACAGAACCATTGTTTTGATTCTAGGAAGCTATTTAGGGTTTGGTCTCTTCTGTTGACAATTGCATAAACGACGAATGATGCAACAGTGGTATTTCCTATCTTAAAGATCTATAGGAGATTAACATATGAATGAATATGAATTAGACACGCAATTTGCAGATTAACCACATAAACAGAAAGGCTTGGTTTATTTTATTACTCATTATGTTAGAATAAATACATAAAATCAACTAGTATGTAAATATGCTTAATATATTCGCAAAGAAATATAATATTAATATTTTTATTTTAATAATTTTATTAGCATGAATAATTATGAAACAAACGGTTACTTATTCATGGCTGCACTTGAATAAATTCAAGTTTGCTTAACCTAAGATTTAATAAAAGAACAAAATTTATTATTTTAGGTTAATTCTACTGATATTCTTGGAATAAAAAAACATTATCATTGTTTAATCGTATTTTAAAGAAATAATAGTAAATAGGGCCAAGTATTATACTTGAAATTAATATTTTCATTCTAAAACAGTTTTAAGTCACAAAAAAGAACGCTAGGTTTTTTTTTAAAATTAAGATAATCTAGTTGAATATAATCTCTACAAATAAATTATTCTATATTACTTAATTGTGAAAATGTTCTATATAACTTAAATAAAGGGGCTGGGACGATTAATTGGCATTAATATATTGATACATTGCGGGTTCAATGATTTAAAGAGAGATCAGGGCTTGCTTGGTTTAGGCTAGGGGCATGGAAATTTCTAAACATTAGCGACGATCATGATATGCGAATATGTCCAATGTGCGGGAAATTTGAAGATGAGATACATATATTAGGAAAATGTAATGATTTAGAATATTGGAGACGTCAGTTATTACCGGAATGATTTCTAAATTCAAATCGGGAAAGATTGGCATGCTACGAGTTATTGGTAAATCCAGAAAATTGGATAAACCTCGGTAAATTTCTGGACAAAACGCGAAAAATAAGGACAACACTCATTCATGAATAAATATATGTTATCAAAATGCAATACCATTAATTATTAACAATTATATATAAATTAATTAGTGTATAATGCTATTGTGTTATTATTTAATTGTAATATTAATGTGTTTTCTTTATGTAATTGTAATGTTAATGTTTTTTTAGTGTATAATGCTATTGTGTATTATTTAATTGTAATATTATTATTGTGTTTTCTTTATGTAATTGTAATGTTATTGCTGTTCTTGTTGTTTATTTTTCTTTACACTAGTACCAATTATTACTTTATTGTAACGGACTGTCAACAGCACGTACGGCTTACTGCCCGTGCGACCCATATTTGTAAATAATATTGTAAATATCTTACTTTTTGTCTAATAAAGTCCTACTACTACTACTACTTTTTTGCATGATAGTGCGTTCTGTCGTTTTTATAGGAATAGCGACCATGATTGAAAGGTCAATTTAATAAATATCGGGTTTGCCAACTTATAAATAACTAAATAACTATACTGTAATATTACAAATTACCTACCAATGGCGGGAAGTAAAACCACTACTTTTTATGTATACTACGCACAATATAAATACAAAAACATATCCGAAGATAGTGTGAATATACATTATACGAAATAAATAACTGCATTTTAAATTAACTGAATATTATTTGAAACAATATAAAACAATAACTTCGTACTTGTCGCCATATTATGTCTGATTGGTGTCATGGCCTGCTGTAGTCTCAACTAAATTATTTTCGGCATTTACCGTATATACATTGGCCAGACTAACGTCAGTCTGTTGGAAATATTGCGTTCATTATAAACAACTAAGATATTATTTTACTATTATTTATTATTTTGAAAACACCATCGTACAAGAAATAATGTACAACGTACGTTTGCGAAGTGTTTTACAGAATCTCGCTGTCGCTCGGGTTTTAATCATTTCCTCACTAGACTAAATAGAACAACATGCTATTATGTTGTACACACAGAAGTATATTACACAATATACTTTTAATCGACTTCAAATAAAAGTGGTATAATCTATTTTAGCTGTAAATATCACAAATTAAAATTTATTTTATGTAGGTACACTGTATATATTTAATAAATATTAATGAAAGTGCCTAAAACTAGTTTAAATATCTTTAGTATGTAAGTTTACTGAAGATGTTTGATTTATTTAATTTACATTTATTTTCGCAGAAGTATATATATATAACTCGTTCTCTTCTTTCCTACTTTTATACTGATTGCTACTTGATTTTAAAAATACATTTACAAAGTAAGAAAGATGCTTACTCACCAGTAGTGTGTTCATATTTGTGATTTTTAGGTGACTATGGCCAGATTGGAGTTGGGGACCCTTTTTATACATGTTATTGACGTTAACACACAGAGTGCTAATAGTCTCGACCTCAATATTACCTGCAGTAAACCAAACACTGTCCACGTAACAATGCAAACAGAGGAGTGTCACAGCTTCCGTCTGTCAACAATATTAATAACAAGAATTAAGGAGGCGGAGTTATCATCTTTGCTCAGACATTTTGCTGTTTACCAATATCTTAAATTATTTCACCTTTTATATTTCATCTATTATTAGAAATATGTCAGTAATAACGGATCAAAAATGTTCGTAATAGAAAATGTTTTTTAATTTAATTTCCGGTGTCGATTTATTTTAATTTCGCTTCCTTTATGACTTAATAATTGAAGGGCTTAGGGCAAAAACATGAGAAGCCACATATTGTTCTTTCTGAGATGTACCTGTAAGGGTTTTAATGCTTCAAGAATATTGTAAACACTAATTGTGCAGTATTGTTGTTAATGCATTGTGTGTCTCTATGTTTTAACTCATCACTGACGCACTTACAAATGATTTGATGGATATTTCAATACATTTATTTGCTATCATTGTAATAAATGAGATTTGTTAACAGAATCTGGCTTATCATGTTACTGCCCTAAGCCCTTCAATTAACCAGAACGAATTTTAAGTTTTTTGTAATGCTCTGAATTGAGTATTATTTTTTATGTTTTATTTACTCTATTTTATTATTTAATTATTATTTATAAAATTATTTAATATTTACCTATATAAAGTAAAGTGATCCCACAACAGGCCTCAGGGGAAGTAGGAGGTTAAGACTCCCACTTTTTCTAGACAATCGGCACTTGATGTCAGCCGGGTTGTCAGCCCTGCGTGACGGCCGCCTTTACCCCAGAACAAGCGTCTGGTACTCATTTCCGTTAGAGGCTGAGTCGACGCCAGGGCCATAGTGCCGCCAGAGGGTTTGGGTCAGTTTAAAAATCCTGACCCCAACGGGACTTGAACCCTCGACCCTCCGGCTTGTAGCTCAGTGCCTTAACCACTACGCTACGGCGTGCCGCATTTACCTATATGGTAGTTATAATAAAATAAAATTTATCAATAATAATATTAACAATAATAATAATAATACTAAAAATAATAATACTAATAATAATAATACTAATAATAATAATAATTAAAGCTACAATTCCCAACAAGAATACTACAATGGGTGTCACGTGGTAGAAGAAGAGGACAGCCAAAAATAACGTGGATTGATGGTGTTTTAAGTAGCTTGAGGGGAAAAAGGATTGAACGATGGAGATTAGAATGACGAAAAGATGTGTAGTAGAATTACAGTAATTAATCTGGCCCAGGAAGATGATGTCATATATTGTGAAATCTCCTAAATAAATAAAAATAATATAACAGTTCTTTTTGTTACATTATTTGAGGCGTTATTATATAACGTTATATCATTTTGTTTTTTATTTAAATTATTTATAGATGCTTTAATATATATGGTCATATCGCGTCTATTTATTTTTAATGGTATTATGAAATGGTGAAATTGATGAAATGAGTCTTCGTAATATAATTGCAACCTACAATTTACTTTGACGACAGAAGAAAACCAACATAAAACCTCAGTAGGTTGGTTGACACCGGGATTTGAATCTGGGATCTCCAGAATTCGAGTCTCAGTCGTAACCGCGTAAAATCAGCTCGCTCATGAGGCCATATTTATTATACCTAAGATTTGTGGATGTATTCCAGTGATCAATATGTGTTCAATTATATATGTGTAGTCTATGTTGACTGAATTAAACATTTTAATTTAAATTATTAATTATAAAAATATTCGTGGTATTCAAAATCCGATCCATTACAATTGCTTCGAGTCCACCGGGACAAGTTTCCTGGGTGATTGCTTTTTTTCGGGGTTTTTCCTCACCTGTAAGACAAAGGTTAGGAAGCTTTGTAGCCCAAACGGTCCCCGAACATCATCTGGCCATCATCATCATCATCATCATCAACATTTTCATTAAAACTT
The DNA here is from genome assembly GCA_030220185.1 of Diploptera punctata. Lineage (NCBI taxonomy): Eukaryota > Metazoa > Arthropoda > Insecta > Blattodea > Blaberidae > Diploptera > Diploptera punctata. Next base: position 1,785,802 of record JASPKZ010010652.1, on the reverse strand, counting down.
AGGGTTAAGACCTCTCCTGGCGCATCATTACTATCATCATAACCTATCATATATCATAGGGATAGTGTAAATCCACCTTCCATGCGCCCCAACCTCAGAAGTGGGTTACAATAACGCCATTGCCAGGAGAGAATACCAGAATGTCAAAATGACAAAATGATGGCATTGAATAAAAAACTATTGCTTCGATAGTAAAGATAAATCACAGAAAAAATGCTTAAAAAACGCCATGACGCGACAGGCTTGGAAGGTTTGCTTACCTCACATCCACGTGTGCCAATCACAGTTGTGGAGGATTCATAAAGTATAATAGGCACATGCGATCAGCATGTCGAATCCTCGAATCGTTACAGCTTGTTTTTGAACCTCGAAAAATCGTACTTACCAAAATTCCTCACAATATTAGCCTAAATTCCGTATTAATATATATTTATGAAATACTTTACAACATGTTGATGCGACAATTTTTTTCTAGTTCTAATCATAAATCATGCGCATACACCAACAAATGTGAAGCGGTTTACACTATGGAATCACGGGATGCCACTAACATATACACGATATTTAACGAACCTAAAAGCTAACCTAACACAATTTAACTCTGGAACCTGACGGTTAAACTTTGCATCAATATTCCTGCTTGTGGGGTCACAGTGACCCCTGAGATAATTTTAGTTTTAAAACGTGTTTATTTTAATAGGATTTAAATAAGGTTTTCTATTGTATCATATTATGCATTCTAGTAAATTAAACTTCCATATTTAATACCATTAAGCAGACCATTGAGGGTCAGGCACTACATAACTTATTAATTATATAACTATCTCACATTGTAATCACACGACAGACCAATCAAATGTTATTTTGACAGTTCACTATATGAAGCACAAAGAAGGGACATGTGATCATTTCACATGGGTTTATTGCAAGTCCACACATTCCATATATTTTTCTAGGACAGAAATTGCATATGTTTCTTCCACTGAAAGCTACAGCTTCTGTCATATTGTTGTGCACCTGTTTCTGTTGGACCCCAGGATTTTTAAACTGACCCAAACCTTCTGGAGGCACTTTGGCCCAGGTGTCGTCTCGTCTCTAACGGAAATGAGTACCAGACGCTTCTTCTTGGGGCCAAGGCAGCCGTCATGTAGGGCTCATAACCCGGCTCACATCAAGTGCCGATTGTCCAGAAAAAGTGGGAGCCTTAACCTCCTATTACCCCAATGGCCTCTTGAGGCCTGTAGTGGGATCACTTCAAAAAAACGTTAAGCTGAAGATATATAAAACTATTATTCTAATATTAATTTATATAGAGCACCCCACGCTTTTGATGGTAAAATTATTTGTATTAATAGTAATAATTATCTGTTAATGTTGAACAGATGTGTCGAAACCAGGAACATCATAACATACTAAGGTACTTAAGGTACAGTTTAATTCAAATTAATCGAAAAAATATACAATTTCAGTTGTATTATGAAATAGTTATTCAAGGCATACGTAAAGCAAAAATTCTGAGAATCACAGCGTGTTTATGGGTCTCCGCTCACAATCACTTTGCGTGGAAAGTGGCTGAATTACTTAATTCATTCTTGAGTATTTACATAAACAATAACAACACATGCCAAATACCTCGGCTATGTTGTAATTCGTTCTGAGAGTTCTCAGGAATGATTTACGTCATTAAATCCTTTCCACGCAACGTAACCGATACCCATAAGCACGTTGTGGTTCTGAGAATATTATGACTTTAACTACAAGTGAGGTAAGATGGATTTTCCAGTCGTGATTAATGAAGCTGAATCTGTTTAAAGCATCTTATATTATGCAATGTGTTTCCACCCCCCAATTTCTGTACTCTATGTAATAAATATTCAATTAATAGAAATTGCAATTTCAAGAGAAGTGCTTGGATTTAAACCTGTTAATTTCAGTTAACTAGCGGCAATGAAAGTATAATGTGGAAGTAAACAAAACCCACCGGACTTTCGAGCGCATCACATATTCCCTACTGTCAACTTTGTTTAGCGCGCAGAAAATAGTCCTTGATTAAATATCGAAATACAACTGCAATAACGTGTTAAGGATAATATAAAATGTTCAGCATTAATGGCGAATGCCGTATATAATTTATCATAAGTAATGCCACGAGTAATTTCCAATTTATCTAGAGGATTTGGAAATCAAGAGTGACACTTGTTAGGACTATTTAACGAATAAAATTAAGCTGTTTATCAGAAGTAATTATTTAAATATAGTTACCGGTATTTTAAAATGTTTATACTCGTATATTTAATGTAAACGGCAAAGTTTGAAAGAAAATCAGAAATGTGAAGTTATGTATATTCACTGCAACTTGATCATATTATTTATTGCAAATAAGGATCACAATATTGTAAGAATGCACCCTAGTGAAGAAATAATTAAACACATCAAACTGTATATTATAATCACAATTATAGTTTATTCATTTATTTTTTTAGTAAGCAACTGTAAAATCAACTAATCTGTTCATTATTTGCTATATTCAATGTATTTGTTGGAGAAAAATAATGCTATGACATATTCAGAATATTAAGAAGGAGGAGATTTCTTTATCACAAAAGCAGGAGCTGATAACGATAAATCGATAAAGAGCAAGGTGAAACACGGCTGTCATTAGTTGTAAAACAAAATTCATTGAAACATGATTAGTCATTGACTACCATTTGGGGCTTGAGTTAAATATAAATAGTAAATTTTAAATGTTACTGACCACTGTTTTATATCCACCGCTGTGGTCTCGCGGTAGCGCGCTGGCTTGTCACGCAGCGGGCCCGGGTTCGATTCCCGGTCGAGACAGGTTCCTGGGCGAGTTTTTTTTCGGGTTTTTTCCCTCACCTGTAAGACAAATGTCAGGACGCTAGGGCCGAACGGTCCCCGAAAATCATCCGATCGTCCTTATCATTATCATCATCACCCTTCAGCGGTGTGGAAGGCAACGGGAAGCTACCACACCTATAATTCCCTAGTTAAGCTGAAAAGCATAGCATGAAAATGCTATAATTGCAGTGAAAGACCTGCCCTCGGGCAGAATTACTGTGGATGGATGGACAGTTTATATGAATAGCCCAATGTATATATTGTGAATTCGGCTTGCCCGAAGCAGAAAGGGGTTCTCTAGTTTCAATACGATAGAGCAAGATAGTGGATCTGCTGTCATTAAACATAAGCGGAGAACTCTCTGAAACCGCTATAATATTAAACGTGTTTTCTGAATTCAGTGAAAAGTACCCTGACCTTGCACTTAACGATATTGCTAATTCAACGTCCGAGATAACTGGTGTATTATACGACTCAGCTGAACGTTGACCTCCACTCATAGCAGCACTGTCGCTGCGACGGCACTACGTAGATACTATCCATATATAATCAGGAACAAATAGCAAATGAAGCACTTACCCAGCTTACTTACGGTATTGCACTGCAGTCCTCGACGCCACAGACTGATGTGAAGCGAATGTACGCGGGATGACACGGCGTTAGTTCGCAAATCATCCACGAACAAAGCAAGTCATTGTTACGCTGTGTCGGATAGTATGGTGTTTTCAGTATTTATAGTTCCCCTAAAGGGAAGTCAATCGGAGTTTTTAGGAAAAGAATTGCATGCTTTGATTAAGTTCACATATCACGGTTTGAGAAAGGTGCAATAGTTTATATGGCCGAACAAACAGTCATACATTACTTCATTTACTCATTACTGTATCTTAAACTCGATAGAAATTGTATGGAGACAGGTGAAGGATTATTTTGGCCAGAAATAACTTACTTACTTTTTGAGGGCCTCTCCACTTTTCAGCAGTTACCCTGTATTCCCATTCGCCATTCTTGCCGATCACGCCATTCATCCTCCTCCAGACCTCGGTCGTTCATCAATCTATGGATCTCCCCTCTCCACGTTGTTCTTGGCCTGCCCCGTTTCCTTCTACCAGAAGGTGACCATTCCAAAAGAGTTTTGGGCCACCTATCATCCTCTATTCTCCTGACATGGCCATACCACTGAAGAGCTCGTCTTTCGACCCTTTCCACGACTGTCTCCCCCATATCCATCATCTGCCTCACTTTTTCATTTCTTCTTCTTTCCAACCTGGACACCCTGGCACTGCGTCTTATTCCATCCATCTCCACTGCCAAGATCTTAGTTTTTTGTCCCTCTACCAAAGTCCATCCCTCAGCACCATAAGTCTATGCTTTCCACAACAGACTTCAAAATCCTCTTCTTCGTGTGGTTTGACATGGTCCTACTCCACAGTACTCCTTTCAACATTTGTATGGCTCTTCGTGCTTGTACTAACCTGCTATCTACTTCAGCTTTACAACTCCCTGATTCATCAATAAGTGATCCCAAATATTTAAAAATTTTAACAGCTCTAATAATTCCTTGGGATAGGGATATATCTCGTCCACTTCCTCCTACTACAAGATATTCAGTTTTTTCCATGTTTACTCTTAATTCTCCTATTTCAAAAGCATTTAGAAGTTTTCTCATCATGTATTTCACATCCTCACGACTCTGAGCTATCAACACTTGTTCGTCTGAAAATAATAAGGAATGTATTGTGCCACCTTGGACTGGTACTCCCATGCCTCCACAATATCGATTCCACGTTTTTCAAATTTTCGACGTGCGTATACACGTTCACGAAGGATTTACATCTGTGACAGCATAGGAATGGCTTAACTGCATTCGACATGTCATACAGGAAGAAAACAAGCTATAAGATTTGGAAAACTTTACATGTATTGATTGGAAAATCTTAAATTAAAATGTACAAAAAATAGTAAAATTGTATTATATAGGATGATTTAAATTTAATATGCCCATCGCTGTGATCTCGAGGAAGCGTGCTGTCTTTTCACGCAGCAGGCTCGAGTTCAAGTCTCGATCGAAATAAGTTTCCTGGGTCAGGTTTTTTAATGTTTTTTTCCCCTCATCTGTAACTCAAATTCCAGGAAACGTTGAGGCCTAAATGGTTTCCGAACACCATATGGTCGTCATAATAATCATCATTCATATTCATCAATCCACAGTAATTTTGCCCGAAGGCAGTCTTTCACTACAATCATAGCATTTTCATGCTATGCTTGCAGCTTTACTAGGGAATTGTAGGTGTGGTAGCTTCCCGTTGCTTTCCACACCGGTGAAGGATGGTGATAAAATGATAAGGATGATGATGACGATCATATGATTTCGGGGACCGTTTGGGCCCTAAATTTTTCCTGGCATTTGTCTTACAGATGAGGAAAAATCCCGATAAAAACCTCACCCAGAAAAACTGTCCCGACCAAGGATCGAACCCGGGGCCGCTGCGTGACAAGGCAGCACGCTACCTCGAGACCACAGCGGTGGACCCATCATTCATATATACCTTATATTAAGTTTATGATTAAGGACTCTCCTGGCGCATCATTATCATCACCCATCATATGATTGGGCCAGCGTAACCTCGCCATTCAGGTGCTCCAACTTCAGAAGTGGGTTTCAATTACGCTAATGTCAGGCCAGAACACCAGAAATATCGAAATACAAACCTCGGATATTGAATAAAAAAATTAATATTTATTACATCAGAGAGGAGTTTTATTTTTCGAGAATATCACATTAATTCTCAAGTTATACAGTAAATAAATAATAGTTTTAAAAAAACTAGTAGTAGTAGGACTTTATTAGACAAAAAGTAAGATATTTACAATATTATTTACAAATATGGGTCGCACGGGCAGTAAGCCGTACGTGCTGTTGACAGTCCGTTACAATAAAGTAATAATTGGTACTAGTGTAAAGAAAAATAAACAACAAAAACAGCAATAACATTACAATTACATAAAGAAAACAGAATAATAATATTACAATTAAATAATAACACAATAGCATTATACACTAAAAACATTAACATTACAATTACATAAAGAAAACACAATAACATTACAATTAAGTAATAACACAATAGCATTATACACTAAAAAAACATTAACATTACAATTACATAAAGAAAACACATTAATATTACAATTAAATAATAACACAACAGCATTATACACTAATTAATTTATATATAATTGTTAATAATTAATGGATTGCATTTTGATAACATATATTTATTCATGAATGAGTGTTGTCCTTATTTTTCGCGTTTTGTCCAGAAATTTACCGAGGTTTATCCAATTTTCTGGATTTACCAATAATTCGTAGCATGCCAATCTTTCCCGATTTGAATTTAGAAATCTTTCCGGTAATAACTGACGTCTCCAATATTCTAAATCATTACATTTCCTAATATATTGTATCTCATCTTCAAAGTTCCCGCACATTGGACATATTCGCATATCGTGATCGTCGCTAATTTTTAGAAATGTCCATGCCCCTAGCCTAAACCAAGCAAGCCCTGATCTCTCCTTAAATCCTAGGTTGAGTATATACGATTCTTTTCCCCAGACGTGTTTTAGGTCTCTTTCTAAACACAGTGAGCGTTTCCTGTACATTCGGCGAAAGTATCTTGTTGGTTTATATCTAAGTACCTCCTCCTTATTTTTCTCCACACGTTCTTGCGATTTTCAGTCCCTTTTTCCCATATCCAGCCCATCCCAATCTTTTGGAGTTCTCTCCTAATCTCGTCTGCCCAAAATTTAACATCTATGTTTTTAATTTGGTGGTCGTAACAAATTGCTCTAAGCATTGTTTGTTCACCTTGGATTACTCGCAACCAGTATTTGAGTACACGAATTTTGCAGTTAATGTCGTCCTGGAATGACCCAAATTCATATAAAATTCCACAGTTAGAAACGGCCTTACTAAGTCCTGTAACATACTTTAGAAAATGCGTATATACCTTATTTAGTATTTCCGTTCTTTGGAAACCCCAAATCTCACTACCATAGTGCATTACTGGCCTGACCATCGCTCCATACGTTTTTTCTAATGTGCTGACTGGAATATCAGGCACTCGACCCAGAATACCGAGTACACTGTTAAGTTGTCCCCTCCCTTTAAATAATGCTATATCAATGTGCTTTTTCCACTTTCCGTTCATTTTCAACGTCGTACGAAGATATTCAAAATGTTGATCTCTGTATTTCCATTCCTCTGCTCTACCATAAACCGTCCCATTTTTAAAGGTCATTGTTTTTGTCTTATTAACATTCACAGTCAATCCGCAATTCCTACAGTATATTTCCAGTAGGTCAAGACCTCTTTGCAATCCCTTGATTGTCTTGGAACAGATACACGCTTTATTAGAAAACTAAAAAATGAAAAACAATTTTAATTTCCAATACGCTTGGGATAAAATAAAGTGGTCAACAAAAAAATCATCTCTAACACATATAGAATAAAATTAGAGTTACCAACAAAAATAAAATAATTTTACCATCAAAAGCGTGGGGTGCTCTATATCAATTAATATATTTGATAATAAACAGATATTGGTAAAAGTAAGCTCTCTAAGAAGAAAATGTAAAAATCATAAAAATCACCCCACGCTTTTGATGGTAAAATTATTTTCTTTTTGTTGATAACTCTAATTTTATTCTATATGTGTTGGAGATTATTTTTTTGTTGACCACTTTATTTTATCCCAAGCGTATTGGAAATTAAAATTATTTTTTATTTTTTAGTTTTCTAATAAAGCGTGTTCTTTTAGTTTTTTAAACTATTATTTATTTTTTAGTTTTTAGTTTTAATATTTTACAGAATAAGATAAAAATGTAAATATCTTTAAATTCGATACTATTGTAGTATGAGCTAAAAGTAATACTCTTCTATAAAAAAAAACCCTCCCAGCCGGATTTGAACCAGCGACGTATGGATTTCTGAAATTATATACCACTAAGAGTTCACTGGTCTACCAACTGAGCTCTTACAACGATTGACTAAAAACTCGACAAGTCCGCAATCTATTATACCAGTTTTCATTTTTTGATTTTCGGATGATTCTGGCCAGGATTTTAGAAACAAAATATGAAATTATTGTATTGCCACGGGTTCTCTACACGTATACAAAGTTTCAAGTCGATCCAATGTTTCTAAGTGGGTGAAAATCGCGTTGAAAGATTCCGTTACATTGATACAAAAACACGTTATTTGATTTTCTGATGATTATAACCAGGATTTTAGAAAATAAATATGAAATTATTGTATTGTCACGGGTCCTGTACAAGTATACAAAGTTTCAAGTCGATCCAATGTTTCTAAGTGGGTGAAAATCACGTTGAAAGATTCCGTTATATTGATACAAAAACACTTTTTTTGATTTTCTTATAATTATGGCCTGGATTGTAGAAAATAAATATGAAATTATTGTATTGTCACGGGTCCTCTACAAGTATACAAAGTTTCAAGTCAATCCAATATTTCTAAGTGGGTGAAAATCGCGTTGAAAGATTCCGTCACATTGATACAAAAACAATTTTTTCTTGATTTTCTGATGATTATGGCCAGGATTTTAGAAAATTAGTATAAAACTATTGTATTGTCACGGGTCCTCTACAAGTATACAAAGTTTCAAGTCGATCCGATGATTTTAAGTGGGTGAAAATCGCGTTGAAAGATTCCGTTACATAGATAGATAGATAGATAGATAGATACATGTCAAGCTAATATAAAGCGTGACAAGTCACTTTTCCACGAAATCTAGAAAACGGACTTCTAATTACAATTTACCTACTTCCTTACTAGAGTGCCTAACTATTAAGGTAAATAAAGCCATAAGTAAACTGTTTCTTTTACTGTGATGATTTTGAAGATTTCCGGGCTATAAGGCCGAGGTCTTGAGGCTTGAATATCCCCGACGTTTCGCCAGAGACTGCGTCCGGCATCCTCAAGGGTTTACTGTTTCACACTTATAAAAAATAGTCTTTATGGAGAATGTAATGGCACCTGATACCCAATTTCAACTAAAAAGTGACTTACCTGGTTGTTTCCCTTGTATCCTTGATGGGTAAAATATATTTTTACAAAGATAACCTATCTTTTCAGCATTTACAAAAATAGTTCAATGTTTTATATTATGATAACAGAAATAAATTATGAAATATTTTGTAATTCACTGTCAAAATGGAGCAGAGATTAAAATGTTTCTGGAAAAGAGCGCTTTGATGAAAAAGGAAAATAAAGGAAAGTTAAAACTACGCCATTAGTCTGGAATAACATTATTTTCAATTATGCGTTTAATTATTCCATGTTTATGTTGTAGTAAAAATAATGATTCCCTTTACATTTCTTGAATTAATAGCACAATTTTACTAGACACGTCCACCGCTGTGGTCTCGAGGTAGCATGCTGCATTGTCACGCAGCGGGGCCGGGTTCGTTCGCCGCTCGGGACAAGTTTCCTGGGTGAGGTTTTTTTGGGGTTTTTCCTCACCTGTAAGACAAATGTCAGCATACTTTAAGGCCCAAACGGTCCCCGAAATCATATGGTCATCATTATCATATTCACCTCATTAGATTAAGTTTAGGTTTAAGGCCTCTCCTGGTGCATCATTACCCATCATCATCACCAATCATAACATTGGGGCAGCGTAACCCCGCCTTACAGGCGCCTCAACCATAGAAGTGGGTTACAATACGCCAATGTCAGGAGAGAATACCTTAAATGTCGAATGACAAACAGGTGGCATTGAACAAAAAGAATGTTATTAGACACTCTGTGTTATTCTTGGCTGAAAGTGTTAGTAATATAAATAAGTAAGCAAACATTTCTTTATTCCAGTGAAATTTATTCTCAATGTAACAGAAGTACAAGAAACAACATCGATGATATTTAGATGAGGTAATCACTCCAAGAGAAACATCACGAATAGAGTGGAAACAAAGCCAAATTTTATGTTGTTTACTTCCTATATTCTGTCTAATCGGCACGAATATGAAAGAAAATTGAGTTATCAGAATACCCTTTATATAAAAATACAGAAGAATAATTTATTCAGTACTGCAGTAAAGTATCTTTATTGCCTGAGATTGTATTCGATATATCGTGTATTAGTTTGGCACAAGAAATAAGTTAGATAGGATTAATTCCTCCCTATGGCCTTCTCTTCTGTGGTTGATCTTCTTCAGGATGTGCCAAGTTGTACTCGATAGAGCGTTGTATAGCTTCAGGAATGGGGGGAGCCACTGGAATATGCGAACCCTGTGGGACAAATCCATTTTCATCGGCTGTATATACAAGGGAAATTGAACTGCCATCTGGTGCTACATAAGAATATTGGCCTTGGACTGCCTCGCCTCCCTCGTCGTTAGGTCCCGCAGCTCTTGCTACTCCTGATTCTTCAGCCCTGATGCCATCTCCAGTCTCATAACTGAAATTACATATAAAAATTAATTTCCTTTATACATATATGATTAATTGATCAAAATACTATATTCCTGTCTCTCAACCATAGACTTAGAATGGATCAAATTCCAGGTTTTTGTTCAAAATTTCCAAAAACCGAAATTTATAGGCCTGTGAAGCAACCCTTGTAATAGGATAGGATTGTAATTTTGTTCAGATTTCACCAAAACTCCTATGTGTACGACTATATCTGCATTTTTTAAAATTCAATGTAACGTGCAAGATAGCTTGCAATTCCTTAGGTTAATGTTCAAAACAAAACAAAAAAGTATATAAATATAAACAAATCTTAATCACATTAACAATTTTCTAATAAGCATCCACATATGATGAAGATAATAATAATAATAATAATAATAATAATAATAATAATAGTAGTAGTAATCAGGAAGCTGCCGCCGTCTTCCGGAAACCAAACGCCATTCCTCTCTGTCCATCCATTGATCTTCCTTCAATCCTCTGATATGTATAGCTGCTTGTACCCCTTCTATCCAAGTTTTTTTCGGTCTTTCTCTCTTCCTCCTTTCCATTGGGATCCATTCTATAACAATTTTAGGCAATCGTTGCTCTGGCATTTTTTTGACATGGCCATACCACTGTAATCTTTTCTTTTCTACAATGTCTATGATGTCCGGCTCCTCTTGTACATCCATAATTTCCCTTATTACTTTATTTGGTATTCTATCCATTCTAGATTTTCCAGCTGATCTTCTTAAAACATCCATATCTGTACTAAAAATTATTTTCGCTCAAACAAAACAAGCAATAAGTGCTTTAAACTCTGTTTGGTGCAGCAAAAAATAATAATAATACATATTTGATAATATTGATTGATGCAAGTTGTTCATTATAAATATTTTCAATTAGACTAAAGTATGACAACTCTTTGCTAATATTCGCATCTAAATGTGTATGTTTGCAAAAAGTCTTTCTTAACGAGATATTCAAGATAAGAATTTTATTGAAAAATATGAGTTTTTCAGATTTATGAATACATTGTCTATGGAAATTTTAATTTCAATATTAGCAACTAATAAATAAGTATTTCAAATAAATTTAATGTTTATTATTTTTTATTACAAGATACATTCTGCATGCAAACTAATATATTTCATTTCCTATAGCTGTTAAACATCTACTTTTTTGCGAATAATTACACATGACTATAATTGACGTTGTTGTACAATTGAGATGCCCCCAAACTTCCCTGTATGGTGTCTTCAGTTACCGTTATAATATTATACGGACTGTCAACAGCACGTACGGCTTACTGCCCGTGCGACCCATATTTGTAAATAATATTGTAAATATCTTACTTTTTGTCTAATAAAGTCCTACTACTACTAAAAAAATATTATAATGTGGTTGTGAAAAGAAAAATTAATGTCTGAAGCAGGAATCGAACCGTGAACCTCTCGTATTCCGTACGAGCGTGCAAGACATAGCACAAACATTAACAATTCTTTCCACATATAGGCCTACAAATCTATAATTCTCGTTTCGTCCGCTGCCAGGTAGATATCACCACCAACGTCAACGGCCGGCTTCATTTAGAAGTATCTATGTTTTGAGATTTTACACCACCACTTTTATAAGCAGTAATCGATAATATTATAATATGATCCATTATTGGAACTGTGTTAAAATAACAATATGGAAAGTGTTAAGTTCTATTAATGTTTTAACATAATACTTATCTGTAAACTTAGATAACAAGTTAAGTGTAAAGATGTTGAATTTGAGTACAAACAAAATTGGCAAATTTTTATTTTGCATTGAATTTGGAAGAGAAATTATAATAAATACAGCAAATACATTAGAAGAGATTTATGCTGGCATGTACGAGTATCAAATCATCCCCTCAAAACGTTCTTAGGTGTAAAGAGAGCTGGAACAATCATAACTAACTGTTTAACTGTAATTATTAGTTTGCACAAACTGTAATAAAAATTGTGCATTCATACCGCATTCGAGTTGATTACATTTCGATATTGGCTAAACATACTTGCTGTCAATGATACGTTAATGTTTCAAGTATTTTTATTGCACGTTTTACTATAATTATAGTTAATTATAAGTAATGGGACAAATACTCCAGAAACACGTACCTGTATTTGTATGAACCGTCTGCATTCACTTCGCTTTGTAGAGAGATGATGGGAATTTCGTTTGGGTTGTTATAGGCCTTGGGTGGGGCCCCCAGGGCCACAACGGCAACAGAGGCGAGAAAAATCTGCAAATCAAGAGAATTTTCATCACTTTAACAGTAATAATATTTCTACATTTTCAATTACTTGCAAGCATTAGACACTGTACATCAAAACTACTGTATTAAAAATGATTGCATTCATTGTTTGACAATACCCTTTTGTGTTCCTATATTATTTGTAAGTTGTGTAGTAGGTAGAGTTCTGACAATACCTCTTTATTCTATTATTTGTCATTTGTATAGCAGGTAGCGTTTTACAGTATTTTATTCTAGACAAATGTACGTGGAATTTTTACCTGGATATATTTCTACTTTTCCACATACATATTTTATAGCGATATTAGTAATATATTCTATTTTCATTATTTATAGATTTATTTAATTTTAATAACAATTTAATATATTTCGGAACATTTTAGTTTCAGATCCATGCATATTAGAGTTGTATCTTAGTTTATATATCTCCTATCATATTAATCGCTACAATTGTTATTTGCAGATGATCAAATAATTTTTGCAGGGGATGAAGATGATATGAAATATATGATAAATAAACTAATGGAAGAATATAAAAAATGGGGACTGAATATAAATTTACAGAAAACAGAATATATGTGTTTGGGAAAGGATGTGGAAGACATCATACTTGAAACAGGGAAAATAAAAAAGATGTGATTTTTTTTAATATCTTGGGTCAATAGTTACAAGTTTAGGTACCTGTGAGAGAGATGTACGGACTAAAATTGCAATAGCAAAAAATGCAAGTAAGACATTACATGGAATAATTTGGAATAAAAATATTACAAAGGAAACTAAAATGAAAATTTATAAGTGCATAATACAAAATATTTTGTCATGTGGAAGTGAAACTTGGTCTTTGACGGAATTACAAAATAATAAAATTAGAATAGTTGAATTTGATTATTTTAGAAGAAGCCTCCAAAAAACAAGAGAGGATAAAATAAGAAATTAATTCCTTTGGAGAGAAATGAATGTCACCACATCTGTTTTTAAGAGGACTGAAAATCAAACGCTTAAATGGTATGGGAAATGGGAAATGAAAGATGCCCAAAAAATATATACTAATAGTCGCCCCCTGGAAGAAATAAACATGCCAGACCAATATGGAAATGGAAAACCTACGTCAGAACCATAATGGATAACAGGAATTTGGAAGAGGGAGATTGGAATGATACAGATAAATGGAAACTGAAGACGGCAAACCTACAAGTGGAGGAAAGCCGAAGAAGAAGAAGAAGAAGAAGAAGAAGAAGAAGAAAAATTGATACAATGGCATTTGTCGTACATCTATGTTTTATGAATAAAAATATGAACATGTAAATGTGCAAACTCTAATCAGGATTGTATAAAATCCTAGGAAAAACGTGTAATATCTTTCATATAGATACTTTCTGATTTATATAACTATTTTCTTAGAAATCTCTCTACGTATACTGTATATATTTTGTTCATCAAATGTCCTTGTTTCCTACGTAACTTTCAAACTTTTCACATGTAACGGATTTGAATTAGTTAAACTTCTGTGTTATTCATAAATTTCATATTAAATTATAATTTTGCCCTACGTAAAGATGAATACACTCATTTTGATTTAATTTTATACCCTATATCAACTAATTTTATTTTAAAACACTGCGCCGCATTTAATTGCAATGCTAAAAGTAAATAAAATTATATTATACAATGATCTTTTTTACTGTCTTGCTGCTAAGAAACATTGATTTTTATTAACAAATCCGATCCAAAATATTGTTTTATGATGTAAAATAACTGCTACTTAATAAATCTCTCTCGTTAAATAGTTTTTGTTTTGGTATTTTAGGAAATATTTTATTGGAAGTTATTTAAATCAGAAGCAGATTTTTCTCCATGGCATGATAGGCCTAGAAAATCTTTGTATGCTGACCTCACATCTACACGTGTTAATCATGATCATCCAGCCAGTGTACGGATGTCATGTGTTAAGAATGCAGGTTTCCTCAACTTGGGTCGTTATTAATTGCTGCTACCAAAATTCATTTCGATATTTGGTGGGCCATTGTCCCATGCGGACCGAAGTTCTATGATAGCATTTCTTCTCCTGTGGGGACTAGAACCAGCGAAATTCCTTAACCCTGCACCAGGATATCATAGTTGAAACCTTTCGTCCACGGGGACAATGAGCAGACGCAAAAATCTATAAAAATATATTTAGTAGAAGTTGTGCAATGATAAGTGAAAGTTAAAAACAAATACAAATATAAGTCATACTTAGGTGAGAAGTCGCTTGTTGTATGTCGTGTGCTAATCCGATTAAACCTTATTAATAATGTTTTATGGTTTAAGAAGGTGGACGAATTAGCAACCCGAAGAGAATGGGAAATCATTGGGTTTTTATGTTCTTAGTTATATAATTAGACGATGCATTTATTATCCACACAATTTTTTGTATAAAATTGTAAATAATAATGTTGAGTGATTCCGGGTTATGTGGCCGTGGTCCATAGTTGGTGTTGATACCAGACGTTTCGCCCTCAACTGCGGAGGGCATCTTCAATGGCGAGTGCTTCTAGGCGTGTTTCCTGGTCGGAAGATCTACTTAGAGTGAGCGCTGTGGACGTAGTGGACGTTGTGTTGATACTAGTGGTGGGTGCAGGGTGAGTGGGCGTGGCTCTTGCTGATTGGCTAATGGTCGTCTCCTTGTTGTCCCTAGTGTTAATGCATTTATTTTCTAGTGTATGATACCAGGCCTTAGCCAGTTTTATACCTTCCTCTTTTCTGTTGATATTTCCCTTATGCTTGTATATTTCTATAGCCTCTCGGTATAATCTAGGGAAATAGTAGGAAGTTGTGGCTAAAACTTCTGTATCGTCGAATAGAATCTGGTGTCCATTCATAATGGCATGTTCTGCTACAGCTGATTTATCCATTTCTCCTTGTCTGCAGTTTCTTTTATGTTCTGATAAACGGGTGGCTCTACTTCTTTTCGTGGTCCCTATATATGATTTCCTTGTTCGTGTGGTAAATCATATATAGGGACCACGAAAAGAAGTAGAGCCACCCGTTTATCAGAACATAAAAGAAACTGCAGACAAGGAGAAATGGATAAATCAGCTGTAGCAGAACATGCCATTATGAATGGACACCAGATTCTATTCGACGATACACAAGTTTTAGCCACAACTTCTACTATTTCCCTAGATTATACCGAGAGGCTATAGAAATATACAAGCATAAGGGAAATATCAACAGAAAAGAGGAAGGTATAAAACTGGCTAAGGCCTGGTATCATACACTAGAAAATAAATGCATTAATACTAGGGACAACAAGGAGACGACCATTAGCCAATCAGCAAGAGCCACGCCCACTCAACCTGCACCCACCACTAATACAACGTCCACAACGTCCGCAGCGCTCACTCTAAGTAGATCTTCCGACCAGGAAACACGCCTAGAAGCACTCGCCACTG
The DNA here is from genome assembly GCA_030220185.1 of Diploptera punctata. Lineage (NCBI taxonomy): Eukaryota > Metazoa > Arthropoda > Insecta > Blattodea > Blaberidae > Diploptera > Diploptera punctata. Next base: position 1,769,751 of record JASPKZ010010652.1, on the reverse strand, counting down.
AAGATGCCCTCCGCAGTTGAGGGCGAAACGTCTGGTATCAACACCAACTATGGACCACGGCCACATAACCTGGAATCACTCAACATTATGATTACCGGCCGTGAAAGCCTGCATTCAACTATAAAATTGTAAACTTAGATATATACAGATTTGCAGTTACATACAGACTGCTCGGGAATTCCCATTAAAAATGTATAGGGCTCGTAGAGAAAACTGAGAAGACAACGTTTTGAATGTAAATCTTTATCTTGAAACCCACCGTTTTCGCGCTGCAGATACAAGTTAGTATAAAACATTTAAATCTTGCGGGTTTGTCAGGGATAAATATATAGTAATTTAGTAAGACTCATTTATTTACATTTACACAACGAACAATAACTGATTACGAGACAATGTCTAATGGCAAAGGAAAAATAAATAATTTCACTTTGTTACTGTAAGTATAAGATGGAGCAAATTAGCATAATATGAATCGCAGGTATAATGTGTGCAACTACCTTGTTAGTCGCCATATCGAACTGCTTTTTCAATGGATAAGTACTATTCACAATGTTAAATACAGTAGAAAAGTTTGGTTAGTTTTCATGTATACAATTATTCTTACAGTCTTCTCTGATGTTGGACATGTCACAAATCAGTGAAGGGTTGTGTAAATGTAATTAATTGAGTCATAAATCATTACATTGCTATCAATTTGCGGACACGGGAGATTTAAATGCTTAATGCGAAATTGTTTCATCCTGTAGCACAAAAAAATATACGATTCCGGACAAATGTTCCTATTCAAAACTGTATCCACACAGTTCTCTCTACAACCCCTAGAAGTGTATAATGGGATTTTCTAAACACCATCTGTATATATATATATATATATATATATATAGCTACATACAGCCTAAAGTACATAAAATATACTCGAGTTATTAAATATCGTAAACAAAAATATCGTTTTTCCTTGCATAATATAAACAGTAAAAATGAGACGTGTACTTGTCAGAACATAAAAGCAACATCATTATTATAATGATTCACTTATGCATTTCGATCAAAATATTAAAAAAATTGTATGGTTATATTTCAAAATATGCAGTTTTCCTGTGCCCTTATATCTAATTTTAAAAGAAACTAGTGTCCCGGAGGAGTCAGGGTTTTTAAAGTGGCCTGAATATTCTGTGGCATCTTGGCTTTTGGGGTCGACTCAGCCTCTAACGGAAACAAGTGTCAGCCTGGAGATAAAAGGCGGCCGCCACGCAGGAAAGACAAGCAGGCCGGTATCTCGTCTCGATTGTCTACAAAAATGAGAGCCTTAACCTCCTACCACTTCCAGGACTGTAGTGCGGAGTAATTTTGTCTACAGTAGTTGTTAAAGAAATACTTTTGATTGTATTTAGTTATATTTGTTGTATAGTAATCGTTATATTATATGGGATTTATCGATCTAAAGAAAGTATGATGAAATAGTAATAATTTATGTTATTTTTAATTTAATTCAGGTGTCGTTTTTTCTCTTTTCACTATTATTATTTAACATTTTTAGTAATTTAATTTATTGTATTATAGAGTTTAATTACTGATGAATGCACATGAGCACGGATTATTAATCTTTCAATAGAAGCTAGGCCTTTACAGTGCATTGAATGAGATATGTATATTAAATAAATGAAACTATAATTTTGGTCGAAAGAGCTTAATCGAGGATGAAACGAAAAAAAGTATTAATATATATAAAACTAATCTACCTCACAATTAATAATGCTTAGACACAGAATAGTACTGCATTTTGGTTAATAATTTCAAACAAGTGATTGTGCGTGATTTAAACAGAGATCTGAGAGAACTAACATGAAAAAATATATACTGATGTATGAATTAATTGATTAGCCGCCCAGAAAAAAGTTTATAACCCTTATTTTTTCCCCAAGTGGAGTTTTACATGTGGAAAGGTTGTGTTAATGACACGTAGGACCTTTTTTTTCGTGTAAGAGTTAACTTTCGAAAAAAATAGGATTACAACCTTATTATGGTTAGATATTAAATTATGTTAAAACAATTTAAATGCTTTGATTTAAATATTTTAATTTCCACACAAACGATTTCGAAATATTGCAATGGAAACTGGATTATCGTATTGACATTTTTATCCAGTACATGTTGTCTTTACAGTGTTATATTTATTTCGCCAGCACAAAGAAAAATGGAGATTTAGGTACTAGAACCCCAGAAATAAACTGTTACGATCTAACAAGGGAACTGCCATCCATTGCATGCCGAAACCTACCTTAAAATGTCTTCCAGAGAAGCGTTGTGATAAACAAATCTGCCGTTTTTAATTGCAAGGTATTAAAATACAGTGTCAAATGTCTTATTTAAACTATAGGGAAATAATACAAGAGAAAAACTGATACACTGGATAACCGTAACTACCAGCCATCTATGCCGCGTCCCGCCTCATTCTGTCACGCTAATAGTCCAGCAGTGATGTACATCTGCTTCGTACAGTGGGTTACTATTACTGGATTTTGTATTCGATTTCTGTGTCTTGCAGTTAAAAACGGCAGATAATATTTTGGACTTGGCTCCTGTACATCACAACACCTCTCTGGGGGGATACTTCAATATAGGTTTTGATGTTCAATGGTTGACAGTTATCTTGAAAGTAAAACAGCTCCTGAAGGACTTCTTCTCTGCATCTATATTTTTAGATTTTAATTGTATGATTGGATCCACGTTTCTACTGTTGACTTTAGGTGATTACATCAATTCGTGAAGTACTTTCACCTTCAGTCAGACACTTCACCTCCTCTTGGACTCATAAATATTGTTTATTGCGAAGTGCGGTTGCAAGTATTTCCGGTCGATATTTTGCCGTTTAATTCCCAGAAGTTCGCCTTGAACACAACTGTCTAGCGTATGCGGTACAGTTTCATACTCATTGCACTGACGATTGTGCGTTGTGCGGGAGGAGTGTCCAGGAAACCTGCGTTCTAGAGGACGGCCGTTTTAATAATATTTAATTTATTGTTTGAATAAATAAAGTTAATTTTTCCTCCAAATTTCTATATTCCAGTACGTATTAACTCTCGTTTTTAAATGCGTAATTATCAGAATGTAAAACATAAGCTGTAGCATAAATACATACAACTGCTACTACTACTACTACTACGGACGGTATCAATAAATTAATGTACACCGTGTCCACAAATATAGTATCATATTTTAAACTACTACTACGTCGCTTTGGATAATCGTATCTAAATGAAATTAGTAATAATCAAAAGAGAAACTTAAAACGTTTTTGCTATACCTCATAGACATTGAATATGACCCTCGCGAGTGACGCTGCAGACATCGAGGCGATATTCCCATTCACGCCACACACCCTCCAACATATGTGAAGAAATGGACTGGATGGCAGTAATGATACGAAGCTGGATTTCTTGCAGGTTTTGAGGCAATGGGAGTACATAGATACAATCGTTTATGTAATCCCATAAAAAGATGTCACAGACCGCCAAGTCAGGTGACCTCGGCGGTCACTTCTAGAAAGCATTAACATCATCTCCGGCACGTCCAATCCATCTTCCTGGAGGCCGGTCATTCAGAAGCTCCCGAACATTCAAATGCCAATGAGGAGGTGCTCCATCTTGCTGTAAAAGATATTAATTGCCTTCTTCTTGTTCCAATTGTGGAAATAACCATTCAATGAGCATATCAAGATGATTTGCACCGTTGGCATTTGCCTCTAGAAATAAAAATGGCTCATAGACTTTACGTTTCGATACGGCACAAAATACATCACTTTAGGGAAGTCTCTTTCAACTTCCATAATGGTGTTTGGATTTTCACTCCCCCAAATCCTAAAATTATGCCTGTTTACTTTCCCATTAACGTTGAAAGTTGCCTCATCAATGAAAATTATTTTTTCTGGCAGTTCTTCATTATCCTCCATTAGTGCCTTGAAATGTTCAGAGAAATCTAATCGCTTTGCATGGTCATCAGATTTCAACTTATGCACTAATTGGAGTTTGTAGGGGTGAACTTCAGTCATGTACGTAGGATCTTAGATACGGTGGATTTAGGGATGTTTAACTGTTGACTAGCTCTACTACAGACTTCTTGGGACTACGCACAAATGCCTCCCGCACTTGATCCACAATTCCAGCATCGACAGATGGTCTCCCTGAACGACCTTTTTCTTTGAATACATATGCAGCCACGATCCACAAAATCATGGTGCCACTTCAAAATTAACTTGTGTGTAGGAGCCTGATGTTGAAACCTTCGCCTAAAAGCACGCTGGACCAGCACCGGACTCTGCGTGGTGTGATATTCCTAAACACATCACCTACGTTTTTGATGGTTCGCCATAACTCCTTAAAACTTATTTCATAACTTCTTAAATAATAACACAATTTCAAAAGAACAGCAAACATTTTACATTTAACCTGTCTGCTAAATACCCAGCAATGAACCCATACCGACAAAAAAAGATTAAATTTGGTTTAGTTTCTGTATTGTTGTCCATTATTCTCCAATGTTGACATTGTTAACATGCACATACGTTTTTGAGTTTCTCTTTTGATTGTCGCCAATTTCATTTATATACGATTATCCAAAGCGTAGTAGTAGTAGTTTAAAGTATGATACTATATTTGTGGACACGGTGTACTATAATAATAATATAAAACAAAACAATATATATCACAAATTAAACATTTGAATTAACTAGTCAAATTAAGTAGCTGTAATAATATATTGTACTTTGTTTATATATTCATATATTCACGAATGAGTGTTGTTCTTATTTTCCGCGTCTTGTCCAGAATATGCTCATGTTTATCCAATTTTCTGGATTTACTATTAATTCGCAGCATCTCAATCTGCCACAATTTAAATTTAAAAGTCTTTGCGGCAACAACTAACACCGCCCTGCCTGGCTCATGTGGTAGCATCCCTGCTTCCTGATTAGCGGGTCCGGGTTCGATGCCCGGTGGTGTTTAAAATTTAAGTCGTTATATTAATTAAATTTATTTAATGGCAAATTTCAATCGGATCAGTAGAGGTGGTAGTGTACAATTTTTAATCGCTAGACTGTGCTCCTGATTCCTGCATTAAATTGCAAAACTCTCCACAGTACACTATGTTGAGAAGGAATGTGTAATGCAATCTATCTGCACAAACGCAGAGCCCGAAGTACGTAAAGTCCAGTGGTTGGCACACACACACACACACACACAACACGCACACACAACTATCGCCTTCAACATCCCAAGTCCTTAAAATTTCCTACTATCATGTATTTCGTCTTCAGAGCTCCCGCACAATGGGCATAATAGTATATCGAAATCGCCGATAATTTTTAGAAATGTCTATATCCCCAACCTGAACCAAGCGCGCCGTGATATATATATATATATATATGTCCACCGCTGTGGTCTCGAGGTAGCGTGTGCCTTGTCACGCAGCGGGCCCGGGTTCGATTCCCGGTCAGGACAGGCTCCTGGGTGAGGTTTTTTCGGGGTTTTTCTTCACCTTTAAGAAAAATGTCAGGAAGCTTAGGGGCCAACGGTCCCCGATAATCATCCGGCCATCATCATCATCCTTCACCGGTGTGGAAAGCAACGGGAGGCTACTACATATATAATCCCCTAGTAAAGCTGCAAAACATAGCATGAAAATGCTACGATTGCAGTGAAAGACCTGCCCTCGGGCAGAATTACTATGGATGGGTGGATATATATGGTTGTTTTTTCCAAATATCTTTTAGGTCTCTTTGAAAGCACGATGATTTGTTTTCGTACAATCTCCTAGAATATATTGTTGGTTTTTATTCAAGTACCTCCTCCAGATTTTTCTCCAAACATTCTTGCGATTTTCGCTCCCTTTTTCCCTTATCCAACTCATCCCAATCTTTTGGAATTCCCTCCTAATCTCGTCTTCCCAGAATTTCGCATCTATGTTCCTAATTTAGTGGTCATAGCAGATTTCCCTAAGTATTTTTGTTCACTAATTAACTACCTCACTCAATATTGAACACTGAGGCTAATTTTCGCGCGGACATAAAGTTTCCACAGCTACCTATCTTTGGCTAATATTTCCCCCCCCCTCATTTCCTGTATAATTCTTTGTCCCTCAAGTAAAGGATATCTTATTCACACACCTCTTTCTTAGACCTATTTCTTGCGGTTTTCCTACAACCATTTTCTTTGTTCCACATTCATCCTCATTCGTAACATGTATCCGGCTCATCGCAGTCTACGAGATTTACAATATCTGATTTTATACAAATGATTTCCTATAAATATCGTGGAGGTTACTTCTAGACTACATTATTTTCTCCATTAACCTCTCAATTTCCTCTCTAAGTTTCAAAAAAATAATTCTAAGCAATTTATTATCAGATACTCGACTCTTTTCTTCTCTTAGCATTCTACTTATAACATACTTACTTACTTACTTACTCACTGGCACTATCGAACCCGTAGGTTCATGGCCGCACGGACATAAGCTCTCCATACATTCCTATCCTGAGCTAATGCTTTCAAATCATTCCCTGTATAATCTACTTCCCTCAAATCATAGTTAATGTTGTTCTCCCACCTCATTCTTGGTCTACCAACTGGGCGCTTTCCTTCTGGCTTTCCTACAAGAAGTTTCCATGCACGTCTTTCATTCCCCATACGCGCAACATGTCCTGCCCATCGCAGTCTACGGGACTTAACTGTTCTTATTATATCTGGCTTCCTATAAAGACCATGTAGTTCATTGTTATGTAGTCTTCTCCATTCACCTGTCTGTTCATCTCTCTTTGGTCCAAAAAGTTTCCTAAGAACTTTATTCTCAAATACTTGTAATCTCCTTTCCTCCCTTAAAGTAAGAGTCCATGTTTCGCACCCATATAATATAACTGGTAGAATAATAGTTTTATATATTTTCAGCTTAACGTTTTTTGAAAGGAGTTGGGACATCAAAAGTCTCTGCAATGCATAATAGCATGCATTTCCAGAATTGAGCCTATGTTTAATTTCTTTGTGCATCTCATTCCTATTTGTGATTATTGTTCCTAGGTATTTGAATTCAGCCAATTCCTCAAAATTTCCCTCATTTGTCATTAGCTGTCCATTTCCATTATATAATGTATTTCTACGTGTGACCATATATTTAGTTTTACTGATATTTACTTCCAGTCCTAATTTCTTAGTGTTACTCAATAGTGTGTGCGTGTTGGCCTTTAGTATCTCCTCGCTATCGGCCAGTAGTACTACATCATCAGCATAAACAGCTTATTAATACCATTACATTTTTTATTTTAAATATTAATTTAAAAATATTATCTAAGAAATTAATGGCAGTCAGGGTGTTTGAACTATAGTTTAAATAACAAACAAGTGTCTAGTGATTATTTAAGCAGGCCCAGGACTGGTTTGGTGCTGAATTAATGGCGTGTTGACTTGTTTACACATTTATTACACATAATTTTTAAACTTATTACTGTAATCGTTTTACAGCTGACAACCACGCGTTAAATACTGTATATTTAATTACATGAATAAGTTCCAAAATTCACGGTATTTCTCACGTCATAAGTTAAAGAAAATGCGAATAATTCAGACATCATATACATATAATTTAATAACTTCTTTATTTCTTTTCATTTTTTATAATATGACCTTAGATATTAAAGTATATATTATAAAAATGAAAATTAAACAAAAAATATTCAGTTAGTCAAGTATTGTGTAGATTTTGCACTTCAATTGTTTTGTTAGTAATGTGAGTTCTTTACAAATCCATTAGTTTAATAAAATGTATGTTGTAAATGTCCACCGCTGTGGTCTCGAGGTAGCGTGCTGCCTTGTCACGCAGCTGGTCCGGGTTCGATCCCCGGTCGGGACAGTTTTTCTGCGTGAGGTTTTTATCGGGGTAAGACAAATATCAGGAAAACTTTAAACCCCAAACGGTCCCCGAAATCATATGGCCATCATCTTTATCATTATCATCATCAACCTTCACCGGTGTGGAAAGTAACGGGAAGCTACCACACCTACAATTCCCTAGTAAAGCTGCAAATCATAGCATGAAAATGCTATGATTGCAGTGAAAGACCTACCCCCGGGCAGAATTACTATGGATGGATGGGTGTTGTAAATTAATTCGGCTTTACGAGTCAAATGATATGTGGATGGCGACCACAAGGTGCCCAAGCTGAGCAAAACATTTCTTCCACTTACTTGTGTTTTGCACTCTTTTAACTTTACTATCTAACCTCTCTTGGTTAACTCTTGTTTTTTTTCGACCCCGACGCTATTAGGGCATCCGAGGGCTAGGGAGTCTTTCCTTTCTTCCATTTCTTCTTTCCTTTATTTTCTTTTCTTCTCCAGAAAAGCCTGACCAGAGGCTATAAGATGGCAGCCCCATCACTGGTCTTGCCTTCCTTCGGCCGGCAACCAATCGAAGGGACTATTATTATGCTTTCAAGTCTTATACGAGAATTTCCCGGAAGGATCAAAATGCTGGAGGGAAAATTTTCTATAGGATCGTAACAGGCCTTGGCCTAATACTTGGAAGGAAGAAGAAGAAGAATGAACCAGGTAATAGTATATTACGATGTGTGGTTGGGAAGTGCTTTTATAGAATCAAGAAAATGTTTAAAAACCGAGCGATAACAGGGTTTTTAATTTCCGAGATTCTGTAAAACACTTTACAAACATGCGTCGTACATTATTTTTTGCCCGATGGTGTTTTCAAAATAATAAATAATAGTAAAATAATAACATGTTTGTTGGAAATATTTGCGTTCGTTATAAACAATTGACTAACGTTAACAGTGTGCGCAATGTTTATTAGTTGAAACTACAGGAGGCCGTGTGACCAATTAGTAATAAAACTGCGCAAGTACGTATTTATTATTTTATATTGTTTAAAATAAGGTTCGATTCATTAAAAATGCAGTGATTTGTTTTGTATGATGTATATTAACACTACCTTTTGGATATGTTTTTGTATATACATTGTATGTAGTATACACAGAGGGCAGTGGTTTCACTTCCCACACGCGTGTTTGTAATATTAATATTACAGTATAGTTATTTTATTACAGTATATTTATTTAGGTTGGCAACCCCGAAATGTAGGAAGTTGAACTTTCAATCATGGTCGCCATTGTTGTAAGTACGACAAAACGCACTCTCGCGCAAAAATAAACATTGCAATTGGTGGTTTGGACACGAGAACTCCAGAATACAAATATTTAAACGCTACATTCTGAACCTACTCACTCGGTAATTTAATACACTGGAACTATTGAAATCCATAGGTTTATGTCCGCGCAGACAGATACTCTCCATGCATCCCTATCCTGATGTTTTCCAATCACCTCTTGTATAATTTACTTCCTCCAAATCATGGTTAATGTTATTCTCCCATATCATTATTAGGCTACCTATTGGGCGTTTCCCCACTAGTTTTCCTACAGAGTTTTCATGCTCCTATTTCCCCATTCGTGCCACATGTTCTGTCCATCGCAGTCTACGAGGCTTAACTCTACTTCTTATATCTGATTTCTCATAAAGATCATGCATCACACCGGTATGTACTCTTTTCCATTCGCCTGTCTGTTCTCTCTCTTTGATCAACAATTTTCATAAACACTTTATTCTCAAATACGTGTATTCTTTTCTCCTCCCTCAAAGTAAGAGTCCATCTTTCGCATCTCTATAATATAACTGGGTGAATAATATTTTTGTATCGAAATTTTAATACAATTTATTTAAATTAATTGTAATGATATAACGAATAAAACTCAACAATCGATTAAATTATCGAAACACTAATAAATACCTCCTATCTCTATATTTCTTTCTCTACCGTTTGCAGCCTATGTAAGTTTTACAAATATACTCCATTCAAATAAATTGTTCTATTAATTTAATTGTGAAAAACTCCTGTATTATTTTTAACAGGGTTAGATTAGCGTTATACTTTATAATATATGCCCATGGTTCGACAGCTCCGAAGAGCCAAAACCGACCAAAGTGATTGATATCTAGCAGAAAACAGAGAAACAGATAGTGTGATTCAGTCATTTAACCGGTATGTTCAGCTTTCATAACCACAGTTAGCTATTAAGGTTTGCTCACAAGGCACAGGGGACTTCTTTGTATACCCTATATAGAAAAAAAAATCGGATATAGTTGAGAATTAAATTCGGGAGATCTCGGATGCAAGTCATACATGCTAAACCGTTACACCACAGAGGCAGCTGATGTTATATTTTATAATCTTTTGACATAAAATCAGTTTGTATACAATTTTATGAAATTTAAAGAATATATTAATATTAATCAATTTTATTGATTAAATTACCACTAATAGTATATTATTTAATTTTATTTATAGGAGCTTAAAAATCATGGGTCATATCGGGGATAGGGTCTTGAGACACAGATCATTGTAACGTTTGTGCATAATTTAGTCATGTGTTTTATTAATTCAATAGCATTGATTATAATTGATGAAATATTTCGTGGTAAATCCAGCGTTTATACAGATATGTTGAGAAAACCCATATGAGAGAGTGAGGGACAGACAGAATGAAAACAAACTTCAACTCTGCAGCCCACAGAGTTTGAATTCGAATATAAATCTACACTTCACTACATTACATCATGAATAATAGATGTTATAAAGTTTGATTTTAATGCACATAACACAGATATAGGCCTATATACTCCGCGTCGAATAACTTTTAGGAATGGTAGATCCTACATATAGGATAATTTTTGTTAAAATATAGACCTATTCCAAAAACGGCGTTTAAAGAATTTTGCGCTTTAATCAATGTGTGCGCTATATCACGTGATTGAGATTTTTTCCTTGTTTTCCTCAGTCTTTAAGGCAAGAACGGGGTTGAAATTTCATTCACATGATCCATTTCATCATATTAACTAGTATATAGCGTAATTAAAAATTAAATAGAAGTGATAACACTTTGGATGTTAAAGCGTTTATAAATAGGAATGATATTCAAAAATGAAAATGCGTACCATTAATTAGATATCAATAAAGGGTTAAAGCTATCCCACACAATATTAGATTCCCATTTAATTTAAACACTGGGTTATGAATATCAAAACTTTAAAAACTGATAACTCAAATATGTTTTATCTGAGAACGTGTGTTACATATCTCAAATTATGAGTCTGCAATTTCTCTATAACAAGGCAATTTTTTTTTATTTAATTCATTTCTCATCACTCCATATAATACTAAATTTACTTTTGCTTTAAATTTGGTTTCAATATTAGATTCACGCTTAATGTACGTGTATTAATTTTTGTATCCTTGTTTAATAATAATATAATATTAATAATAATAATAATAATAATAATAATAATAATAATAATAATAATAATAATAATAATAATAATAATAATAATAGACTAACTGCGGCAGAAATGAAATTTATGAGACTTACTGCGGAATACTCAAGAACAGACCATGGAAAGAAATCTGAGATTGTCAAAGAATTACAAACAGAATCAGTCGTGGAACATGTACAAAAATACAGAAACAACTGCAAATCTTACGTAAGAAGAATGAGCAGAACAAGAATACCACGTCAAATCTTAAATTACCAGCCACCAGGCAAGAGATCTTTGGGCAGACCTTGCAAACGTTGGATTGAGACTGTAACAGACCACTAGGTCTATCACATGAAAAGAAGAAGAAGAAGATAATAATAATAATAATAATAATAACAATTATTATTATTATATTATTATATTTGCCATTGCCAAATTATGTGTGTAAAACTTAGTCAGTTTAATAGGTACCAAACTGTAAAATGTAAATTCATATTAGTGCCGACAATTTAATGTGTTAAAGTTTTAATAATTGTATAACAGTACCTGATATCTCAGTCGTCCTCAATCAGGTACTAATTATTAAAACTTTAACACAGTAAGCTCATCGGAGTTTCATAACGTATTTTAAAAACATTAATTTTATATGTGTAATTGAAAATGTTTGTAATGGAATACAGTTTACTCACCAGTTTGTACATAGTTGTAATGTTGAATGCATATCAGTTGGGAGATTGGCCTTTATTTATACCCGCTCATCTGGTTGTGTGTGCAAATCTGAGAGAAGGGGAGTGGGTAGGACGACACTATCTCCTAATTATGTGATTTATAGGACTCCTTCCTCATATTATTAATAATGTCAGTCTCCTCACATCATAGATATCACTTAAATTTTATTTTCTGTTTGGTAATTCGGTATCTTGTCTCATATAGCAGTCGTCGACGATGTCCTTTGGATTTATATTGTATCATTTTTTGGGATTCTTATTATCCATTCTTTTTACATGGTCTAGCCAGTTTAATTTATTTCTGTTGAGTTTTTCTTCTACTGATTCTACTTCTAATTGTTCTAAATTTCCTTATTTTTTTCGATCTAAAAGAGTGTATCCAGCTGACTTTCTGAGAAATTTCATTTCCGTTGGTTTGATTCTGCTCCTGTTTCTTTTTCTTAATGTCCAAATCTCACTTCCATATAAAAGGGAGGGCAATTCCTAAATATTATATATTTCTATTCTTCTAGATTTTTGTATTAATTTAGCTTTTAATGTATTATTTATTATTCCTAAGGTTTGGTAAATTTGGTTATTTTCTTGTTCACGTCTTTTTCATTTTGATACGATTTTTCTCAACCTAAATAATTGAATTTTTCTAAATGTTCTAGGAATTGGTTATTGCGTATTATCTTACTTCTGATTGAATGTTCTCCTAAGTGCTTAAATCTTCAGAACCTGTCTCTCTAGACACACACACCACACACACCACACACACACACACACACACACACACACACACACACACACACACACACACACATATATATATATATATATATATATATATATATATATATTCCTCTCTTTATAGGTAGTACTTATTATAGATATTTTTACATGTCCCACGATCCCATAGTCTTATACGAATACGACATTTCGGAAGAACATTTATTAACTCCGGATTATATACATAATTTTTTGGTCACGCAAGGTCATGGAGCCTCTCATCAGGTGAGTGATCGATTCAATGCCGCTTCAGAGCAACACGAACGTTTAAGACAAGAAAAACTATTGACTCATTCATACTGAACAAGAAATATATTATAAGATTGATTACTATGATCAGATGATATTCGGGAACTATTTTAGGCCTTAATATTTCCTGCCAATTGTAAGGTCAGGAGAAAAATTGAAAAAAGACTCACCTTGGAAAGTTGTCCTGTGGAGCTGATTTTGAGTCCACTACATACGAGGCAACTATGTTACCCGGAAACTATGGATATAGATCTTTGAAACCGACATAATTAAAATAATATATTTTAACATATTTAACACAGAGATAAAAGGAGATATTGAAGTGAAGTACGGTACTTCAAAATCCTATAAAATTTGGTCGTATCAGCATTTATTTACGGAACTAAAAACTAACTAGTAACATCAAAGACAAAAATGAAAAATTAAAGTAGCAAGTTATTAAGTTATTAACTAGTATCAGTTATTTACGTGTTGCGGACCGCACTGTAAACGAAATCGTGCTTTACTGTTATTATTATGTATATTGTGTAATTCCACACACGTTCCAGTAATTTCTTATCCTTGGCTTTTCTACTGATTTACTAAAACTATTAGGTAAATTAAAACAATATTGATGTCTCCTATAGGATGCATTATGCATTTAAGGGTTAAGATCCCTGACGGGATACACTTTACCTGCTATATCAGACGTGTAACTATGATTATGGATATGTACAAAATGAAGTAGAAATCGACAATTGAATCCAATGGAAACCATTGAAAATTGTATAACCATTTGAAAAGTTTCATATTTCTAAAACTTATATACCAATCTATTTGAATAAGAAGAATTTAAAAAACCAAAGCAGGGAATAAACTTGAAGAGAACAAGAATAAAACTGCTTAATCCTGATTTCGTTACATGTTATTCCTGAAAATTACTGGCACTGTTCAGGAAAATATTAAATTCTAGTTAAACAAACAATCCTTATAATATTTTATATTTAAATTATTATATTAGCAATCCAATGTTATAGTTTAGTCTTACGCAATAGGCCCTGAATTAATTCCGATCGGTACACGTTGCCTGCCTGAATTATTTTCAGGGATTTTTCCTTATCTGATATCTAGGGCTAGGGTTTTTATGTACTAAACGTTAATATTGCAACATAGTATAATGAGAAGTCAGACATATGACTGTCTTTTGTTCTTGTTTCACACACAAACAGTTGAATACTATAATGAGAAGTTAGACTTCTGACTGCCTTTTGTTTTGGTTTCCTATACAAACAGTTCAATAATGTGTACTATCTGCATTGCAATCTTATATTTTATTAAATAAAAATCCCAGCCCTACTGAAAACTCAATGTTAGGAAATTTTAAGGGCTAATAATTCTCGAAGTCCATCTGGTTATAATAATCATCCATAATTGTATATTCGGGGACACGCCATACCGTAGTGTTTAAGGCACTGCGCTACAAGCGGAAAGGTCGAGGGTTCAAGTCCCGGAGGGGTCAGGATGTTTCAACTGACCCAAAACTTTTGACGGCACTATGGCCCTGGGGTCGACTCAGCCTCTAACGGAAATGAGTACCAGACGCTTGTTCTGGGGTAAAGGCACCCGTCACACAGGACTGACAACCCGGCTGACATCAAGTACCGATTGTCCAGAAAAAGTGGGAGTCTTAACCACTTACTACCCCAAGGGCCTGCTGAGGCCTGTAATGGGATCACTTTACTTTACTAATTGTATATTCGTCTTCTTTAACGTGAATTTTGTGTAAATGTTGTTTCTTGCTTAAATGTCTGTATTGTCTCGTAGGTGTTGAAAAAAGTGAGTAGAACAGTGATCAATAATCGTGACAGTTATGACCTTGTATTGTCAAAAGGTACCTACGTCTTCCAGAGATAAAAATTTTCTCCGAAGTGGTTTCAAAATCCTCCTGCAGAGAACATACATACTCAGAAAGGTTGTGTTCTTTAAGGGCCAGGAGGCGTGTGGCACATACGTAATACCTATAAATTCATAGATTAAAAAAGGGCAAACCTATGGAGGAGTGGGGTTGATGAATAATATTGATACTGATTTTCGTGTATAATAATTGAAGTGAGAGGTGTAAAAGAAAGACGTACAAACTGATGTAACAGAATGATTGAATATTGCTGAGTGGGCGTCACTGGGAAGGGTGCAATTGGAAATGTGCTTCTTCTACATCATGAACTGTATGTAGAAGTCCAAAGTTCAGTGCCGAGTTCTATCTCCATAGCAACGTCATCTAATTGTTTTCGAGCACCCAGACACTCTTAAACAAGAGGTATTTTGTTATACCATAGTGTTTTTTTTTTGTCCTGCGCCGTAGCCATGTGGTTAAGGCAAGAAGCCTTGGCCCAGAGCTAGGGGACTTGCGCTGGTTTTAGTCCTCATGGAGGATAAAATTTTCTCATGGAATTTCGGCCAGTATGGGACCGGTGCCCACCCAGCATCGTGAGACATTTGGGTAGTTACAATAAGTAGCGACTCCAGGTTGAGAAGACCAACTATAACGGTTGGGGGATCCGACATGCTGACCACATATCACTCCTACACTGGATAGGTGATCGTCTACCTATGTGATTAACACATGTGGATGTGAGGCCAGCAGCCGGCTGGTAGGCTAAGGGCCTTCTAGACCTGTCGCGCTTGGAATAAAAAAATAAGTTTATTTTACTCGTAAGTGTGCAGTTGCAGCACTACCCCAGGTATCACAGCATTAGCCTACTTTTGATTTGATGAATGAATGTAGAAGTTCCGGTGGATAACAGTATCCGCTAACCGTGATTTATTGTTTATTACCTTCAGTAAATGTATTATTGAATGGCTGCTTTCCAATATATAATATAAAATTTGGCGCTTCCACAGCAGTTTGGCGTCAAGGACGACTCATAATTTTGGGTGAGGGTTGTAAGGAAGTACTGTGCCATCAAGGTTATGTATAGGTCGATATCCATTCAAGATATCTCTGTTTTAGATCTTGATTTTGTGAGTCCCGATCTTTGAGTTTTTTCTTCAGATATCCTATCAGTAGGTTCCTGCACTTTCCTAATAGCCTCTTCTGCGTAGCTGCACGCGAATCATCTTTGCTCTGTCGTCTGCAAAGTCTTCATGTCTTCTTAATTCATCAAATCCTTAAGAATGTCTTGTAGATCTCTAAGAGGTACATTAAACAATATATGACTTATAACAAAACCCTGAGGGATGTCATTAGTTACATCATTCTTATTGGAGTTGTGCTCATTAATGATTGTTCTTATTCTTCTACTCTACAAGAAGTTACAAATATAACTGAGTATCTTTCCCTTGATTCCAAGCTTGTCACAGTGTACTATTTTTGTGTAATGTCGGATAAGGTCTACATCAGCTTCAAAGTCTACAAAAGCTGCCACTAGAAGATTATCATTAGGAAAGCCACGATCCGACTTGGATTGTATCAATTAGATATTGAAAAAATAAACATTTCAAATGATAATTTACGGAAATTAAAACTTACATTATATGTTGTGGACTAATTATATTAAATGAACCTTCTCAATAGTGAGACATCCTTGGCGTTACATCTTCTTGTAATCTTGTAAGCCCATGTTTCACTTAACAGAGATTTAGGCGCTCTCCCCCTATAGGGAACAATTTGAACCATACTAATTTAGTTACACTTGTTTTCGTATAGATGTCGTTTGAGTGGTCCGTGGTCAGCGTTCCGCCTCATACTGACATCTAGGAAACCAAGGTAGTACTAGGACGGGAAAATTCGGCAAATTTTGCTTAGAGGCCTTTCATCCAGGCTTAAGGATTTTTTACGAGCCTGAAAATCTTCAGACTCGGGACCCACGGCTTAAAGTCCCTCCCGGAGGACGGCATACAAACATATTAATACATAAATACTTTTAAATGTATACAAAAGCCGTATTTTTAATTACGTTCTCATATCATACTAGCTAATACCCGGCGTGCCTAAATAAACGATAACTCACTTCTGCGTTTAATTGAATAAGTAAAAGGAAACATAATTATAAATTTATATAGTTATTATTTTTAGATACCCCGTGCTGATAATCCCGGGAATCTACGTATCCCGAAATAGGCCTACTTGGCGTAAATGAGCTGAAAAACAAAATTCGTTATTTTGCGTTATTCGTAAAAGAATACCCGCCGTACACTGCTATGCTTGTCCGAAAATCTACTTATCCCGATCTTCTTGGCATCAATGAAAGACAAAAATAATTATGTGAGGTATCCGTAAAAGATAAACATATGCTGTCGTGGACTTTTTTGTAGAGATTTTGAGATATTTAATTCTGTGTACATTAATTTGGTGTATTGTTATAGTCTAGGCAGCGTATGGCATTTAAGCGTACAAAAAGCGACCTTCATTTCAATATAAAGGGTGATGTTTGAAGATGAAGGGATTGTTCATTAAAACTCTATTATAGCCTATTCCCTTCCCGGAAAAATCCTGAACATTTTGCAAAAAAGCCCCATCACAATCGGATGAATGGTACGGCAGCGCACGCTTGCCCGGGAATATACTTATCCCGATATTCTTGGCATCAATGTAAGACAAAAATGGCTATTGAGAGTTATCCGTAAAAGATAAACATATGCTGTCACGGATTTTTGTGTAGAGATATTTGAGATATTCAATTCTGTGTACATTGATTTTGTGTATTTGTTATAGTTAAGGCAGCGTAAGCCATTTCAGCGTCAAAAAAGGATATTTTTTCCACTTTTTCACTACATAGGGTGTTTTTAAAGGTGTAAGAATTGAGAATCACAACTCTCTTATAGCCTTTGTTCATCCCGGGAATCGTCTGAATATTTTGCAAAAAGTCCCATCACAATACGATGAACGGTATGTCAGCGCACAAAATACGAACAAAGAAACAAAAATTCATTCAATTTTATATAGCCTATTGGATACCTTATGAAGTGGGATTTTTAATATCTTTGAAATCTCAGATAAATGAGCATCTACATCCTGAAATTCAGAGTGTCACATTTCCGCTTCAATCGAACTTTGTTATGTTAGCAATTTTAATATCAACAGGAGAGAAGATATATTTTGAATTTCGGAATAAGTCCCGCGCCGTAGCCGAGCGGTTAAGGTAGGAAGCCTTAGCGCAGAGCTACGGCACTTGCGCTGGTTCGGGTCTCCATGGGGGAAGAAATTTTCTCATGGTATTTCGGCCAGTATGGGACCGGTGCCCACCCAGCATCGTGAGGCAATTGGGTAGCTACAATAAGTAGCGGCTCCAGGTTGAGGAACCAGCTATAACGGCTGGGGGACTCGACATGCTAACCACATGTCACCCCTACACTGGCTGTTGATCATCTACCTCTGTGATTAACACATGTGGATGTGAAGGGCCAGCAGCCGTCTGGTAAAAGGGCAACCGCTGAAAAGTGGAAAGACCCTCAATCTGAATCGGAATATGGCTGTTGATTTATCTGAGAGGAAAGGTGATCATAAAAAAACTCTTCCACGTAATCAATATATAATATAAACATTATTTTTTGCACTATGTAACTAATATTGTATACTTACTGTTATTGTTGATGTGCATCGTAATTTGACATTCCCGCATACAATCTTGGTTGCTATGAAAACAAAATAAATCACAATATTTTAAAAATGACCAAAAGCACTAGTGCGGTAAGTGAAAACATTTATTTTGAAAATATTGATAGTGATACCGCAATTTGTATTAATTTCGGTATTAATTCATCACATCCAGTTTTCCACGCCTATTCTATTTCGTCAACACTGCACATATCGTCTAAAACTTTCCCCATAATAAGAAATAAATCCCAAATCAAATTGGTTTTACAGTTTTAACAAATATTAGACGACGACATGTCCAACAATACTTATTACTTCATCAGAGCAACACATATAGCCGATTCATCTTGTGAAATCTAAACATATATCTTCAATATTTATTAATATTTTAGCTAATATCTTAATTACTAAAATAAATACACATAGTGCAAAACATAATATGCAATACTCATGTTGGTAAACACATAACGGAATCTCGAAAATTTAATAAAACTTGGAGTAAGCGCCTGGTTTTTTAAACTTTTTCTCGATCCGTATCAAGTGCTTACCACACTCGTATCGCAATATACTATTAGATTTGTGAAACTCTCACAAGTGGAATTTTCAATGGAGCAAAAGTGAAAAAAAAAAAATTATTAATTTCCTTTTAGCGACTATATAACGAAATTCTGTTAGTAGTGGTAACATTTTATTTAAGATCTTAGGCTATTAGCATCGAATGTTGTTAAGAGACATTTTATTATAAGCTTGGGCTCTTTTATGTGTCGAAAATCTACGACACGAAACCCATGATTTACCTCCCTTCCGAAGAAAGCCATTATAAGGATATTTAATCCCACAGCTTTACCTACCTTCTGAAGGAAGTAATACCACTACTACTACAATTTCTTAGCCCAATATTCAGTCTTAGCCTCTCATTTGTTAGGAGTTACTAGACAATGTTAATTTATATATTAACTTAGGCTTTCACGGCCGGAGTTATTATGATGATCTTCTACAAGATCATCAATGTTCATTTAGTTTACGCATATTTGCAAACAAAGGCGGCTTCGTTTCGCATGTGGTTAGACGCTATCCTTTCACAGCTGGGGTCCCGAGATCGAGAGTCGGTCTCTAATTGTGGGTTTCGTAGTGGACGAAACGGGGATTGGGCAGGTTTTTCTCGGGGTTTTCTCCCGTTTTCCCCTGCCACATTCTCATTCCACCATTTCTCCATACTCATCTCATCCATTTCGTTTCATTTCGTTCATCTGCCCCTGTGATGGTGCGTCAGGCATGGTCGGCCCTCACCCTTGTCATTCACAGACCTCTATATAGAGGGCTTCATCTCTTCTTAACCCTCGACACGACCCTGAGTTAGACACGAGTTGAGGATATATGTATATATAATTTGTCCACAAATGTCATGAATGTCCACCGCTGTGGTCTCGAGGTAGCGTGCTGCCTTGTCACGCAGCGGGCCCGTGTTCGATTCCCGGTCGGGACAGGCTCCTGGATGAGGTTTTTTCGGGTTTTCTCCTCACCTTTAAGACAAATGTCAAGACGCTTAGGGCCCAACGGCCCCCGGAAATCATAAGGCCATCATCATAATCCTTATCATAATCATCATCATCATCATCCTTCACCGGTGTGGAAAGCAACGGGAAGTTACCACACCTATAATTCCCTAGTAAAGCTGTAAAGCATAGCATGAAAATGCTATAATTGCAGTGAAAGACCTGCCCTCAGGCAGAATTACTATGGATGGATGGATGTCATGAAAGGTATGCGGTCAATTTACCGACCCAATGAGATATCAAGCATGTAAATAAGGTATTTATAGGATGATTAGGACGATACATTTTTCTTAGAGGAGTTTTATACAGGCTTAAGGATCTTTTGTCAACATGAAAATCTTCAGACTTGGTACCCACGGTTTAAAGCCCCTCCCGACGGACTTGCTTCTTGAATTTTTTCCATCTTAAAAATCCATCGATATCGGCCGGGCTTAAACCCGCCATCCTCGGGATTAGACGCAACGAACACAACCATCAGTCCACCGCGGCCGACTGTAGGAAGTAATACTCATAACAATGAGCAACAAAAATAAACTTTTTTTTTTGTCTCAGAAAGAACAAATATGTGAATCTGATAGTATTTTGTCTCCTGAATTCAAATATTATATCGGTTTTTCTCCCTCGCGCAAGGTTTCCGAGAGACAGGAATTTATAATTTCAAACACTTTAATATTTTCTACATTCGTAACTATACAATATTCGAACATTCGGACTCGCCTAGAAAGTAAGAAATGACGATTTTCTGCTATATTTCGCCTGCGAAGCATCCCTCTTGATGGTCCAACAATAATCGGCCAGCATATTAGGATTACATTTGCCTCGATATTTCTTTTCCATAACTTAAATCTCCTGAGTTAGCTTATTTGGTTTTATTTTACAATGGACAAATGGACGAAAAAACGTTTATTAAAAAAATTATCTAAATCTATTAATTTAAATTTAAATGAAAAACTGTGGGTGATGGAGAAATTCCAATACATATTTGAAAACACGATAAAAAACTGCATTAAGTACAACTGTTGGTACTCATGAGACAAAAATAATGTTGACCAGTGTAATCAAGGACAACGGCTGGGTGTGAATTCGCGAATTTACGAACCCGAAGCTATCACGTTAAACACTACAATTACATAATGCAGAAATGGCATAAATTTATATTATTTAATGGAAATGCTCAAATATGTGATTTGTACTAACTGGACATTTAATAAGCTGGTGTAAACGTAGGAAGAGAAGTTGGTGCATGAGTTCACAAGGTCATTTTCAGTTAGATGTTGTATCAATTCTGAGTGGTGAATGTGACCATATTTGATGGTTACGACATATTGTTGTTTTGGTGCCATAAAAGTGAAGATGGCAGTGCAGGAGGAGGAGGAGGTGGAATTGATAGAAAGGTCATCTTGTTCGTCTTTAAGAAAGGTCACCTGCACATACTTCTGCTTGCATAATATGCATAATCATTTTTTATTTCAATGGCGAAGGTCATTTTCACGTAATCTAATTTTCCAGCTAAATATTTCGATAGGTGAGAGCATACTTTTATTCCCGACAACAATTAGGTGGTGTTGAAATTAATCCTTGACACCTTTCAGATGAGATTTTTTTTGTAACATTTCCATCAAGTTAACGAATGTGATTGTTCATCTGGGAAATGTTATTTTGCAGGTGTAACTTTGATTCGTGTTTCTATTCATTCCAATATCTCAGGTATGCTTAACTTTTGTCTAAGAGTGTAAGATTAAAATTTATAAGCAATAATCTACCTGTGGTACTCCATGTATATAAAAATATTATCTCTTATATTAAGGAGAGAAAACAATATAAAATTATACACAAGTAGGATCTTAAGACGAATATTGAGCCCCACAAAGAATAAGAAAGTAAAATGGAGGAATCTTTACAAATCACAAGCTCCATAATTTGCATGTTTTTTTTAATATTTCCAAGTTAAGTCATTAGAATTAAGATCGTTTGGCTGTAGGCTACAGCTAGAATTAGCGACAGTAGAATTGTTAGAAGGCGATTAGATCCCTGAATGGTCTTTTATGGAATAGAAATTTGACCATAAAAACAAAAAAAGAGATTTTACAGACAATAATAGAAAGTATACTTACATATGGATCAGAAAGCTGGACAATAAATGAAAGGATGCAGAAAAGAATCTTAGAGACAGAAATGAATGGATTATGGAGAAATATGAGAATATCCAGACTACAACATATTCGAAATGCATATATCAGACAAGAAACTATTATCGAAAGGATAACAATGAGAGTTCTACAGTGGTATAGACATGTACAACGAATGTCGGAAGACCAGTGGCCTAAACAGGTGTTACATTGGATGGTACCATGCAGAAGGAAGAGGGGGAGAAGTAGACGAACGTGGTATGAGGGAATATATGATGCCCTGATGAAGAGGGGTATGGAAGAGGGACAATGGGAAGAAAGGAATCTCTGGAAAACAGGAATCAAGGGCGAACTGCTGTAAAATGGAAAACCTGTATTAGGTATTAGGTAGGTAGAATTGTTTCAATATTATAATTGGGAAGCAGTTAGGAAAAATAACAACAGCAAAGCCTAAGCGTTGGTGGGATAATAATATTCCCCAAGTTATAGAGTATTTGAGAATAAACCTCTTAGGAAAAATGTTGGGCTAAAAAGAGACGAAGAGACAGCTAAATGGAGAAAACTAAATAATAGTGAGCTACATTATATGTATAGGAAGCCAGATATAATAAAAAACAGTTAGTCTAGTAGACTGCGATGGACAGGACATATGGCACGTTTGGGGGGATGAAAGAGGTGCATGGAGCTTCTGATAGGAAAACCAGAGGGAAAACGCTCAGCAGGTAGACCAAGAATGAGGTGGGAGAATAACATTATCCATGATTTGAAGGAAGTAGATTATACAAGGGATGATTGAAAAACATTAGCTCAGGATAGGGATGTGTGGAGAGCTTATGTCCGCGCGGCCATGGACCTCCGGGTTCGATTGAGCCAGTGAGTTAGTTAGTTATATTATATGGATGCGAAAGATGGAGTCTTACTTTAAGGGAGGAGAAAATATTTGTAAATAAAATTCTTAGGGAAATAGATGAACAGGCAGGTGAAAGGAGGAGGTGAGCTACATGACCTGTATGGGAAACCAGATGTAATAAGACGAGTTTAAGTCTCGAAGACTGCGATGGGCAGGACATGTCACACGAAACGGAGATAAAAGAGAGACTTGGAAACTCGTAAGAAAATTAGAGGGAAAGCGCAGTAAATAGACCAATAATATGGTGGGAGATAAACTTTAACATGATTTATGGGAGTTGATTTTACAGGAGATGATTGGATAACATTAGATCAGAATAGGGCTGTATGGAAATATTGTGTCCGCGTGGCCATGAACTTATGGGTTCTATAGTGCCATTAGTTAGTAAAATATTCGGACTGATAATAGGACAGTTAATATGAGCTGGTTTCAGCTGGCTGTGGATACGGTCTAATAGATGGCCTTAGAGAAAGTTGCGTTGAAGCTAATGGATTCAATTTAAGACATAGAGATATATTGGACGCATCCAGCGGGCAATAAAGCGCTCTAGCGCTTTAGCAAAAATGGCTGCCATTTGCAGCGGAAATTTAAGGAGTTTGTCGAATGAACCTCTGCATGCAGCTATACCGCCAAATTTAAATTTATTCATTGGCTCATTACTTATATTACTACGCGATGCTATTGAAATTAATCATAATACTAATAGGGACATACAGAATTTACTATTTATTCTAATATATGTAATTTATGAAATTGACGAATATATCGTTTAAAATAAAATATTAATATAACGAGAAAATTTGTATTTTTTTAATTATTAGTATATCAGGCGGCTCCGTGACGCAAGCGATTAGACACTCGTCTCTCACCGCTGGTTTCTCGAGAACCTTATTTATAATATTTATTATTAGTTTAATCTTATTAATTTGTGTTTTAGTAAGAGTAGCTTTTTTTTAACTTGATTAGTCTCAGTCACTATACATAGATTTTGTAGTGGAGGAAACGGATCTATGGCATGTTCTTTCGGAGTTTCTCCCATTTTCCCCTACCACAATTTTATTCCATCTTTCCCCATTTTCATCTCATCCATTTCGTTCATCAGATGTAGTCAGCCTGCA
Organism: Diploptera punctata; assembly: GCA_030220185.1. Taxonomy (NCBI): domain Eukaryota; kingdom Metazoa; phylum Arthropoda; class Insecta; order Blattodea; family Blaberidae; genus Diploptera; species Diploptera punctata. The sequence goes on along the minus strand of JASPKZ010010652.1, from coordinate 1,745,352 downwards.
CCCTAGTTAATTATAGACCTATATAAATATATGGGCTTAATCTAATCTCTCGATCTGAACCTGAGTTGGTCTCAACTTCATATTATTTTATTATATTTAAACATCACTCCTGCGAATTCCCTATGTGATGCATATATTGCTCCTTCATCATCACATAACACATGTATTTAATAACCACACTAAAAGTATTGCCAGGTGGGCTGTAGGGCAAATTTTATTTAATTGTTCAGCCATTTTATTGATATAATTTCTTACATAATATTTGACGCTTTTAGGCCTATATTTAAATCTATGAGGAATAGGGGTTACATTAGAAAAAACAGGGAATATAGACATATGTGCAAAATTAATGTAAGTAGTGCAAGACATGGCCTAAGTACAGCAACCAAACTTGTATATAGGAAGGCATCATTGTATTTTTTAAACCTCAGACATACTTCATCTTTATTTTAAATTTGTTAAGGAATAGGAATGAAAACAAAGAAGAATATCAATTTATAATAATTTAAATACAGTTTTCTTAATAATTGATTAATTTTTTTTGCATCATCTGAAAATGTTAATTACTTATTAAAGTAACTACCATAATATTTATGGCTAAAATAAAACCAAAACATTTTATGTAATTTCCAACCATATTTGTGAAATTCTGTCATAACAGCAGTTAATTATAGATAATCTCTCACTCACCATATTTAAAGACATTATTTAATATAATTCTAACATTAGCAATGCCACTTTCTTAGTAAAGTTAAGTGTTACACTAAATAGTATATCACTGAATCATTTATAATATATGAAAAACATTTACCACCAAGATTAATGGTAGTATACAGTGAATAGCAATATCCCATACGAGAGACTACATGCATTTGAATTAAAAGTTATAAGACCATAATTCATTTTACGATAAATTGGGAATTAAAGTGAAAATGATTCATACCTGGTTCAAGTAATGGCTCTCAGTATCTCAATGATAGGGCATAGTATATAAAGTTGGAGATTAAATAATAATGGATCAGCTGTGATTAAAATCCTATGCTGAGTGCAAACTTTTCTGTTAATACATTTACCAACTCTAGCTGTAATTTAATTTTATTAATGCACATCACATTCAGTATTTGTATCTTCACTGGTCAAATTTAGGTAAGAAATCTAGAATATTGTAATATTTGAATTCAAGTTATGGCCGATACTTCACAAAGCTCTTTATTCAGAAAAGATTACAAACATCATCATAGCAACTCCGGCCGTGAAAGTCTACGTGAATACATAATATACACAGTTCATCTCTTTGTCCATTACACATTTTTTTTATTGTGTTACACATTTAAAAAAGAGTACAAATGTAATAATAATTGTCATTATTATCCATTTTAATTATATAATGCATTTCTATATGTGACCATATATTTTCAGATTTTTTTATGTTTACTTCCAGCCCCAATTTCTTAGTGGTTCGTCCAAAAGATGGGGCCATTATATGATGCATTGATTGTGATTCGGGAACCACAGAAGTAATAAAGAAAATTGAAGCCACACCTAAAAAATGTCTACTTCAAAACACCAACTTTTTTTTTCAAATGTCCAGGTTGCCTTTCTATATTCCTAGTGTTCTCTCCTGGCATGTTGTACTTGTAACCCACTTCTGAGGTTGGGGCGCCTGGAAGGCGGAGTTACGTTGCCCCGATGATATGGCGGGTGATGATAATGATAGTTGTGCGCCAGGAGAGTCCCTAATCCTAAGCTTAATCTAATATGAATATGAATGATGATGATGATCATATGATTTCGGGGACCGTTTGGGCCTTAACGTTTTCCAGATATTTGTCTTACAGGTGAGGAAAAACCCCGATACAAACCTCACCTCAAGAAAACTGTCCCAAATCGGGGATCAAACCCGGGCCCGCTGCGTGACAAGGTAGCACGCTACCTCGAGAACACAGGGGTGGACATTTTATACTTAACTATTTAACTCATGCCCCAAATGGGAGTCAATGACCAATCACATTTCAATGAATTTTGATTTACAACCAATCACAGTCTTTGTTCACCTCGATTTTATCAATTTTATTTTATCACTTTAAAAACAAGCTCCTTTTTAACATTCTGAATAGGTCAGGCCATTATTTTGCAGTGACTGACTCTCTAAGGAATACGTTGAATATAACAATTCATATATTAAGATGTAAGAATCCTTGATTACATGTGGCTACCAGATTGTATATATAGTGCAAAAATGTAACCAGATAATGCTTGCGGGATATAATATAAAAACATTTGTAGCAAGTGATTCTAAAAAAAACACTATTTGCACTTTCTTAAACGTATTATTTCCCAGGTAATAACGTTCACAAAAAATATAATTAACATATTTACATATATGATATCAGAAATTAATTAATATACAGTTTGATGTGTTTGATTCTTTTCTCCACCAGCGTAAGGTTCTTTTATGGTTAAAGTTGTCAATGCTATAATTAGGATTATGAATCCAATAGCATCTTACAATATTGCTACCCTTTGGCAATAAATAATTTGATCTGGTTGCACTGAAGAACAAGTGAAACATAACAAACGTTTCTCTTTTGTTTTCAAACATCGTCGTTTACATTAAATGTACAAATATTTTAAAATAACTGTTGTTAAATAATGATTTGTGAGTAAACAGCTTAATTTTATTCGTTAAATAGTCCCAACAAATGTCTCTATTTACTTCCAAATTCTGTAGAAAATTCACCCCTCACTTCGTGAGTCATACATTTATCGATAATTTGGAAATCACTCGCAGCATTACTTATGATAAAAAATTTGCTACTTTTATCTGAGTTTAACCTCTACTTTTTCAAGCCCAACACCACACGGTCATTACTGCAACAGAGAGAATATGGTGACCATACAAATACGTGGAAAGTCACCCTGGATGAGTGATCAACTCAGTTCCAGGTCACCTCTGAGACAACACGAATATTTAAAACAATACAAACACACCATTCGCTATGCATTCATCTCTAAACAAAGCTGATAATATGTAAATGGTCATGATAGTCAGGTGATGTTCAGGGACAATTTGGGCCTTAAAGGTTCCTGATGTTTGTCTTACAGGTGAGGAAAAACATTGAAAAAGCTTCACCTAGGGAACTTGTCTCGAACGGGGATCGAACCCGGTCTCATTGCGTCTGAGGCAACTACCAGATCACAGCGGTGGACTCATTTTTTATTACTTTTTTAATTTTTTGCTTTACAAATACTAGTATTTTAATTTTGTACACTTTTATTTTTAATGAATAACATTTATAGGCTATAAAAGAAAGATACTATTTTATCCCCCCTTTTTGACGAGTTTATGTATTTAAATTTGCGTCCAAAAACAATTCAGAAAACTGATGATAACAAAATCGGGGGATACAGTTTGGTATTGCAGCTACATACCTATCATCTACATTCAAAATTTAATTACACCGCTCGATAGATAAAGAATCAAGAATCCGTTATGTTGAGTGTGGACTTTGACGCATCGCGCGGGGGCGGAGGGGGAAGATCGATTTCCTGCGTCACATAATTTTCGTTTAGTATAAATTTTGACTCGGAGAAGTTACGACGTTCGTTTGAGTTTCAATCTTCAGCTCTCTTCAAGATCTATCGATTTTTATATAAAAACATTAGTGTGAAATAATAATAGTGAATGTATACGGTGAGATAGATAGATAGATGGAATGCTCTGTGGCCATCACTTAAGTGTTGGCGGTGAACGATCCATTTTGATTCTCCTTAATAGGTAGAACCCCGGGTTCCTGCAAAATACATTAGCCCCGGTTTCAATTTTGAATTCAAATTTGAAGTTAATTAGCAGAGTGAAGTCGGAAGCGGACCTTTTAGGGTTCTATTCCAGCATTTGCTCTTTGGATTGAGGGAAACAGCTTAAAACCTCAATCGGAATAGTCGATCACCCGGAATCTTGCAATTTTGGCTTTCGGATGACTTGTTAAAGTAAAAAAAATAAATTAAGTAATTCATGTTCGCCTATACTCGCCAAAAAGCCAAATTAAAATATAGAGACCTTATACGGGTGGAAACGGCTTCTGAAGCGCAATCCAATGGTACCCATGAAACACCATATGGCAGAGTGAAGCGGTGCCGGAAACGTAAAAGAATGAAGACGTCCGAGCGGATCAACGACAGCGCCAGTATATCTGCAACTGGGGCGGCGCTCAAAGAAAGTAGTACCCATCATGTACATGTATTCACGTATAGGAACACCGGAGTGAAAGATCCATAGGTAGACCAAGAATGAGGTGGGAGAATAAAATTAACCATGATTTGAAGAAGTTGAATTATCATCATCATTATCCTGACAGGTCATAGTCCTCGAAGGACTGTCACGATCTACTGAAACTCCCCTTCCACCTCTTCATGGGTCGTCCCAATGATCTCTTCTCATGAGAGATATAGTTTAGGATTGCCTTGGGGATTTTTCGTCTGGGTATGATATTAACATGTTCTTTCCAATTTTCTTGATAGTTATGGATATGGTCAAGGACCGGGTCTATATCGGAATTCCTCAAGGATATCTGAAATATCCCACTTAGTGGAGTTGAATTATACAGGGGTAATCTAAAAACATTAGCTAAGAATATGAATGTATGGAGAGCTTATGTCCATGTGACGAAAGGCATCTAGGTTTGATAGTGTCAATTAGCCAAAGCCATCTACTGTATTTACTTGATTGATTGATTCCCTCGCGTAATTTCCCTCCTAAGTTTTTCATATATATATATATATGAATGTTTGTTTGTTTGTTTCTTTCTTTCTTTCTGTCTTTCTTTCTTTGTTCGCACTTTATGCGCGGCCATACCGTTGATCCGATTGTGATGGGGCTTTTTTCAAAATGTTCAGGAGATATCCGGGATAAACATAGGTTATACGAGAGTTGTGATACTCAACTCCTACACCCTTAAAAATCGCCCTTTGTAGTGGAAAACGTGAAAAAAGTAGCTCTTTGGACGATTAAATGGCTTACGCTGCCTAAACCATAACAATGCACAAATGCACAAAACACAGAATTGAATATTTCAAAATGCTGTACAAAAAAGTCCGCGACAGCATATGTTTATCTCTTACCGATAACTCACAATAACCATTTTTGTCTTTCATTGATGCTAAGAAGATCGAGACAAGTACGTAGATTCCTGTGCAAGCATAGAAGCACATGGTGGGTATTCTTTTACGGATAAGTCACAATAACGAATTTTGTCTTTTAACTCATTTCACTCATTTGCTGCAACAACGTCATAACTCGAAAATCACGATTTTTCATGAGAAGCATTTGAAGTTTTAAATACTGTACACGTTTTTGGAAACTATTATACAAAATAAAACAAAGGCACGATTTGGTCTAGTGTATATGTATTTTTTTTAATCCACCTCTGTCCCAAAAATTTACAGTTAAAACTTTGGACACTCTTATGAAATTTTCAAGTACAGCATGTCCGTCGCCGTGGTAGTCGGTACAGTCCCTACCTAGCACTTCGGTGACCTGGGTTCGATTCCGGCGGAGTAGGGGATTTTAAATATTGGATCTGGGTATGTGTCCTGTCATTGTGTCTATATGTGAGAATAAAAAAGAAAGTTAACAAAAAGGTAAAGCAATAAGAGAAACAGTGTAAACGAAAAGAGAGAGAGAGAGAGAAGAATAGATAAAAAATAGTATATTAAAAAACCGGGCGTGTCCACGATACATCCATACCCCGAAATTATTATCTATATTTGCATCTTTTCCCTTGCTCGAGATCAAATCATGAAAATTGAACCGAAAAATCCTGTCAGTTAGCGCAGTTGATTGAACTTCTGTACTGCAATGTTTAGAACCGTTGTGATAATTGAAAGTCAGACACTATGTATTGGCAAGGCATACATTACAAATGCCACGATAACTACTTTCTCGTGTTAAAGTTCGTCTCATCTTTAACATTCAATGTAATAGGAATTAATTATTTCAATGTGCAAGTTATTAATAATGACAGCATCGCACACTACGTCCATTCAATCACTTAGTAATGCTCACGCAGTAACGTTACTTTGTCACAATACAAGTGTTCAACACATGTTATTATTGTTTACGATACTAGATTCGATTTCTGAAAATTCAATACTTCCGAGAAGGGAATGAGTCGGAATTGTTCACACAATAAAACACTGAGAAACAAAAATGTGTGATTCTGATAGTATTTTTTCTCCTCAATTCAAATATGATATCGGTTTTTCTCCATCGCGCAAGGTTTCCGAGAGACAGGCATTTATAATTTCAAACACTTTAATATTTTCTTCATTCGTAACTACACAATATTCGAACGTTCGGACTCACCTAGAATGTAAGAAATGACGTTTTTCTGCTATATTTCGCCCGTGGAGCATCCCTCTTGATGGTCCAACAATAATTGTCTAATAATTAATTTTTCTCTATTTATTTAATTTTATACTATGTCATTAATCTTTTCCTCGTTTTTTTATATATCTTGTACATATTATATATTTAATTCGTTAAATTTAGAGTAAATTAAAATACATTATAAATATTAATTGTATTGTATTCATAACTTGTAATCGTTTATATATATTGCAATTTAGATTTAAGACTTTTGTTTTGTATTTTTTTTTAAAACCTGGTTGAGTGGTAGCAAGGCCTTAACTCTGTCAGGTAAAATAAAGCTATTATTATTATTATTATTATTATTATTATTATTATTATTATTATTATTATTATTATTATTATTATGATTCCATTTGCCTTGATACCTCTTCTCCATAGCTGAAATCTTCGGAGTAAGCTCATTTGGTTTTATTTTAATATGGACAAATGGACAAAAAAGTTTATTAAAAAATAATTATTTAAATCCATTAATTGAAATTGAAATAAAAAAACGGTGGGTGATGGAGAAATTCCGAATACACATTTGAAAACACGATAAAAAAACTGCATTAAGTACAACTATTGGTACTCATGACACAAAAATCCTGTTGACCAGTGAAATTAGCATTACCTATATCTCATACGAATTATCATTACATTCTTAAATTTTACTGAGTTATGTTAATTTTTAATCATGTAGATGCTTTTAAAATTCATGACGAAACACCGTTGAGGTCACTATATAAAATTTAAAATATAAAATAGATACCTGAGATCTCAGTCGTCCTGAACTTTATAAAGGCTGTAAGATGTGAAGTACTTTCGGAACATATGCTACATCATCACCAATTTAAAATTGGTACCAATCTACATGCTGAGGATGGAACATATGTTCCGAAAGTACTTCACATCTTACAGCCTTTATAAAGTTCAGGAAGACCGAGATCTCAGGTATCTATTTTATACTTTAAAATTGTATATAGGTCTAGTTGTTTTTATTTTGGTATGCAAACAAGTAATAATAACAATAATAATAATAATAATAATAATAATAATAATAACAATAATAATAATAATAATATTAATAATAATATTAATAATAATAATGCCAAAACGCACACACTACGGAGTAACAGTAAGAAATTGAGACTGGAAGTAAATATCAATAAATCTAAGTATGTGGTCACAAATATAAATATATTATATAATGGAAATGGACAGCTAATGACAAATGAGGGAAATTTTGAGGAAGTGACTGAATTCAAATACCTGGGAACAGTAATCACAATCAGGAATGAGATGCACAAAGAAATTAAACATAGGCTCAATTCTGGAAATGCGTGATATTATGCATTACAGAGACTTCCCAACTCCTTAAAAAAAACGTTAAACTGAAAATATATAAAACTATTAATCTACCAGATATATTATATGGATGCCAAACATGGACTCTTACTTTAGGGGAGGAAAGGAGATTAAAGGTATTTGAGAATAAAGTTCTTAGGAAAAATGTTGGACCAAAGAGAGATAAACAGACAGGAGTATGGAGACGACTGCATAAGAATGAATTACTTGGCCTTTATAGGAAGCCAGATAATAATGATAAAATTAAGTCTTGTAGTCTGCGATGGGCAGGACATGTGGCACGAATGGGGAATGAAGACCTGCATGGAAGCTTCTTGTGGGAAAGCCAGAGGGAAAACGGCCAGCTGGTAGACCAAAAAATGAGGTGGGAGAATAACATTAACTATGATTTGAGGGAAGTAAATTATACAGCGGATGATTTGAAAAAATTGCCTCAGGATAGGGATATATGGAGAGCGTATGTACGCGCGGCCATGAACCTACGGATTCGATAGTGTCTGTGAGTTAGTTAGTTATAAATAATAATATCCTAGTCAAATTTTAAGATATAGCCTATTATGAATATTGCACAGAATACAACGCAGTGATATGCCTGTGATTGATCTTTGCAAAACATATTATCATTAAAAGCTATGTTTTCCAAATTAGTGCTCCTCTGTGATTTTAAAGCAACTAGGCAGGCAATTTACTGGCCAAAAAGTTTTGACTGCAAAGATTGCAATGACATTATTACTGACCTGCGAAACTGTGGTAAAGAAATTGTCCTCCAATGGCTACCCTCCCACTGTGGGATTGCTTCAGGTTAACCTCTCTACTAATGTTCCAATTTTTTTGCTGATTGACAAACGCGATTTTACTTTAGTCAATGGATTCCTATATGCCGTGTTTAGTTACAAAAAATATGGCTGCTAATATATATATATATATATATATATATATACGTATATATATACGTATTTCGATGTTATAATTAAATTTTGGCATTTAGTAATGCAGGTCAAATCTAATTAAAGAAGCATTACTGCTAGGCTATAAAGTATATATTCTCTTTAAATTATTACTTTTTATAGGAGCCACGAGTTGGCAGTGCGACCAATGTCCCGCTGCCTCTCATGATAGAGAATTATATATTAGGAAGAAAAATAATTTTGTGCTAGGATGCCTGAGTGGACTAGTTGGTATATTACTAACGTAAAATATTAGAGGTCTCGGATTCAAACAGGCTTACATAGGCCTGTAGTCTATATATGGAAGCCGAAGAAAACATAATTGAAAGAATTGAGGAGAAGGGATTAAAATGGTTAGGGCATGTTTTAAGAATGGTCGAAACAATTATCAACCGACCAGAAAGAAGAAAAAAGGAAGATAAAAGTTAACATGGAAGGAAAACATGAGGATAGTAATGCAAGCAAGAGGGCTAAGCATTAAAGATGTCCAAGATGGCATGCTTTGGAGGTTTGGTACGGGAAGACGGCAGTAGTGGTAAAAACGCGAAGATATATATATATATAATTTTTTATCGTGAACATTTGGTATCTAGTAAGTAAAATCGATGGAGATATGTAAAATGTTTTCAGGAATATTTTTATATGAAGAATTTCACAAGCTTCATTCCTTCGGAATTCAATGAACGATGTTATAACGAACTAATCAACTGGTGTGTACCCAAAATTCCCAAATCCGTTATGTCTGAAATGTTGAAGCATCTCAAAATGAAATTGAAAGTAAAATATAAAAAAATGCTTCAATCAAATGAGAATTGTGTTTGATGACATGTGACGATTGAGGTCACGTGTATTGATAAAGTTCGTCGTAATATGGTTACGTTTTGTTCTTCAGATCGTGTAAGGCCCGAGGCATTGCATTATTTTGTTAAACAAAACAGCTCCTTAACTTCGTCGTTCATATTACAACATTAACATTAATATCAGTGATATATTATGTAACGTTTGCTTCTTAATAAACTTACAATATTTTACTAAAACAAGCATTTCATAAAGTGTTCTTACATTTGTTCATTAATAATGAAGTCGCGGAAATTTTATACTGTAACCTGTTCTCGAACTCAGGATATTCTTAGGCTAAGTAGTGAACTTCAAATATGGTGACGAAATATTATAGACACGATCAAAAGTTGGGATCAAGCTTTGGAATAATAAATTACGTCACATTTTAAGAAGAAGAATACATAACATATTATATATTGTTTTTGTAGCATATTCAATTAGGGCTGACAACACAGCTGATATCTAGTGCCAATTGTCTAGAAAGGTGGGAGCCTTATCCTCCTACTGTTCCAAGGGCCTCTAAAGGCCTGTAGGTGATCAGTTTATTTATTTATTTATTTATCCAGTTCAATAAATCGTAAAATAAATTATTGTGCTAAGTACGCGCAAATCCCGTTAGTGGTGTTTGGGCTCTGAGATTTAAAATTATTTTCAACTCTAGGTTAAATGTTATCAATTGAATTGGTGTTTACTTGATGAAAATCCATAACTTATTTAATTAAATAAAAATAAAACTTAAAGTTTTATGTGATTTTCATATTTATTAAAATATAAATTAGTTACAGCTGTTTCGGTACTTTGTATCTTCTTCAGACATGACAACAAAAAACTTTAAGTTTATTTTTATTTAATTAATTAAATATTATCGTTTACGAAGTAAAGTAAAAAAGAATAATTGGAACACAATGAAGCTAATAAATAAAATGTTAATTTTACAGTATATTATTCAGAACTCATTCTATTTGGTTTATTAGTGTACATAGATTTTCACCATGGAGTACGTAAAACTACCTACAACATAAAGATTGAACTATGATAAAGTGGCTATTATTTCTCTTACTGTTATTATTCTGTACATTTGTATTACTATTTCTCTTACTGTTATTATTCTGTAGATTTTTATTAGTATTTCTCTTACTATTATTATTCTGTACATTTTTATTACCGATTAGAAGTATAAAAGTGCACAACTATTTAAGATTCCTAAGATCACTGTTATCAGTATTCAAAAATAACTTTAAGATATTATCAACATTCGCAATTTTCAAATTTTCACACGAAGATTAAAGGAATATAATTTTATGACTCATAATAACAGATAAAAAGTATCATATATTAATTAATGTTTCTCGTATAATTTATCATATTTATATTATAATTATCGTTATTATTATTATTATTATTATTATTATTATTATTATTATTATTATTATTATTATTATTATTATTATTATTATTATTATTATTATTATTTGCCTAAAATTGTTATGGAATGGATCCCAATAAAAAGGAGGAAGAGAGGAAGACCGAAGAAAACTTGGATAGAAGAGATACAAGCGGCTGTGAATATCAGAGGATTGGAGGAAGATCAATGGATGGAGAGAGAGGAAGACGGAAGTAGCTGAGCTGTCAACCATACCAGCTGATGATGATTATTATTATTGTTATTATTATTATCATCATAAATACTATTATTGTTATTATTATCATCGTATAAAATGTTGTTCGTACATGCAATTTCCATTGCAACATTTAATTTATTTTTAATTTTTTATAAATAGTATAGTGTATATATAATTTATTTAATCAAATATGTACTTGTAATTTGTACTGGTTGAGTGACAGAGAATTATTATTATTATTATTATTATTATTATTATTATTATTATTATTATTATTATTATTATTATTATTATTATTATAAACTTTAATACGATTTTTCCATAAATAGTTTGTATTTTTTGTGACTATATCTGTCTGTACTTTGAATGCCACAAGATAAACTAAATAAAAATAAATAATATGTAAATTAATTTCCCTTAATATTATAATGCATTATTATAATGAATTTTATTCTTGTCCTCTGTATATAACACTAAGTGTTCTTTATATTTTTTAAAGTCTGCATTTTTGTTGGAAAATTAAAGTTATTGTTTTATATTATTAATAAAATTTGAAAATGTACATAGGCTATATTTAACTATTAATTGAGATTACCTTTAATTTTGAATTGTATCTGTGTTATATTTACATTTGGTGGTATTTGTTATTTCTGATTACATATTTATAAACTCTTTCGTTAAATTCAATTCTTTGAAATTTGAGTTATCGTAATTGATTATTGGTGATATATAATATATATATATATATATATATATATATATATCGGATAACCCAGAAGGATTTGTTTATATAGTTATTCTATAAAAACACAGTAACATAACTTATATGATTATTGATTATATTTATTGAAGATATTTCAACAAAAATCAAGGAATCAGTACATTCACCCTATCATATATCAACTTCATAACTTTGGCTTTCATCAAAAGGATTGTTTAGAGGTTTACAACAAAAACACGTAAATTCTAAAAATTCACTTTATTTATGGTTTTTAAAAAACACTTTTTAAGTATTTTACAGTTGTGTTTTCTGAGAGAAAAACAACAAAATATACAATTGCTGAGACTAGTATTTCTCTGCAGCGCCCTAAAAGACCGAAATATGAATACAAATATAAATATGCTAATTATATTATAAAAAAGGAACGGCTTTTACATTATTATTCGTGATTTACACATATCAAATGATAAGCAATTTTTGTCTGTTGCACAGAAACAGTTGATTTTCATGGCACTTAAACGGTTTTTGTCGTAAGTCGTCATATTGTACGTTACAGGTTGTATCCAGACAAAAGAGCATCCCCTAACATTTCACCTGGGTTAGATTGATTGCTTATTTAATTACTGATTAGATATGTTCTCTCACATTTTTAACATTTAACAAAGGATTCAAAAAACATAATTGCATGCTTGTGTGTGCTACAGAAGTTTTGCTAAAATACGGAATCCTCTTTTAAAAGTTAAAAAAATGTTTTTCAACATGTTGAGACCAACAATATTGCTGTTTTCGTCTGATTAGTGAGAAATACTATTTCATTATATTCGTCAATGAAGTAAAAAGCAAAATCAAATATTTTAAATATACATATTTTACCCCCAACTAAAGAAAGACGAACTCCTCTCGATAAATAATTTGTTGAAAAAGTTATTTAACATGTTTCTGTGATTGGTAGTTAAATTAAATAAATTATGAACTGCGAATTTAAGTGAGGTAATAGGGAGACAGATGAGTGTAGAAGATATGCTCTTATGTTAAGAATTGTTTACTTCTGACTTTTGTCTTCTTCTGGGTGAGCCTTGTTATATTCAATAGAGCGGGCGATGGCTTCTGGAATTGGCAAGAGATGATCACCTTGTGGTTGGAATCCATTCTCGTCAGCGATGTACGTTACGGAGTAGGTTTGGCCGTCAGGAGCCACAAACGAGAAACTACCTGTTACTACTTCACCGTCATCGTTTGGTCCCAAATTTTTCAGCTGGCCGGATTGTTCTGCCTTGGTACCATCTCCTGTTTCAAAGCTGTAACAAAAACATTATTTAAATGTCGGATATTTTGAATAAGTATTTCAGTAAAAGTAAATATTATTTGCATTGACTGCAAATAGGATCGTATAATTTGCTTGATTAAATATAAATATGTCAAAGTTCAAACTTAGGAATTATTAATCAACAAAGAGATAAAGGCAAATAAAAATACAATTCGAGATTTTTGGTGATTTATTGATTTATAAGATTTAATATTATTAAGTGACTTCCTAAATTACGTATGAGTTCTTTTTTTAAATTTCTGCACCTTCAGTATGGCTGTTGGTACACATAAGTCTACCACTTTTTATTTCAGTGAAAAAAAGATTGAAATTAAATATGCTGTCACCTTATAGAATCGACTTTAAGTCTTCATTATTTTCACTTAATATTTTTTTTTTAGCATTGTAAGTTTAAAAGAAATTAATTACTTTCATATTTTTATGAATACCCATTGCCTATAAACGTATCAGAAGTAACAACTTTTTTTTGTAATTCTTATTTAACATTTACAACGTTCTGTGTGGGTTTATTTGTCATTTTTAATAAATTAATTGATTTGTTTAAAACCCACGTAATGGGTCAAAAATATACATTAAAACTCAATATTCAATACTTGAATAACAGCTTAGTTCATAAAGAAATTCAGATCAAAACAATATAAACTAAAATATATAAAGTTTTGTTTGTTTTATTTTTTTAATCTTTGTTCCTCCCATCTTGTTGGCTGTCAACACCCAAGCCACCTTAGGACAAGCAGCCGCACACCATCATACTGGATGCCTGTAGCTAAGAGTGAACTTTCTGAAGATGGAACGGATGTGCTGAACGGCCTACCTGCATACCGATTACATATTTTATTAAGTTCCGGACGACCGGATTTTACCTAAGAAGGTATATTTTAACTTATTTTATTTTATAAATATCAGTGTTACGCGTTTTACATCATATGTGAAAGGTCGTAGAGTTCCTTTTAGTAAAAGATAATGAGAGAGTTATGATGCATCTTTTGAAACATTGAATTGCATTGGAGAAAAGTAAAATGTTATTGTTCTGCCTCACCTTGTACTTAAGAGGGACGTTAAACTCAAGATGACGCAATACTTTTACATATGCATGATATAGCCTATTTTCACAGTTAATTTCAAGGAAAGTCTCATGTTTTACATTCATGTATGCTAAGCTGTTTACAACAGTTCGATGTTTTGTCTCTTATTTTCTCTCTGTTCCTCTCCCACCCCTCTCTCTACCTACCTCAATTTGAACTTTGTGTACAACTATAGAACTAAAATAATTCACTTTCTGTAATATGGTGTTTAATTTTTGTATCCATGGAAATATTTTACACGTAATATTTATGCAATTGTAACAGTAACGCATATATATATATATGGTATGATAAGAAAAATAAATGCCTGGACGGGATTCGAACCCGGATCTCTGAGTCTGTACCTTAGCCTGATATCCATTACACCACCAGGCGAATCCAATTCAAACACTTATTTTTCTTATATATGTATTATATTCTTCATTATTACTAGATGTCGCGAGAACTCGGTCTTCACTGACATCTAGTAGCTGACTATAACAAGTAAGCAAATTAAAGAGAATATATATGTATATAGGCCCCTATATATATTTTATTTATTTATTTTTTTTTTTCAATGCCCCAGGTTTGCCTTTAGACATTCCTGGTTTATCTCCTGTCATGGAGTACTTGTAACCCACTTCTGAGGTGGGGTGCCTGGAAGGCGGGGTTACGTTGCCCCGATGATATGATGGATGATGATAATAATGGTGCGCCAGGAGAGTCCCTAATCTTAAACTTAACCTAAGATGAATATGAATGATAATGATTGCGATGGCCATATGATTTCGGGGACCGTTTGGGCCTTAAAGTTTTCCTGACATTTGTCTTTCAGGTGAGGAAAAACCCCGATAAAAACCTCACCCAGAAAAACTGTCCCGACCGCGGATCACTGCGTGACAAGGCAGCACGCTACCCCGAGACCACAGCGGTGGACGTAAAGCATAGATTACATACATTATATTTACAGTACACATATATTTCCATCCATAGTAATTCTGCCCGAAGGTAGGTCCTTCACTGGAATCACAGCATTTTCGTGCTATGCTTGCAGCTTTACTAGGGAATTGTAGGTGTGGTAGCTTCCCGTTACTTTCCACACCGGTGAAGGATGATGATGACGATGTTAATGATAAGGATGATGATGGCCATATGATTTCGGGGACCGTTTGGGCCTTAAAGGTTTCCTGACTTTGTCTTACAGGTGAGGAAAAATTCCGATAAAAACCTCACCCAGAAAAACTGCCCCGACCGGGGATCGAACCCGGGTCCGCTGCGTGACAAGGCAGCATGCTACCTCGAGACCATAGCGGTGGACCACATATACCTATCTGCACATATTATATACAAGGAGAGACTGAAATTAGTTAATAATAAGTACCATTTTATTTAATGACGCGGTTTAACACCAGAGGTCATTACCGTCGCAATTCAAGACTAGGGTTTAAGAGTTCGACAAATTTTGTTCACAGGTCCCTTATTTCAGGCTTAATGTGTTTTATGTTACTTAAATGTATGAGACGGGACCCGCAGTTACCCTTCCATAAAAATCCAACAACCTCAACCGGGTAGAACCTGCAAGTCTCGGAACCAAAAGCAAAAAAAAAAAGTATCCACTAGTCCATCGAGATCGATTATAATGTGCAGTTAATTATATTACAATCATTCAGAACGTAATTATAGGCCCATGTATATTTCATTTCCTTGCATATTTTTTTTTATTTTTGTCGTATTATGAACAGTTAAATTGAAATATTTTTACCTAAAAATCTAATTTAATTAACAGAAATAAGAGTGTATAACTACTGTCAAGTATTCAATTTATCTTAGACTAAATGAGTTAGCAGATTTTAAAATTGTCCAAGTTAATTTCACTTTTATTAAGGTTCATAAAAATCTGACCCATATTCAAGATATAGGCTAATTAATACAGAAGGAAAGCTCTGTATATATATTTTTTTTATCCAGTTAGTTGTATAAAATTAGTGCATTTTCGTTACTTTCATCTTTATATAAACTTGATGGAGTATGTCCGATTCATTGATTTTTTTTTTCTGTTCTATGCTAATTTATTATTTTTGCGGCGAAATTGAATGAAGTCTTATATTTGAGAAATGTGTCATAATATGCTTTTCATATCGATAAGTTTTAACATATCAAATATGAACTAATGACATTTTACTTGCATCCGAACGATGTTGCTTCCTCGTATTTCCTATATCGGACAACACCCATCAACGGTGAACATTAGGGTACTCATAACTCTAGGAAACAGTAATATAATGTAGAATTACAAACTATAAAATAGTTACCTTGTAGGTCCGTCACCTCAACATAAGTTCTTTTAAAACTCTGTAGGCCTTTCGGGACTAGTCTCATCATCAATAGAATGCATTAGATCGGTACTTGTTGACCCTTGTTGAAGCACTGACTTGGTAGTGAGTATTTTGTATAGTGGATTGTGTGGACTGGGCGTGTTCTCATTATGAATCAAGTTGTTGTCGATTTATCTTAGGATTGCGATTTCCTCCAATATATTTATCCTCGTTGGAAAGTTTTCTCTATGTAATATTGTGAGGGTGTTATCGATGTTATGCCTGAATTACATATTTTGCGTAACTTGATTTTCCTCCATTATAAATAAAATCTCTGAAATGTCCTTTGAATCTAATGTTCAAGTTCCTGTTAGTTTTCCCAATGTAGAACTTATTGCAGTCTGTACATGTTAATTTGTATATGCCTTTATTGTTGAATTCATTTTTTTCTTCGATCCATCCATAGTAATTCTGCCCGAAGGCAGGTCCTTCACTGCAATCATAGCATTTTCATTCTATGCTTGCAGCTTTACTAAGGAATTGTAGGTGTGGTAGCTTCCCGTTGCTTTCCACACCGGTGAAGGATGATGATGATAATGATAAGGATGATGATGATGGCCATATGATTTCGGGGACCGTTTGGGCCTTAAAGTTTTCCTGACATTTGTCTTACAGGTGAGGAAAAACCCCGATAGAAACCTCACCCAGAAAAACTGCCCCGACCGGGGATCGAACCCGGCCCGCTGTGTGACAAGGCAGCATGCTACCTCGATTAGCAGTTAATTACGTTATCCTCAAACCTTAACTTGACATTGAGTTGATTATTAACACACCCAGTTTCCGAGACCTTCCGCAAAGAAAATTTTATATAATCAATACGAAGTGGTGAATTTGTGTAACCTTATAAATATGCTACCTTGACATTACGTGTAATGAACACTCCAGCCCTTTAAGGTGAAAGGTTACACTGAGTTGCAGCTCATCTTCATTTCCTATTAATAACATACTCTGCGTGAGATAAGCATCTTCAAAGCAAAACACTTCTTTCTCTTGACCTTCAAGTATCCTTTACTTTTAAAATCATTTTGATTTTTTCATTAACAGTACTTCGTAATGTATGCTTAACAAAATTTACACGAACTTTAGCTTGGGACATTTAATGAGATCCTTGGACTTAGTGACTCAGCTCTTTACGTCCCCCCCCCAACGATCATTTTGGGCGAAAGAGGTATCTTATACGATATGGATGGATGAGTTATGTTGGTTACAAAAAATATATTTATGGTTACATTCCAACACCTTAGCTGATATTTAAAAATATTGAACTAAGAATGATAATACTCGCTGTTGTACAATACTTGTATAATAGACAAAAAGCTCCTCTCCATTTTCTGACAATAAAAAAACCAAATTTATATATATATATATATATATATATGTCAACCGCTGTGGTCTCGATGTGGCGTGCTGCCTTGTCACGCAGCGGGTACGGGTTCGATCCCCGGTCGGGGCAGTATTTCTGGGTGAGGTTTTTATCCGGGTTTTTCCTCACTGTAAGACAAATGTCAGGAAAACTTTAAGGCCCAAACGGTCCCCGAAATCATATGGCATTCATCATCATCATCATCATCATTATCATTATCATCATCATCCTTCACCGGTGTGGAAAGCAACGGGAAGCAATCACACCTAAAACTCCCTAGTAAAGCTGCAAGCATAGCATGGAAATGCTATGATTGCAGTGAAGGACCTGCCTTCGGGCAGAATTACTATGGATGGATATGTGTGTGTGTCCCGCACCGTAGCCGAGTGGTTTTAAGGCAGGAAGCCTTGGCGCAGAGCTACGGGACTTGCGTTGGTTCGAGTCTCCATGGGGGAAGACATTTTCTCATGGTATTTCGGTGCCCACCCAGCTTCGTGAGGCATTTGGGTAGCTACAATAAGTAGCGGTTCCAGGTTGAGAAAACTAGCTATAACGACTGGGGGACTGGACATCTGACCACATGTCACCCCTACACTGGCTAGATGATCATCTACCTCTGTGATTGACACATGTGTATGTGAGGCTAGTAGCCGGATGGTAGGCTAAGGACCTTCTAGGCCTGTCGCGCCGTGGAATATATATATATATATATATATATATATGTAAAATCCTTTAGTCAATTCTTCATGTTTCATGAAATATTATTCTAGTAATTGTGGAATGCAGGCTTTCACGGCCGGTAATAATGGTATTAAAAGATTCCGGGCTATGTGGCCGTGGTCTATAACTGGCGTTTCTTCCCAACGTTTCTCCCTCAACTGCGGAGGGCATCTTCAGTGGCGAATTCGCAGTCGAGTCTACGACAGGGAAACAACAGCTGGAAGCGCTCGCCACTGAAGATGCCCTCCGCAGTTGAGGGAGAAACGTCTGGAAGAAACGCCAGTTATAGACCACGGCCACATAGCCCGGAATCTTTTAATACCATTATTCTAGTAAGTTAGCCCCTTATTATTAAGGGATTCTCATCTCTGAATTTAATTATTGTAAGTTTATAGTGTGCTACAACGTCATTGATAGTTTTAGGAATTTGTCCTGCAGACCTTAATATAAAATATTTCTATATTGAGCTAAATCTACTTGTTAAATGTGAGAAATTATGGATAACGTCGTTTCTTCTCATACAACGGAACCGAGAACGATCTCCGTTCGGGAAATATTCCAGGGAAAAGGTATTTTTGTAGTTTTCCTCGCCTTTAAGACATTGCCAGGAAACTTTAATTAAAAAATGGTCTCAAAATACCATTTGACCGTAATCGCTCATAACATATTAGCCTTGTTTACTGTGCATACTTGTATGATGTGTCTTGACTTAAATTTCGTGTTGTCCCGTCGTTTGCCCGACATTGAGCTGATCACTCACCCGGAGGTGCGTTCCATACTATTATGTGATCAAAAAAGTAGTATATGACCCAGAGTTAAACATTTCCACTAAGAGGCTCGGGAGATGCAGGACACACAAAAGTACGTCCAAAATGAAATAGGTATAGCGCGAGATTAAATTTGATTATCTATCCTGTGATAGGCAATAGGATGGAGATATTTTTCCTTTGTATTTATTCAGTTACTTGAAACAATTTTCTGTATCTAAACCCAGAGTAGGCCTACTGTATATTTCATGGATTTCCATTCTAGAATCTGTGTCTTTAATCAGATATGTACCATTGGTTTCACCAGGATTCTTCACATATCTTCAGTTTATTAGTCTGAAAGAGTATTTTTAGTGCCTTTAGTTGTACGACAATTTAAATGTTTCCAAACTATTTCGCGAGAATAAAATTCCAAATATAATATATTTTAATTAATTTAAAGCAAGGAATCTGACCTTAAAGATTAGAGTTATTTTGTTTCATGAAATTTACCCAATTATATGAGATTTAACTCCATGTAAAACGTAGATTTAAAAAATCCAAATATTGATTGCAATGTCATTTTTTTTCTTAGTACCGGTACGTGTGTATAATGGTATTGCTCTACAACGCATTCTGTTTTCGTTAGTAGTGATTAGAGTGAATATTCCAGCAGTTTAGTAACAAATATTCAAATAATAAATTGTTCAGAGGAAACTTTATACATTATGTTTTGCAACATTCGCGTATATAATTTAAAAGTAAATTTCTCACTTGTAGGAATAACTTCCGTCAGCATTGACGGCGCTGTTGCTCTTGATGATGGGAACGATGTCCTTTGGTTGACCTCCCTGTGGAGCTGAAAGGACCACAGCGATCAGGCAGGACAGAACAATTACCTGCAACATTATATATACATTTTAATTTCTCAGCCATTTCCTGAAAAAAAAATTAAAGCAATAAACTTGAAAAAAGTACTTTTTTTTCACTTTTGAACAGTCTAGAAGTATTTTTATTCAGTATATTTAATTAGAATGTTTTAGGAGTAAAAATACTCATTTCTGCAACTTTTATTCACATTTAAGAATTGTAATGAAGATATGTATTTGTATTCTCAAAATATTATGTTTATTTCAAAGGAACAAATAAACGTTCTTAAAAGTATAGTGAAGAGAAACTATATTATTACTTCAGCACTTGAGTGTTCTATAAGATTTTTTATAAAGTAAGTTCGGAATATAATATAAATTTTGGTGTTTTGATTTTAACGTTAAAAATTATAAATAAGTTCTGCATTTTCAGGAAAAATTTACACGATTGAAAGCTCTATTCCACCATCATTGGATGATTGTTTTTGCTATGCAAATATGATATCTACTCCTGAATGCACCTATTTTTATAAAGTATTTTTTATAAATATAATTTATTTTCTTATTATGAAAGTAAAAATAAGTTATTATGTAAATTATGTGCATTATTATATTTTTAACGTTTTGATGGATCAAATATGTATTTTTTATCTTTTATCTTTTGATGATGCCTGGGAGGTGTGAGGCATGTGAAGGTAAACTACGAAAAGGGGGCAGGATTAAACTAAGGAAGATGAAGAAAAAAGAATATTGGATGATAAATGATTCCTTTAAATTAAATAAACCTATAATTCGTGAAAATTTCTGAATATATTATATATTTTAAATTTTAACTATAATAAAATCTGATTTGGTATAAATATATTTAAATTCTAGAGACAAATACTGTTAAAACTACATATTTAATATTTTTAGATCATTATAAAAGAAATCGCTTTACTAGTAAAGACTCTACATATTTTTAAATTGTAAAATTATATTTAAATTTGTTACTATAAAAAATAATTTTATAAGGACCACTTAGGTTTCTACGAACATACTGTAGGAATATTCTATTATTGAACTCGACGTTAATGAAAACCAAAGTCTTGTAGATAGGCCTAATTAAAATTCCTCCAAAATGTCTACACTTTTAATTGTGGACTTAAAAACAACAAATTAATAATCATACCTCTCATATTTGGTTACTTGCAGATTTTATTGTTGATAATCTATGAATTTTATTTCATTATAAACAATTTCTATAAGTTTCATGCTACTAATTATGACAAATTAGGACATATTTATGCCCATGCATATTCCCTAATAAATGTAATTACTTATTTGCATTTCAGCTTAACAGATTCTTATAATTATATAACCGCATTACTACGAGACAATAAATATGGCTTCTGCAGAATCATTAAAAACATATTTCTAGAGTTTTGTTGTATGTTTTAATTTGCCTGGAACTACGCATTACTACGAGACAATAAATATGGCTTCTGCAGAATCATTAAAAACATATTTCTAGAGTTTTGTTGTATGTTTTAATTTGCCTGAAACTACGCATTACTACGAAACAATAAATATGGCTTCTGCAGAATCATTAAAACATATTTCTAGAGTTTTGTTGTATGTTTTAATTTGCCTGAAACTTTTCTCATGTAACACAAAATTTAAATTAAATGTCATATACAGATCCTACAAAATCTGTTTTGTTAACTTGCGGTTTCGTGTTCTTTAATAATACTCCGCTTTTGTAACTATCATATGATTTTTAAGAGCTGTGAGGCATTTTTAGAAATTAAAACCGTTGTGGTAAAACTGAGCAATATTGGATGTGTTCCTTAGGTAAGTGCTAACCCCGAGTTTTAAATTATACGATATTAATAACATTAATTCAGTGAACACGACGGTTTTAACAATAAGATAAAATTATTGACTTTTTTATTGCGTTGACGATTCTTATGATTATCCCAGGATCATTCTTCGTCCTCTAAGACGAACGCTGAAGAAACTCTTGATATCACTTGTTTACAACTTGAGGAAGATACACTGATTTTGTTCACTACAACTTGTGACATCACTGGTTGAAGACACTTACCAGCTTCATCATGATGAATGTCAATTTGTGATTCGACTGTGACTTAACACTGACATGAAGCCTGTATTTATACAAACACTAAACACTTCTCGTGGTGGGGGACAAGTCAATTTGTGTCCAATGCGTTTTGTAATTTTTCGTCACATTTTCTAGGAGCATAGTGGGAGAACTTCGAAGAGCCTAATATGTGAAAAAAATGATTTATTACTGTATACTGCATAGACGAGAGAGGGGAGAGTGATGATAGACGTAAGTGCTGAGGGCAAGAGTGATTTAACTTCTGATGTTATTACGTACTTAAGAAGTCTTAGGTCAAAGTTGTTATTATTCAGCATTTCTGTGCAAATTAATGAGAGGTAATTTTATGCATCTATCGATATTTAACAAAATGTAAAAGTGGCATTCACTTTCTTCGAATTGTTTAAAGTTTTGTACTTAGCAATAAATTAACGTTGCTAGTTTCCGTCAAATAAAACATAGTGGAACAATAGGTCTGTACAGTTTATTGAAGTGAATGATAGAGTTAACCCTTAAATTGGCGATTCAATGATTTCCCACGCCAGTTATTTCAATGTTTCGGACCACAATGAAAACAAAATCGTGTAAAACCTCTGTTATTATTGTACATTATTGTGTAATTAGACAAAATTTCAAAATTTAATTAATTCCTACTCACTTGTTTTTCTACTGTTTTATAAAAAATATTAAATAACACCAATGTATCTTATAGGTTACATTGTCAATTTAACGATTAATTAAGAAACAAATATAAAAATTTTAGAAGTATAATGTATATTTGGGGTGAGCCGAAAAAACACTTTTTATTTTGAAGTTTTAGTAGCGCGGAAAAGTTGCGAATTATGTAGCTAAAAAAGGAAGAAAAATTATAAAAATCGGTTGACATCTTGTCGCGCAAAGGCACTGAACTTTGACAAAATATAAAAAAAAATCATTTTTGCAATTATTTTTTTTAATATCAAGTAGGTATTGCTGATCTTTGCCAAGCACGTTTATGTCTATCTGTGGGATCTGACAATCAATACCCTAGAAGTTATTTATCAAATACCAAAAATGCGTAAAAATATAACTTGTTCATTATTCTGGCAAATTTTGGAGCTTATGTGCGACCGGCAGATATAAAATGATCCAAACCAAATTAAAACACAATGTTTTAGGCTCTATTTGAAGACGTTACAAACTATTACATTACGAAAACGTCTAATTAAAATATTAAAGGAATAATCTGAAAAAAGTAGTTCTTTTTTTTTCATATTTTGTGAAATTTTAGAGCCTTTGCGCGACCAGATGATGTCAACCGATTTTGTTTTTTTTCTTTCATTTTGTCTATATGATTCGCAACTTTTCCGCGCTATTACAACTTCGAAATAAAAAATGAGTTTTTTCGGCCCACCATATATATATATATATATGTTCATATATTCACATTTTGCTGATTTTTGCATAGGATTAAATTAAATCCTTTATATTAATTCCAATATTCTGCAAAGTTAGCTTTTTTTTCAAATATAGGATAATACAAATCAGGAAAAATACGACACAGATAAAGTTAAAAGAAGACAGCAGTGTGATTAATTCATGTCATTTATATAAACACTATTCTATAGTATTCTGCCCGAGGGCACGATTTTTTTACTACAATCATAGCCTGCTATGTTTTGCAGCTTTCCTAGAGAAAAGCCCGAAAGTTCCCGTTATGTCCCAGCACCAATATCTTTCTGAAAACACCACGATTCGAATCTGGGATCCCGGGGGAGACGCGCTCTTTCACCACGCATATACGGAGACGGCTAAGTCTATATCTGCACTGTAGGCCTACAATAGAAATACTGTATATCTGTTCCTCTATGAAATAAAACACCTCTATATGTGCACCATTAGTAGCATGAACAATATCAAGTCTGTATATTCGATTTCGTGCCACGTTCTGTCCAACATGTCCATTGGTAATGTGGCAGTTGTGTCAAGGATACGGGTTCGTAAATCATGAAGATTTTGTACTGGAGTCGTA
Organism: Diploptera punctata; assembly: GCA_030220185.1. Taxonomy (NCBI): domain Eukaryota; kingdom Metazoa; phylum Arthropoda; class Insecta; order Blattodea; family Blaberidae; genus Diploptera; species Diploptera punctata. Next base: position 1,720,869 of record JASPKZ010010652.1, on the reverse strand, counting down.
AACACACATATCAGAAGACAGTTTGTGCTCGTTGCTGAGGAGTCACCATTTTGTTTTATGTCATTATTGTCCAACATGCGACAGATGAATTAACTGCAACAACGAAAAAAAAATCTTTGAGTTTGTCTTTCTTTTAATACCAACCTCATTATTATTTTATATAATAGTTGTTTTGTTCGGTTAATTATGTTTTACGGTGATATCCATCCATAGTAATTCTGCCCGAAGGCAGGTCCTTCACTGCAATCATAGCATTTTCATGCTATGCTTGCAGCTTTACTAGGGAATTGTGTAGGTGTGGTAGCTTCCCGTTGCTTTCCACACCGGTGAAAGATGACGATGATAATGATAAGGATGATGATGGAGATGATGGCCATATGATTTCGGGGACAGTTTGGGCCTTAAAGTTTTCCTGACATTTGTCTTACAGGTGAGGAAAAACCCCCATAAAAACCTCACCCAGAAAAACTGCCCGACCGGGGATGGAACCCGGGCCCGCTGCGTGACAAGGCAGCACGCTACCTCGAGACCACAGCTGTGGACTACGGTGATATAATAATAGTAATAATACTATTATTAATAACACTGAACAACAAAAAAATAATCGTTTTTGTCTCAGAAAGAAAAATATGTGATTCTGATAGTATTTTTTCTCCTGAATTCAAATATGATATCGATTTTTCTCCATCACGCAAGGTTTCCGAGAGACAGGAATTTATAATTTCAAACATTTTAATATTTTCTACATTCGTAACTACAAAATATTCGAACTTTCGGACTCACCTAGAAAGTAAGAAATGACTATTTTCTGCTATATTTCGCCTGTGGAGCATCACTCTTGATGGTCCAACAATAATCGGCCAGCATATTAGGATTCCATTTGCCTTGATATCTTTTCCATAGCTGAAATCATTTGAGTTAGCTGATTTGGTTTTACTTTACAATGGACAAATGGACGAAAAAACGATTATTAAAAAATAATTATTTAAATCCTTTAATTGAAATTGAAATAGAAAAATCTGTGGGAGATGGAAAAATTCCGAATACATATTTGAAAACATGATAAAAATTGCATTATGTACAACTATTAGTACTCATAAGACAAAATTCATGTTGACTAGTGTAATTATTATGATTATAATGTAATTTAGTCTGGAATAATTAACCATTAACTGCCAAGAAATTGTATTCTATTATATTATTTTATAATTTATGGTCGACCGCAGTGGGCTAGTAGTTATGTTTTATGCCCCTAGTTCAAAGGGCCGGACTCAGTGGATTTTTACAATGGAGAAATTCAAGGTATATGTACTCCGAAAGGGACTTTTATGCCGTGGGTCCCGAGACCGAAGAATTTCATGTTCGTAAAAGAATTGGAAGCCTGAATAAAGAGGCCTCTGTACAAAATTTACGGACCTTTACTTATGAAGTAATACCTTATTTAACCATTACGTGTCTCACTGAGATGATATGCAGATCACCATATCGCTCGCTAACATATATGGGCAAATAAACTAACTCACCGACACTATCGAACCCGTAGGTTCATGGCTGCGCGGACATAAGCTCTCCATACATCCCTACCCTCAGCTAACTTTTCCAATCATTCCCTGTATAATCTACTTCCCTCAAATCATAGTTATCGTTATTCTCACACCTCATTCTTGGTTTACCGACTGGGCGTTTTCCCTCTGGTTTTCCTACAATAATCTGCCATGCACGTTTTTATTTCCCATTCGTGCCACATGTCCTACCCATCGCAGTCTACGAGACTTAACTGTTCGTATTATATCTGGCTTCCTATAAAGACCATGTAGTTCATTGTAGTCTTCTCCATTCACCTGTCTGTTCATCTCTCTTTGGACCAAACATTTTCCTAAGAACTTTATTCTCAAATACTCGTAATACCCTTTCTTCCCTTAAAGTAAGAGTCTATGTTTCGCAGCCATATGATATAACTGGTAGAATAACAGTTTTATATATTTTAAGCTTAACGTTTTTTGAAAGGAGTTGGGACGTCAAGAGTCTCTATAATGCATAATAGCACGCATTTCCAGAATTGAGCCTATGTTTAATTTCTTTGTGCATCTCATTCCTATTTGTAATTATTTTTCCTAGGTATTTGAATTCAGTCACTTCCTCAAAATTTCCCTCATTTTTCATTAGCTGTCCATTTTCATTATATAATGTAGTCCTATTTCTATGTGTGACCATATATTTAGTTTTATTGATATTTACTTCCAGTCTCAATTTCTTAATGTTACTCAATAGTGTGTGTGCGTGTTGTCCTTTAGTATCTTCCCGTTATCACCCAATAGTACTACATCATCAGCATAAACTAAAAGCTTAATATTACCATTGAGTTGTATGTGGGCAAATAAGTCTAACTAAATTAGCTTGGTTAAAACACTCCCACTAGGGAATTGCCTGGGATATATTTATAAAATTGATTACAGATATTAATTATCTAATATATAAAAATTAATGTTTGTTTGTTTGTTCATACTTTATGCGCGGCCATACCATTGATCCGATTGTGATTTTTTTTTGCAAAATGTTCAGACGATTCCCGGGATGAACATAGGCTATAAGAGAGTTGATACTCAACTCCTACACCCTTAAAAATCACCCTTTGTAGTGAAAAAAGTGAAAAATAATATTTTTTGACGCTTAAATGGCTTTTGCTGCCTAAATCATAAAAATACAAAACATTAATTTTCACAGAATTTAATATCTCAAAAAACTCTACAAAAAAGCCCGTGACAGCATATGTTTATCTTATATGGATAACTCACAATAACCATTTTTGTCTTTCATTGATGCCAAAAAGATCGCGATAAGTAGATTCCCGGGCAAGCAGAGCAACGAATTTTGTCTTTCAGCTCATGTATGCCAAATACATCGGGATAATAGATTCCAGGGCAATGCCGGGTAATCAGCACGAGGTATGTAAAAATAATAACGATATAAATTTATAATTATTTTTCCTTTTACTAATGCAACTAAACATAAAATCACATTATCATTTATTTAGGTGTAGCAGCACACGCCGGGTATTAGCTAGTATTTCATAAATTACTGTTTAGTCCACCGCTGTGGCCTCGGAGTAGCGTCGATGCCTCATACGCAGCGGGCCCGGGTTCGTTCCCTGGTAGGTACAAGTTTCCTGAGTGATGGTTTTTCGCAGTTTTTCCTTACCTATAAGACAAATATCCGGAAACATTAAGGCAAAAAAGGTCCCTAATAATAATTTGGCCATCATTAATCAGTATGTTTAGTCTGAATGTATTTGTGAATGTGTGCTTTGTTTTAATGTTGTGTTGTCTTGGAGGTGACCCTGGATTTAGCTGATCACTTATTCTGAGAGTGTCTGTATATCCGTGTGTGTGTGTGTGTGTATGTGTGTATGTGATATAAAATTTAAAATCACTTCTCAGAAAGATCGCGTCAGTGTAATGCCGTGTGGCGCGAAGCATGTAGAAGTACCTGTGAGATGAGATATTAAACTACGATGAAGAAGAAGAAAAATAAGTTATATTTGGAAATTACTGTCCATATTAAATTGAAAATATAGCGTAACTAGACCCATACTTGGTCAAAATTTATTATATGAAAATACGTAGATTTTTCTTATTTTGTAATCGATTGATTTTTTTGTTTTGTTTTTTTGTTTACTTGATGAAAATCCATTATGTATTTAATAAATAAACTATCAAAGTTTTATATCATTTTCATAAATATTTATGTTATTATAAATTCGTAACAGATATTTCAATACACTGTATCTTCATCAACGAATGTCATAAATACAAAAAAATATGTACATACAGTGTATTGAAACAGCTGTAACTTATGTTAAATAAAATATATATTTATGAAAAATCATATAAAACTTTAAAATAGTTTAACTAAGTCAATAAAAACCCAAATCACCAATTTAAAAAGACTATTTAACTCATACCCCAAATGGGAGTCAATGACCAATCACATTTCAATGATTTTTTATTTACAACCAATCACAGTCGTTTTCACCTCGATTTTATCAGTTTAATTTTATCACTGTAAAATCAAGCTCCTCCTTTTTAACATTCTGAATAGGTCGTAGCTTTATTTTGCAGCAAATACATGTGGCTACCAGATCGTATATATAGTGCACAAATATAACCTTATTGTGGTTGCGGGAGATAATATAAAAACATTTGTAGCAATTGATTATACCACAAAAAAAAACACTGTTTGCACTTTCTTAAACGTATTTTTTTTGCCGAGGTAATAACGTTCCACAAAAATATAATTGACATATTCATATCATAGGACATCATAAATTAATTAACATATAGTTTGCTATATTTCATTTTTTCTCCACTAGGGTGCATTCTTACAATGTTGCGATCCTTTGGCAATAAATAATATGATCTGGTTGCAGTGATGAAGAAAGGAAACATAACGTTTCTCAGTTGTTTTCAAACATCGCCGTTTACATTAAATATATAAATATTTAAAAATATCCATATTTAAATAATGATTTGTGAGTAAACAGCTTAATTTTATTCGTTAAATAGTCCTAACAAATGCCACTCTTGATTTCCAAATTCTCTAGATAAATTGGAAATTACTCGTGTCATTACTTATGATAAAAGAGTCAACGCGTTTCAGTAGCGACGCTACCATTATCAAGACTTAATATTGACTGAAGACAAACAAACTGAAATGTGTAAACTAAAAATCAGATACAAACTACGTCACATGACTTGATTTAAATAGCATTAACATTATAGAATTAATCCTCCTCTCTTTTAATTAACAAAAAGAGGGCGCTGAGTGCAATAGGGCTCCTGTCGTTATTCATAATTTTATGTTTGTTCTTATAAATTTCTAAAGTCGGCCGCGGTGGACTAGTGGTTATGTTCCTTGCCTCTGGTTCCAAGGGTCGCGGGTTCAAACCCGGCCGGGGTCGATGGATTTTTTAGGACGGAAAATCCAAGGAGCAAGTCCTCCGGAAGGGACTTTAAGCCGTGGGTCCCGAGTCTGAAGATTTTCAGAATGAAAAGGCCTCTAAGCAAAATTTACCGAATTTTCCCGTCCTAGTACTACCTTGGTTTCCTATATGTCAGTATGAGGCGGAACGCTGACCACGTACCACTCAAAATGACATCTATACGAAAACAAGTGTAACTAAATTAGTATGGTTCAAATTCTTCCCTGTAGGGGGAGAGCGTATAAATCTCTGTAAAGGGAAAACATAGGCTTACAATACAATACAATACAATACATTTCTAAACTTTCAATGACGTCAAGGAATTTAAAATTAATGACCGAACTAACTAGCTTGAGATTAATTTTATCAATAATATGACCGTGATAGATTTATAAATTCTCTTCAAACTAGAATGTGCAATATGCTCATGCAATATGCTGGTTAAATAGATGTTCTTGTTTATCTAACATAGTTATTATAACAGTTTTTACACCCGATCCCATAAATATCTGATTTATAAAAAGAATCAACTTTATGCTTTGGATTTCCAATAATACTATTTAACGACGGACTTAAGTATAAACTAATTTAGTGTCTAATCTTGCTCAATCCTCTAGTTAAGGAGTTTATCATAAGTACTGCCACGAGTGATTTCTAAATTTGGAAATCAAGAGGGGCATTTTTTAGGACTACTTAACGAATAAAATTAAGCTGTTTACAAATCTTTATTTAACTATAGTTATTTTAAATATTTAATGTAAACGGCGATGTTTGAAAACGAATGAGAAACTATTGGTACGCTTCCTTTGCTTCTTTTGTTCATCACTGCAACCAGATCATATTATTTATAGCCAATATTGTAAGAATGCACCCTAGTGGAGAAATTTATAACTACCATTATAGGTATTAATTAATTTCTGATGTCCTATGATGTAAATATGTCAATTATATTTTTCTGCAACGTCATTTCCTGGAAAATTATTCGTTCAAGAAAGTGAAAATAGTGTTTTTTTTGTGGCACAATCAATTGCTACAAATGTTTTTATATTATCTCCCGCATGCGCTACCTGCTGATATTCAAGCACTCTATATATATGAAAGTTTTCTTCGGTTTTCCGCGTCTTGGATTCAAGTTCGGCCTCTGGCCAATGATTCCGACGTTATCAAGGAATGATATATATATATGATAATTCCTTAATTATGGCATGTGGGATCATGTCGAAATGTCGGAATCATTGGCCAGAGGCCGAACTTGAATCCAAGACGCGGAAACCCCAAGAAAACTTTCATATTCATACTTATATCCGCGAAAATCTGCAATATGACATACCGGTATATATATATATATATATATATATATATATATATATATATATATATATATATAGGCTATACAATCTGGTAGCCGTATTTCTTGGAGAGTCAGCCACTGCAAAATAATGCTATGACCTATTCAAAATTAAAAAGGAGTTGCTCTCTTTAATATGAAAAACTTTAGTTTATAAATTCGAGGCAAAACACGATTGTGATTGGTTGTAAATAAAAATTCATTGAAATGTGATTTGTCATTGACTCCCATTTGGGACATGAGTTAAATAGTCCCCCCTCCATGGTATCTTTACCTTGTCGTGGTGGAGTGGCTTGCGTGCTTAAATGATCCTGAGAGCTATGCCGGCGGTAGCATTGCTGCCGATAGGGTTACCCATGCCGGACTGGTCGAAGGTGATAAGCCAGACGAAAAAAGTACCTTGGGCGAAAGAGTGACGATCTTTCACCGTAAAAATACAACCGTCAAGAAATTCGGACATGGGTTCATCTGGGGTAAAATTTTCCGGAGGTCAAATAGTCCCCCATTCGGTTCTCCGGGCGGGGACTACTTCAGGGAACCCATGCCAAAGGCTCAAACACAGGGACATGTTCCTAGGAACATGGAATGTTAGGACTTTATACAATAGTGGGGCACTAGAGATATTAACTCGGGAATTAGATAAATCGCCCTTGGATATAGTCGCTTTACAGGAAGTTAGGTGGCCAGGAGAAGGTAGTCAGGAATCAGGAAGCTTTGCATTATACTATGGGGGTGCAGAAAGACCTGCATTTGGAACGGGTTTTTTAGTCAGAAGGAGGATCCTATCCGCTATCCGAGATATTAAGTTTGTTAGTGATAGGATATCATACATAATTCTAAAGGGTAAACGACATGATTTTATAATTGTAAATGTACATGCCCCCACAGAAGATAAAGATGACAAGATCAAGGATGAGTTCTATGAAGAATTAGAATGCTTATTTGATAGCCTTACACGATATCATATGAAAATTGTCTTAGGAGATTTTAATGCAAAAGTGGGGCGGGAAGATATATTCAAACCAACAATAGGCAAATTCAGTCTTCATGAAGATAGTAACGACAACGGGGTTAGATTAGTCACATTTGCCACATCAAAGAATCTCATTGTTAAGAGCACAACATTTCAGCATAAGGATATTCATAAATACACCTGGACGTCCCCAGATGGAGAAACTCGGAACCAGATAGATCATGTATTAGTGGATAAACGCTGGCACAGTAGCATCATTGATGTTAGATCAGTTAGAGGGACAGACTGCAATTCGGATCATCATCTGGTCAGAGTGAAAATCAGACAACGGCTATCGCTTATGAGAGGAACGAACGCTAAAGATGATTCTGTAAAATATGAATTAAAAAACTTGAAAAATGATGAAATGCGGCAAGAATACCAAATCAAAATTGCTAATAGATTTGAAGTACTGGAATCTTCAGATGACAATGTGGCAACAAAGAAGAAACTGATATAAATTAAGAATGGGAGGCTATAAGAGATACTATTAAATTGTCAGCATCAGAAAGCATTGGTCACTTAAAAAAGAGGCAAAACAAGAAATGGTTTGATGAGGAATGTGCCGACATTGTAAAGAAAAGAAAGCTAGCAAAAATGAAATGGTTACACGAGCCAAATGAGGTAAATTTAGAGCAATTGGGTAGTGTTAGACGGGAAACCACCAAGTTACTAAAGAGTAAAAAGAGGGAATATTTGAGAGAGAAGATTAATGATCATGAAATTAATGCAAAAAATAGGAACATTAGAGAATTGTATCAGGGAATTAGTATAGAGAAGAAAGGGTTTCAGGCTAGAACAAACATAATTCGGAATGAAAATGGGGATATGATTGCAGATTCCAGGAGTATATTAAAAAAATGGAAAAGTTACTTTAATCAGCTATTAAATGTACATACAGAACAGGACATCGAGGAGGATAAGTTACAGACAGCAGAAATGCTAGTCGCAGAGCCAAGTGCATTAGAGGTTGAAATGGCAATTGAAAAATTTAAGATGTATAAAGCATCAAGTTCAGATGAGATCCCAGCAGAACTGATCAAAATCAGGGGGAGAAAAATTGATAGACAAGATACGCTGGTTGCTTAGTATGATTTGGGAAAAAGAAGCTCTTCCAGATGAATGGAAGGAATCAATTATCGTACCAATTTATAAGAAAGGAGATAAAACTGATTGCAACAACTACAAGGGCATCTCATTACTTTCAACTTCGTACAAAATTCTAACAAATATATTAGTAAGCAGACTTACTCCCTATATTGATGACATTCTAGGAGATCATCAATGTGCATTTAGAAGAAACAGGTCTACAACAGATCAGATTTTTAGTATAAGACAGATTTTAGAAAAGAAATGGGAATATAATGGTACTGTACATCAACTATATGTAGACTTCAAAAAAGCATATGATTCAGTTAAGAGGGAGAAGTTATATAGTATCCTGCTGGAGTTCGGAATTCCTAAAAAGTTAGTTAGACTTATACGAATGTGTCTAAATGGCTCAAAGAGTAGGGTGCGTGTAGGCAAACAGTTTTCAGACACTTTTGAAATCCAGAATGGGTTGAAGCAAGGAGATGCACTATCTCCTCTACTATTTAATTTTGTACTAGAGCATGCCATTAAATCTTTAGAGAATGAGGAAGGCTTACAACTGAATGGTATTAATAAGCTGTTAGTTTATGCTGATGATGTACTACTGGCAGATAGCGAGGAGATACTAAAGGTCAACACGCACACACTATTGAGTAACACTAAGAAATTAGGACTGGAAGTAAATATCAATAAAACTAAATATATGGTCACACGTAGAAATTCACTACATAATGGAAATGACCAGCTAATGACAAATGAGGGAAATTTTGAGGAAGTGGCTGAATTCAAATACCTAGGAACAATAATCACAAATAGGAATGAGACGCACAAAGAAATTAAACATAGGCTCAATTCTGGAAATGCATGCTATTATGCATTGCAGAGACTTTTGATGTCCCAACTCCTTTCAAAAAACGTTAAGCTGAAAATATATAAACTATTATTCTACCAGTTATATTATATGGGTGCGAAACATGGACTCTTACTTTAAGGGAGGAAATGAGATTACGAGTATTTGAGAATAAAGTTCTTAGGAAAATTTTTGGACCAAAGAGAGATGAACAGACAGGTGAATGGAGAAGACTACATAACAATGAACTACATGGTCTTTATAGGAAGCCAGATATAATAAGAACAGTTAAGTCTCGTAGACTGCGATGGGCAGGACATGTTGCGCGTATGGGGAATGAAAGACGTGCATGGAAACTTCTTGTAGGAAAGCCAGAAGGAAAACGCCCATTTGGTAGACCAAGAATGAGGTGGGAGAACAACATTAACTATGATTTGAGGGAATTATATTATACAGGGAATGATTGGAAAGCATTAGCTCAGGATAGGGATGTATGGAGAGCTTATGTCCGCGCGGCCATGAACCTACGGGTTCGATAATGCCAGTGAGTAAGTAAGTAAGTTAAATAGTCCCCAAGAAGATCCTATTTATTAAAAAAAATATCTGATAGTTTTATTTATTAAACATATTCTGATTTTGTAATTTATTATGCTTCAGACCGTTACGGATTGAATATATACCTATACGAAGATGTTATGACGTTAGTTACTATTCTGTATTTTCTTTATAGTATTCTATCATATTTTATCTAAAATCTACTGCTCAGAATTATCATAAGTAATACCACGAGTGATTTCCAAATTATCGATAAATTCACTCCTCACTTCGTGGGGAGTGAATTTATCTAGAGAATTTGGAAATCACTCGTGGTATTTGTTAGGACTATTTAACGAATAAAACTAAGTTCTTTACTAAATAATAATTATTTGAATATAGTTACTGGTGTTTTAAAATATTAATATAGTTAATGTAAATGGCGATGTTTGAAAACAAATTAGAAATGTGAGGTTATGTATATTCACTGCAACTCGATCATATTAATTATTGCCAAATATGATCGCAATACTGTAAGAATGCACTCTAGTGGAGAAATAATTAAACACATCAAACTGTTATAATCAATATTATACGTTAATCATTTATATTTTGAATAAACAACTCAGTAAAATCACTGAATCTATTCATTATTTGCTATATTCAATGTATTTGTTGGAGAAAAATAATGGTCTAACCTGTTCAGAATATTAAAAAAGGAGGAGATTTCTTTATCACAAAAGCAGGAGCTGATAAAGAGAAATCGATAAAGAGCGAGGTGAAACACGACTGTCATTGGTTGTAAAACAAAATTCATTGAAATGTGATTGGATATTGACTCCTATTTGCAACATGAGTTAAATAGTCTAATGAAATGAATTTTAAAAACCATTAATGTATGTGAAAAGTTGTTTAATTAAAATGCATTCTAGCTCATAAATTTCGTCAGGCCCACGAATTGCCTTTATAATATTAGGGTAGATGACACAAATGCCACATTTAAATGTCCAGTAATTAATATAAAGTGTTTGTCATTCTCGAATGATCACTCCCCGAGGCAGTCACGCTTTTTAAATGATGTTATCGCTTGTTTACAGCCACTGGATTTTGCACATGTCTCCTCTTCGCTTGCTTTTGCTTTGCCGTTGGATATGCTTAAGGCATCACGTGTGAATATTTCTTTCAGGCTTAGGGCGGCTGTAAACATCGATTTTTTTTTGTAAGAGATGCGGTGTATTTAAAATTTCAATCACAAAACTTATTTTTACCCATGACGAAATTACAAAGTTTTTGAATTACTATTCTTTATCCAACGCCTACTTGAATCTTACAGTAGTCATTCCTAATAAAGATATACCAGTATTAATTAATGCAATTATATTTATATGCACTAAAATAACATATATATATATATATACATAATTTTAAAATTTAGAGATGCGTATAAAAATCTAACTTAAATTTCTGCCTCTAAAGAAGCAAATGTACATGTTCACTTTTGGTGAAAATAAGTTTTAATTACGAGTTGTATTAATTTATTCATTATGCCTGACGGTTCTCTTTATTTTCAACGTAAGTAGTATATTTCTCACCAAAAAATTAATATGTATCCTATAAATTTTGAGGAAGTGGCTGAATTCAAATACCTAGGAACAATAATCCCAAATAGGAATGAGATGCACAAAGAAATTAAACATAGGCTCAATTCTGGAAATGCATGCTATTATGCATTACAGAGACTATTGACTTCCCAACTCCTTTCAAAAAACGTAAAAATGTATAATATATAAAACTATCATTCTACCAATTATATTATATGGATGCGAAACATGGGCTCTTACTTTAAGGGAGGAAAGGAGATTACGATTATTTGAGATTAAAGTTCTTAGGAAAATGTTTGGACCAAAGAGAGATGAACAGACAGGTGAATGGAGAAGACTTCGTAACAATGATTTACATGGCATTTATAGGAAGCCAAATATAATAAGAACAGTTAAGTCTCGTAGACTGCGATAGGCAGGACATGTAGCACGAATGGGGAATGGAATACGTGCATGGAAGCTTCATGTAGGAAAACCAGAGGGAAAAAGCCTAGTTGGTAGACCAAGAATAAGATGGGAGAATAAAATTAAGTATGATTTGAGGGAAGTAGATTATACAGGGAATGATTAGAAAACATTAGCTCAGAATAGGGATGTATGGAGAGCTTATGTCCGCGCGACCATGAAACCTACGGGTTTGATAGTGCCAGTGAGTTAGTTATAAGTGTGTACAGTACCACATATTATATTCTAAAATGTATGTATATTTATATATCTGATTACTATCTGTAACTCTGATTAAACAAGTCAATACAAGATCTGACCTGTTCAGAATATTAAAAAGGATGAGATTTCTTTAATATGATAAACAGAAGTAGATAAATATCGAGGTGGAACACAACTGTGATTGCTTGTAAAACAAAATTCATTGAAAGGTGATTGGTCGTTGACTCCCATTTGGGGCATGAGTTAAATAGTCTAGTAAAATATTTTTATTATTATTATTAAGATATTTTTATTCTTTTATTAACAGTAACAAACAATGAAATCTTTAGATGTTTTATTTAAAGTTATATTTAGGTATAAAATTATTTTAAAGTACAAAATTATTTATTAAATTTTAATTTTAATGTATAGATAATATTAAAATCCTGCTTTAATGCAAACGTAGGATTTCAATAATATTTATCTCACTTTTGCTTGCACTTAATGTTGTGATGAGATTGCAGTTGTTTTATTTCAATTGCGTCATTTTTGCCTTGGGTGAGAATATGTAGGAGGTAGGAGAGAATTTTGTTTAAAATTGTGCTCGGAGGCTGTCAACTGCAACAATGAGTTTGGTTTTGTCGTATTTGCAGCAGAAAGGTCATCTCGTGTGATGAAATGTAAATACCGTACTTAAGTTTGCATAATGGCGGTTATTAGCTTTGTTCCTCATTGGGTTACTCAAGAAACTGACTCTTTCACCAGCCCTCAGCTACACTCCTCAAGGGTTAAGGTTATAAAATGCCCACTCCTAATATTTTTGTAAGGTCGAATTACAAGTATTAGATCTCGTCATCATTGTATATAACTTAAACACTCCCATTGATATTTGTGAAGAAATTATCATTATTTTACGTAAATCCTAATCATGGATACACTTGAATTATTACAAAATTTTACTTATACATTTTTATTTACTACTGGGTAATACCCGGCGTGAACTGCTACTCCTAAATAAATGATGTGTTTTTGCATTTAGTTGAATAAGTAAAAGGAAAAATAAGTATAAATTTATATCGTTAGTATTTTTAGATACCCCGTGCTGATTACCCGGCTTTGCCCAGGAACCTACGCATCCCGATGTACTTGGCATAAATGAGCTGAAAGACAAAATTCGTTATTTTGAGTTATCCATAAAAAGAATACCCGCCGTGCGCTGCTATGCTTGACCGGGAATCTACTTATCCCAATCTTCTTGGCATCAATGAAAGACAAAAATGGTTATTGTCAGTTATCCTTAAAAGATAAACATATGCTGTCGCGGACTTTTCTATAGAGTGTTTTGAGATATCCAATTCTGTGTATAATAATTTTGTGTATTTGTTATGGTTTAGGGAGCGTAAGCCATTTAAGCTTACAAAAAGCGACATTATTTCACTTTTTTTCACTACAGAAGGTGATTTTTAAGGGTGAAGGGCTTGAGCATTAAAACTCTCTTAAAAACCTATAATCATCCTGGGAAAATCCTGAACATTTTGCAAAAAGCCCCATGACAATCGGATGAATGGTGTGACAGCACATGCTTGCCCGGGAATCTACTTATCCCAATCTCCTTGGCATCAATGAAGGATAAAAATGGTTATTGTGAGTTATCTGTAAAAGATAATCATATGCTGTCGCGGACGTTTTTGTAGAGATTTTTGAGATATTCAATTCTGTGTATATTAATTTTGTGTATTTGTTGTGGTTTAGACAGCGTAAGCCATTTAATGGTAAAAAAGGGACATTTTCACGTTTTTCACTACGAAGGGCGTTTTTAAGGGTGTAGGAGTTGAGTATCTCAACTCTCTTATAGCCTATGTTCATCACGGGAATCTCCTGAACATTTTGCAAAAAAACCCATCACAATCAGATCAACTGCATGGCCGCGCATAAAGAACGAACAAACAAACATTCATTTTTATATATTAGATTAAAATATTTCCCAGTAATTCTTCTTGTAAAGGCTTAACAATTAAAAGTGATGAATTTCTTGGCCTTCTCGACATCTAACAATTAACAATTAACAGGAACATCTGACTAATATTAATTTTTTTAATAATTTATAATTTTTTAATTTAATATTTAATAAAGGAAAATTTGTAATTGCTTGCCTCGATGGAATATTGTGGGATAAAATAAAAAAAAACTCCAAGCGCGACAGGCCTAGAAGGCCCTTTGCTGACCAGCCGGCTGCTGACCTCACATCTACAAGTGTTAATCACAGAGGTAGACGTTCATCTAGCCAGTGTAGGGGTGACATGTGGTGAGCATGTCGGGTCCCCCAGCCGTTATAGTTGGTCTTGTCAACCTGGAGTCGCTACTTATTTTAGCTACCCAAATGCCTCACGATGTTGGTTGGGCACCGGTCCCATACTGGCCGAAATACCATGAGAAAAATGTATTCCCTCATGGAGACTCGAACCAGCGCAAGTCCCGTAGCTCTGCGCCAAGGCTTCTTGCCTTAAGGGATAAAATATAGATAATAAAAATAAAATTGATATGTATCATACAATTGTTAAAAGCATCATTACTTATGGAGCAGAACTTTGGCCATTAACAACAAAAACAATAAGTATATAACAATAAGCAACGGAAATGGGTTTTATACGAAGAATTTCAATAAGAGAGGAAAATAGAAACTCAGTTATAAGGGAGAAAATGAAGATTGAAGACATTATTTTAGATTATATTAAAACTCAGCAATTAAAATGGTACTGACGTGTCCAGCGAATGGAAGAGGATCGGCTACCAAAATTGTGTTTTGGAATGGAAACCTGAAGGAAGACGAGGCAGAGGAAGACCTAAAACTTCCTGGATTCAGGGAATATGTTTATACATGAAGGAGAAACATCTACAACCAGGAGATTGGATGGACCGACAAAATTGGCTATTGGGAATCGGACAGTGTTAAAGACATTAATGAACTGTTCATTAATTTCTTTGTATTTTTTCTTTTCTTTTCATGTATAGTAGATTCGAGCTGTTATTTCTTTGTGTATACATTCTTTCATTTGTTTTAACTTTAATTGTCTTTAATTTTATTGTATTATTAGACCTTTTTTTCATTATCATTATTGTTGAGTTTGACCAGATAGTTAATTATTTAGTATGTTATATTATTGTAATTTTTGTATTTAAATGCAACATATGTTTGTCCTGGTGAGTGGAAGAGAAGGCCATATGGCTTTAATTCTACCAGGCTAAATATATAAATAAATAACAATGTTTTTTTCTATAATTTCCTATTCTTAATATTAGTCGGCCAGTTTTTTTTTTAATTTCAATAATTTTAAACATTTTATTATTTCATCCTCCTATCTATTCTTCTATGTTCCTGGTGGATTTAATATCAATTGTCTTCCATTTATATAACTTCTTTATCAACCTCTCGTCTGACATTTTGATAATATGTCCAAACCAACTTAATTTCTGTGCTTTGATGTAATTTACTATAGTTATATTTTTAATAAATTTATCTACTTAGTTCTTTGTTTCTTCTAATTCTCCATAAATCATTTTTTAATTTTTATAGTTCAAAATTATCCTCTTCGATATCTTCCTTTCTAACAAGGAAATTGTCTATCAATATCATAAATATATCCCAATATATGTATATATATATATATATATATATATATATATATATATATATACACGTATCAATATTATAATTAATTTTTGACATTTAGCAATGCATGCCTAATGTGATATGAAAGAAAAATAAACGTCTGAACCGGGATTCGAACCCAGGACCTCTAAATAGATACTTTAGTGCGTTACCAGTTACGCTATCCAGGCTCGTAGCACAAACATTTATTTTTCTAACCAATTGAGTTGGTGTTTACTTGATGAAAATCCATATTTATTAATTAAATACAAATAAAACGTAGTATAAATATTAAAATAAAATAAAACTACGTTTTATTTTTATTTAATTAATAATTTATTTTTCTTTTATATATATTCTCTATCATGAGAGGTAGCAGGAACTCGGTCTCACTGCCCTCTTGTGGCTTCTATAACAAGTAAGCAAATTAAAGAAAAATTTTACTTTAAAACAGTGACGCTTCTTTATTTCGATGTTATAATATTAAAGTTGAGCATTTAGCAATGCAGGCCTAATATGACATGAAAAGGAAAATAAACGCCTGAACCTGCCGGATTAACATGCAGACAGAAATTAATATTAAAATTCTTTAAAAGCCAAGAGTTTTTGTAAATAATTATATAAACTTGCATCACAGAGAAGCTGCCTTAATGAAGAGTTGCAGAATACACATGAAGTATGCCCTTCCTCTTAGTTACCTAACTACTCAGAACCAATTGAATTATGTTTACCGCAGTTTACAGCCTGTTTCAGAAATCCTATTATACACATCAAGAGGTTTCAGAGAATATATAGTAGATAAAAGCTTGATGAAGGACCTATGTCTGTAAATATGTACTGTTATAATGATGCAATTATCACCACATGAAATAGCATTTCCTCTTCATCTTAGTCAATGAACCTAGTTGTTTAGTTATCGACTGGACCTTCCCACGTTTCCTCAAATCCTCAGGAGATATTTTGATGGATGAAAGTAAAAAGTGCATTGGTGCAATCACCCGTCTCAATAATGTTCAATAGTGCTTCTTCCAAGAAATACACCTAATAGGCCTAATTCACACACAAAAGTTGTATACCGGTACATTAGACTTCGTACAGGTGACGTCAGATGTATTTTTAAATGTCCTGTTAGGTAGAAGATTATAAGTGATTATTGCTATTATAACACTGAAAAAATGCATAACTGGACAAAGTTCTTAATAAAAACTTCATTAAGTCTTTCCGACAATTCCCAGTCGATTGTAATAGATATCCAAGTAATCATATATAATAAGATTTATAACGCTATTTTTTTCATACATTGAGCAATATATATATATAATATATATATATATATATATATATAAAGAATGTTTGTTTGTTTGTTCGCACTTTATGTGCGCTTATACCGTTGATCCGATGTGACGAGGCTTTTTGCAAAATGTTCAGGAGATTCCCGGGTTGAACATAAAGCTATAAGAGAGTTGTGATACTCAACTCCTACATCCTTAAAATCGTTCTATGTAGTGGGAAACGAAAAAAAGTAGCTCTTTGGACGCTTAAATGGCTTACGCTGCCTAAACGTAACAAATACACAAAATTAATGTACACAGAATTAAATATCTCAAATAGCTCTGCAAAAAAGTCCGCGACAGCATATGTTTATCTCTTACGGATAACTCACAATAACCATTTTTATCTTTCATTGATGCCAAGAAGATCGAGACACATACGTAGATTCCTGAGCAAGCATAGCAGCACATGGCGGATATTCTTTTACGGATAACTTACAATAACGAATTTTGTCTTTTAGCTCATTTATGTCAAGAAGATCGACATCAGTAGATTCCCGGGCAACATTGGATAATCGGCACGGGGAATGTTAAAATAATTACGATATACATTTATAATTATTTTCCATTTCACTTATTCAACTAATCATAAGAAGTACTTTAATTTTTGTCTTTCAGCTCATTTAGGCCAAGAAGATCGGGATGAGTAGATTCCCGGACAACGCCGGGTAAACAGCACGGGGGTATCTAAAATAATTAAGATATAAATGTATCCATTTACTCATTTAATTAAACATAAAACACATTAATATTCATATTTCAGCTCATTTATGTCAAGAAGATCGTGATAAGTAGATTCCCGGGCAACGCCTGGTAATCAGCACGGGGTATCTAAAAAATATAAATTTATAATTATTTTTCCCTTACCCTTAATTAATTAAACATAAAAACATTACTTTTAATTCCTTTAGGCGTAGCAGTGCACGCCGGGTATTAACTAGTAATATGTATATAAAAAATTGAATTATATAAAACAGTTAGTCTTCCAGTTAAACTATGTAGATGCGAAACATGGTTTCTTATATTAAGGGAGGAGAATAGATTATCCGTTATACTAAATCGTCTAGCCTTTTCATTGCGTAAGTTGTATCCACTGAATCTGTCCGGGTTTCGTATTCGCACTGGTAATTGTACAGAAGTCAGAGGATGATATACAAAGAGCCATTTACACGTTTAATCAATAAGGACTCTATAATCTTAAAGTCTCAACTTATAAAAACAAATTATGCCTTTTGAGGGCAAAGTGCCAGTCAGAGCAAAAATAGTAATAAATAATGAAATAATAGAACAGATATCACACTTTCACTATCATGGTTCAGATATAACATAGCTACGATTGGGATATACACAATGGATTAAACCGATATCAAATGACGTGTGGCACCATAAGAGGAACCTATCGAAAGACTCGAAGAGAAACTCAGCTCAGGTTTTATACAATTCTATTCCTTTCCTTTTATATGGGTCTGAATCCTGGGTACTTACAAAAAAAAAGATATCTCACACATTCAAGCCACGAAATTAAATGTTTAATGTCCATAAAAGGATGTACAGGCATGGAAAGATTACATAATGAATCAATAAGAAATGAACTGGAGATAGTTTCAATACTCAATAAACCTAAAGAGCACAAATACCGATGGAAAAAACATTTAGACAGCATGGACAATACAAGATTACCCAAAACGATCGACACCTACAAACCGCATGGAAAAAGATCTTTGGGACGGCCAAGGAAACGATGGACTTGAGATCGAAACAGGTCGCATTGACCTAATCCTGGAAAGGAAGAAGAAGAAGAAAATATTATCAACAGCCTGCGAGGAAATAGTATGGAAATAGTATTTTTTCAGGCTTACAAGTATGGTGCGACTTAACTATAGACCAAAACAGAGGGAGTACGGCAATTACGTCACGATGATAATATATACAGTTAACATAGCCAGCGTAACTATTCATTTCAGTGCTGAAAAGCAGGTGAATTAATACGATTGTGAATATGTAAGTTTGTCGCATGTATCATTGTCAAAATAAGCAGACTGTACCATGTACACAGACAAGAGGCATCACTATAAATAGCTTTCGTCTGTCTTGACATTACCTGAGCTAGTCGCTAGCATTTTGTAAACTAAGTTTGTTTGTTCGTACCTTAATAATTTTTCCCTGCAGTCGAGGTATCAGTATTTGAGAATAAAGTACTTAGAGAAAAAATGGACCAAAGTGACAATCAGGCAGCTAAATGGAGAAAACTCGATAACAGCTTGCTATGTGATCTTTATGGGATAACGGTTACAATAAAAATAGTTAAGTCTCGTTGAATGCCATGGATAAAACACACTACTTGAAAACATTATTATACGCTGATGACCAGGTAATAATAGCAAATACGGAAGACGAACTTCAAAGGAATATTTTTAAATTACATAATATATGTGAACAATATAATCTCAAAATATCCATAGAAAAAACCAAAGGTAATGGCATTCCAAGGGAAAAATCAAATCAGATCCAAAATAGTAATAGGAAACAAAATCATAGAACAGCTGAAACATCTCAATTATCTAGGATGTGACATTTCATTTAATTATGATAATGATATAACTAATAAAATAGCAAAATTCCAGGGAATATGTGGTACGATAAAACGATCACTAAATAACAAAACAACAAGATAGACCCAATTGAAATTTTACAAAACGTTGGCAGTACCGGCACTGCTCTATGGTTCAGAAGCCTGGATACATTAAAAAATAAGATCTAAGTAAGATAACGGCGGCAGAAATGAAATTTTTGAGATATATTAAAGAATGCACTAAAGAAGAATCAAGAACACAGAAGTAAGACAGGAACTTGAAATATTTTCAATAACTGATAAAATAGATACATATAGACAAAAATGGAAGCAACACATAGACAGAATGAATGGAGATAGATATCCAAAACAAATAACAAAATACAAACCTAAAGGCACCCGAGATGTGGGCAGACCTAGAAAGAGATGGGCTGAAGTCGGAACGGGTCAACAGACCTAATCCATGAATGCAGATGATGATGATGATGATGATGATGATGATGATGATGATTATGATGATGAATGTCATGGACAAGGCATGAGGGACGAATGGGGAAAGAAAATGGGGCATAGAAAATGTTTGCAGGAAAAACAAGTTGGAAACTAGAACAAAAATGGGATGCAAGAATAAAATTTCTCCAGCGCTGTAGTCACGAGGTAGCGTTCTGCCTTGTCACGCAGCGGGCCCGGGTTTGATCACCGGTTGGGACAAGTTTCCTGGGCGAAGTTTTTTTCGGGGTTTTTCCTGACCTGGAAGACAAATGTCAGGAAAGCTTAAGGTCCAAACAGTCCCCGTACATCATATGGCCATCGTTAACATATTCTTTTGAATTTAGGATTAAGGCCTCTCCTGGCGCATCATTACCATCATCACCTATCATATACCATCGGGGCAGCGTAACTCCGCCTTCCAGGTGCCCTAACCTCAGAAGTGGGTTACAATAACACCATGCCAGGAGAGAATACCTGAATGTCGAAATGATAATGAGATGGCATTCAAAAGAAATGTGAATTATACAGGAAGTAATTAGAAAAAATAGCACAGGATAGGATGTACGGGGGGCATGTTTCTGCTCGGCCATGAATCTCTGTATTCGAAGGTGCCAATGATTTATACGAACATTATTAATTATAGGCATAAAACATTTGATAGTCGAGTACTGTTAGCATTATGAAACAAGGTGTCAAATTGTTTTCCTCTAAGTTTACCTAAACTGATGTAAGAAGTCCTTCATATGAATGCGGAAATATGTTTGTTTTACGTCACTGCTTGTAAATATTCGTCCCGTTCACTTAAAGAAAACTACCCACGAATTTACCAGTGGTATCATACATACAAGTTATAATAATAAATTATACTGAAAGGTCATATAATTTCGTAAAATAACTGTATTTTGAAATTGTTGGTTATTGAATTAATACTCAAGCACTACTTGCCATGGACATTATAAAGAACCTCCCACGCCTATCCCTGGAAACAGCCATGCAGTTCTTTTATCTCAAGATCACACCGACAGTAATCTATGGCTTTACACAAATATGGAATCCTCTAATAGAGCGCAACATGAAAGACATAGAAAAATTGTTCCTAAAAAAACCTATGTAGGACGGGATTTTTTTAGCTCAGGTTGATTTAGTTTGGTGTCCGAGGGATATGGGTACCTGGACGGTTTGATGCTCCGGACTGCTCAGGTTTATGGTTCGGTAAGGGCTGGATTCTCATCAAAGGTTCACGCAAGGAAGATTAAAGTGATATAAATAATTAAGTAAATCACAGGAGGCTGCCGTGGAGTTAACACAATGGAGTAATTTATTTTCGTAGATATATACACTAGTCGGTCCTCCAACTGCTTTCTTGAGTTCCAAAGCACAATGTAGGAGATGATCTGGACTTTGACGAAGTTTGAGAAATGCGCCCTCTCGACGGCGGGCTAACAAGTAGTGTGCGCCCTATTAGACTGAGGGCCAACAAGTAAGTGTGCCCTGTTAGACGTCGGGCTAACAAGTAATGTGCTGTGCGATACTATTCGCGAATAATTTATTTAGTTCATTAAGTATTTTCTGACCCCGCCCACATATATGCTTTGGGCCTCTTTAAAAATTAACAAATGTTACAAGTTTTGGGGTTGGTCCCCCTCTTCTATATACGTCATATTTGCAAAGATGCTGGTTTACGCCCATTTTCTATTGGTAAAGGATGTCCAAACCCTCTATATCTATTTCTTAGATTGGCAAAAAATAATCGTATATCTTTTTCCTTTAACGACTTACTAAGTGAAGGGGTACCATATCTCCGACAAAGACGTCCCCTGTCATGCCAATGTATTTTTTATCTTAATTGGTTTTGGAGAGCATCCCATGCTCGTTAAGACTGGAAAACCTGTCTGTTTGTATCTTATTGTGAAAGTGTAATTTGTTAGGTTGGGGATTATGTCTAGCTGACAGTACCTTGACTGTGTATTTTGTATTACAAAGGGACAGTTCGAATTCCTTTCCCTATTGTGTTCAGCAACGCGGCCCCTGGAAAAACCATGAGTTATACCTGGCTAATAACTCTACGATGTTGACAATTTATTAAACTTTATATAAAAATCTTATGCGGCTCGAATTATCAATTTATTTATGAATATTTTTCATAGAACTGTAAATGGTTCCCCCATTATTTTGAGTATAAACTCGGTATACTTCAGATTATTATTACTCTTTCATATTTTAGCCTATATTACATTTGAATAAAATTCCTTTTTATTATCTTAGATACTGGGAAACAATGCCTAGACCTAATATCGGTACAAGGATCACCCCTTCCAGACTAGTGTATGAAATGGTAAAGGAAAACTTTTTCTTAGAAGACCTAAGGCTTGAACTTCAACTACCCGCCACGATAGCCTGGAAATCAGCACTTCAAAAAAGGAAAGAAAAAAGAGCGGAAATACAAGATGACTTCTATACGTCAGATGCCTTTCTGAATCGAGACTGGACCGGACCAATCTATGACCTATGACATGTGGTAACTAGGCTCAGCATCCATGGTTTTCATCACAAGATCTGCACCCTGATCCATTATCCAACCAGTGAATGTGTACGCGAACAGTGCGGCAAAGAGTGTGGAAAATTCCACATCCAATGGTGCAGAGAAAGGACCAAATGAATAACAGCCTACAGCAAAGAAACTTAATATGTACAATGTTTACGATGCTACGCACATTTGTGCGCTTTTATGTATTATTATTATTATTATTATTATTATTATTATTATTATTATTATTATTATTATTATTATTATTATTATTATTATTTTTATTATCTTCTTCTTCTTCCTTCCAAGTATTAAGCGAAGGCCTGTTACGATCCTATAGAAAAATTTCCCTCCAGCGTTTCATAGGATGGCCCAGAGATCTTCGTCCTCTTGGTTATATAATTAAAAACAGCTTTGGGGATTTCCGGGAAATTCTCGTATAAGACTTGAAAACATAATAATAGTCCCTTCGATTAGTTGCTAGCCAGTGATGGGACTGCATCTTATAGCCTCTGGTCAGGCTTTTCTGGAGAAGGAAAGAAGAAATGGAAGAAAGGAAAGATTCCCTAGCCCTCGGATGCCGTAATAGCGTCGGGGTCGGTAAAACAAGAATTAACCAAGAGAGGTTAGATAGTAAAGTTAAAAGAGTCTGGTATAAGTAAGTGGAAGAAAGGAGGAAATACCAGGTCGGTTAAAGATAAAAGTTATTATTATTATTATTATTATTATATTGTTAAAATACATGATAAAATTCCATAGAGGTATCAGTCACAACGTACAATTATAAAATTGATATCTGTAAGGTACAGTCTTTTTCAACTTTTGTTTCCCGAAATATAAGAAAAGAATTACAATAAGAACAGTTAAGTGTAGTAAACTGCGATGGGCAGTACATGTGGCACGAATGGGGAATGAAAGAGGGGCATGGAAGCTTCTTGTAGGAAAACCAGAGGGAAAACGCCCAATTGATAGACCGGGAATAAGGTGGGATATTAACAGAACCATGACGTATATCATACAGGGTATGATCGGAAAACATTAGCTCAGGATACGCATATATATAGATATTGTGAACCTACGGGTTCGATAGTGCCATTAAGTTATATATATATATATGTGTGTGTGTGTGTGTGTTTTGTATGTGTGTGTGTTAATGCTCTATATGCCGCATATTTGTTTTTTTAATGAAATTCGGTATATGTTAGTTAATTAAAAAGTAAAGTAAAGTTATTCAACCAAACAAATCGGATTATTAGAAGTGGTAGTTTTCCTGAAAAATAAATAGACATTAGATGTTAAAGCGTCTATAATTAGACTAACTAAAACTTACTGTTTATTGTACACTATTGGTAGTATATTGTATATTTGGCTGACGGCGTGGTCTACAACGTTCTGCTCTAGAGACGGAAAACCTCATTTTATCCTAATTTTCATCTATCTTCGGCCAAACAGCGACGCCGCTTACCACGCGAGGGCTATATAGCCACTAATAAAAAATATGTGTCGCACGGGCAGTAAGCCGTACGTGCTGTTGACAGTCCGTTACAATAAGTTGTTTGGTAATAATATACTTTAAACAAAAAAGAAAATACAATAATATTACAATTAAATAACAATACAATTACATTATACATTAACTTAGTTAATTAGAGTTATTAAGAAGTAACGGTATTGCAATTTGTTAACATGGAATTTGGCTGCTAAGGAGTCTCAACTATTTCCAGACGCAGTACCCTGGGCGATACAGTTTCGTCGCCAACACTTAGTAGTAGTAGTAGTAGTAGTAGTAGTAGTAGTAGTAGTAGTAGTAGTAGTAGTAGTAGTAATAGTAGTAGTAGTAGTAGTACTAGTTTTTAGAGAAAAATTGACAATTTTTATAAAAGAGGCCAAGGTTCTCTGAGCACCGTAGAGTCGAATGATGAATATTAATATGCTATATATTATTAGATGTTAAAGTGTCTATAAATAAGTGAAATGTAAATGGTTATCTAGCATATTAATAATTGTAGTATCTGGTTAAAAATGAAGAATAGAATTAATAGTAAAGATAGTGAACTTAAAGTACTTGTTCATTTCATGTACGTGTCTCTCTCTAATCTTTATGGACAAAATTATACACATAGCGGTGGACTGTTTACTGATAAACATAAAGAAAGAATCTTATAGTATCACCAACTAACCTCGGAAGGAAATTAAGGGATCCTTAAAGTAACCAATACGGAATTCGAGTAATTTACCGGTTTCCACAGGGTATTCGAAATCTCCTTTTGATTTAGAGGACCAATTAATGATCGGAACTCATATTTCAGGCGCTACAAGAGATTGACATCTTCCTGGAACAAAGTATGACAGTGCTGATTAAATCATTGAACTAAGCTCTGGGCAAAAATTTTGTCTTACTGCTTGAAATCATAGTAAGTCGAAGATCAATCACTGCTCCCTCATTAACCTCCACGCAGTATCCTACATTCCTGCACACGCAGGTTGATAGATACCACATGATCTGATACTATCTTCTCAAACTTCTGGTGAGGTTTATTTATTTTTTGGTCGATGTGACTAATTTCTTATACTTACCAATATTGTTGTTACTGGAAGTCAACGTTCCCACATATAACTTGGTTGCTATGCAAACAAAAGAAATCGCAATACTGATATGGACTCAAAAAGCACACGTTCGGTAAGTAAAATAAAATATTTCTTTAATGTTTTGTACACTAACTTGTACCTTTCTTTAGACTTTCCGGAATTAATGCAGAACATCCCACTCTCCAGGCTTCTTCAATTTCTCTATCATCTACCATGACTCCTTCCATAATAAAATTATCAAACAGATTCTAATCACGGTAGGCCTACTACAATCCTTGCTTACAATAAAACAAATGAAAAGCTACATAACAACGATCACCAAATGTTTCTTTCTCATAGAAGTCATTTACATTCAACCATTATTTTAATCCATTTATTACTGTATTTAATAAAAACTAGTCATATCGACCGAAAAATAGTATTCAATACACATGAGGTAAGCACGTAACAGATCTCGAAATTTTTTTCTCGATCAGTAACAAGTGCTTACCTCACTTGTATCGCAATGTACTATTTTAATATGCTGGTTGAACGACGAAATAATTTGTTATTCTGTATTTAGTATCCAATGAAATATGAAATTACGATCTTGTTCCCTATCCCAAATACTTTCTTTACAGTTATCTGATTCTGTGTAATTTTGGTTCTGAAGGTTACAGACATTTTGCATTTTTTTGTTGTTGTACTTTCACGTTCTACATGACAAAATATTTATTACGTTGTATTCGTTTTACATGAATTAATATTACTGATATATTGAGGTTTAGTATTCTCTTATTTGCGCTATTGAACAAAGCAGGTTTGGAGGATTACTTATCGTGGTTATCGAATTTCTTCATGATGCGATGGTGAGTAGGCGTCACTCCTATAAATATATTAACCGAAATTCTGTAAAAATATCTTCCGCGTGAGAACTCGATTCTCCTCGCGTTCCATGGTTGTGAACTCGGCAAAAGTACTGGACTAATCTTCAATCAATACAAAGAGATAAGTAAAATTTAATACGTACTTTATCCTGCTGGATATATTAAAAACAGTAATCGTCGAATGAAATTTTAAGCGTTTTCCTGGAGTTTCTTTGTTTGTCAATTCATATCACTAAATTTCAAAATAACTACCGTAATTAACTCACTGATACTATCGAACCCGTAGGTTCATTGCCGCGCGGACATAAGCTCTCCATACATCCCTATCCTGAGCTAATATTTTCAAATCATCCCCTGTATAATCTACTTCCCTCAAACCATGATTAATGTTATTCTCCCACCTCATTCTTGGTCTCTTATCTGGGCGTTTTCCGTCTGTTATTCCTACAAGAAGCTTCCATGCACCTTTTTCACTCTCTATTCGTGCAACATGTCCTATCCATCGCAGTCTACGAGACTTAACCATTCTTATTATAGTTGGCTTCCTGTAAGGACCATGTAGCTCACTGTTATGTAGTCTTCTCTATTCACTTTCTGTTCATCTTACTTCGGTCCAAAACGTTTCCTATGAAATATATTCTCAAATAACCAGAATGTCGAAATGACAACCTGGGTCATTGAATAAAAACATATATTTTCATATACTCGTAATGACCACCGCTGTGGCCTCGAGGTAGCATGCTGCCTTGTCACGCAGCGGGCCCGGGTTCGATTCCCGGTCGGGACAGGCTCCTGGGTGAGGTTTTTTTCGGGGCTTTTCCTCACCTGTAAGACAAATTTTCCGGCCATCATCATTATCCTTATCATTATCATAACCATCCTTCATCGGTGTGGAAAGCAACGGGAAACTACCACACCTATAATTCCTTAGTAAAGCAAAGCATGAAAATGCAATGATTGCAGTGAAGGACCTACCTTCGGCAGAATTAATATGGATGGATGGATGGATGGATACTCGTAATCTACTTTCCTCTCTTAAAATAAGAGTTTAACATTTTTTGAAAGAAGTTGGAACAAGTCTTCCTACAATGCATAATAACATGCATTTCCAGAATTGAGCCTACTTTTAATTTCTTTCTGCGTCTTATTCCTATTCTCTGTTAATAATTAGTTATAATTTGTGTTAAAATTTAATTAACTCCATTTACTTTTTAAATTTCCAAGCATATTTTATATTTTAATCAGAAAGGAATGCAGGATTAAATCGAATTAATAATTACAAATTTGTTATGTGTCATGAAGTAGAGAACATTTGAAATGCCACATTCGTCATAAGTATTTGAATATTTTACTTTCTCATGTAAAGTAATATAGGTTTCACAATAGTGAATTTCAATATATTAAAAAAGGTATGGAGTTAAACCGGCAACAGTTGTGAATATCGCGTCATGTGAATTAATGTACACACGTAGTTTCTACTACAAATAAACTAGAGAAAGTTATCTAATATATCATAGACGTGCATTTTTACATTAGATAAAAAGTCTCTCTCTATATTACGCAAATTATGAAATCAGCATTTTTAAACTTGGTTATATTAACAAAATATCAACAAAAAGATTATATTGTTAACATAGGATATTATTTATTTTACTTATAATCGATTATTTGTAACATAAAAATGTAGACTTGGGGTGGCGTCGCTGTCTCGTTCGCAGCGGGCCCTGCTTCGAATAAATTCCAATGTTGATTAATTGTTTAATAAAAGAAGTAAAGAATCAAGCTGATAAAGCAGCACAAATATCAGGATATATGAAAGATTTAATTTGGCGCAACAAACATATGTAAATAGAAAGCAAAGCCCGCATATACAAAACGATAGTTCGACCAGTTATCGTATACGGAGCAGAAACTAGGACTGATACAACAAAAACTAAACAAATAATAAGCACATGTAAAATGAAAATCTTAAGAACTATTCAGGGGAAAACATTATTTCATAAAATACACAACACAGAAATTAGGGACAAATGTCATATTCAAGACACAACCAAATTTATTATAGATAGACGAAAATATAGGAAGGGTCATGTAGAAGGAATGGAAGAAAACCGACTAGCAAAAAGAGCTAAAGAAGATAGACCAGTGGTCGGGAGAAGTACAAGAGGAAGACCAAGCAAGAGATGGATAGACAGTGCATGCACATCCAATACGTCTTCTTCCGAGGAGTGATTTTGGAAATATACAGGATGAAAAACCTACAAATTATGTTTAAGAAGAAGATTAATTATATTAGATTTGTCCCTCCATGGTATCTTTACCTTGTTGTGGTGGAGTGGTTTGCGTGCTTAAATGATCCCCAGAGCTATGCCGGTGGTAGCATTGCTGCCAGTAGGCTACCCATGCCGGATTGGTCGAAGGTGATAAGCCAGACGAAAAAAGTACCTTGGTCGAAAGAGTGACGATCTTTCATCGTAAAAGTACAACCGTCAAGAAATGCGGACATGGGTTCAACTGGGGTAAAATTTTCCGGAGGTCAAATAGTCCCCCATTCGGTTCTCCGGGCGGGGACTTTCTTCAGGGAACCCATGCCAAAGGCTCAAACAGAGGGACATGTTCCTAAGAAGATGGAATGTTAGGACTTTATACAATAGCGGGGCGTTAGAGGTATTAACCCTTGAATTATTACGAGTATTGGAGAATAAAGTTCTTAGGAATATTTTTGGACCAAAGAGAGATGAATAGACAGGTGAATGGAGAAGGCTGCATAACAGTGAATCACATGGTCTTTATAGGAAGCCAGATATAATGAGAACAGTTAAGTCTCGTATAGACTGCGATGGGCAGGACATGTGGCACGTTGGGACATGAAAGATGTTCATGGAAGATTCTTGTAGGAAAACCAGAGGGAAAACGCCCAGTTGGTAGACAAGAATGAGGTGGGATAATAACACTAACTATGATTTGAGGAAGTAGATTATACAGGGGATGATTGGAAAACATTGGCTAGGATATGGATGTATGGAGGGCTTATGTCTGCACGGCCATGAACCTACAGGTTCGATAGTGCCAGTGAGTTAGTTAGTTAGTTTTGTATTAGATTTTTGAATCCATAGGAGGAGACAAGTTTTCAAGATGATCTATTTCGGTTTTTTGTTCTCTTTTATAATTCAAATGTAAGGAAACATCAGGGCTGAAACGTTTCCCGAAAATCATCTGGCCATCATGTTCATAATTTTCGTATTCGCCATGCTAATTATGAATGTGTTCCGTCTTAATGTTGATTTATCTCGGAGGAGGCCCTGACATTGAGCTGATCGCTCATTCGGGGAGGTCATCCATTGTCCTGTGTAATAAAAAAGTATATTTGTGATAAATAACTAACTTTCACTATCGCACCCGTAGGTTCATGGCTGCGCGTATATAAGCTCTCCATACATCCCTATTTAGAGCTAATATTTTCCAATCATTTCCTGTATAATTTACTTTTCTCAAATTATAGTTAATGTTATTCTCCCACATTCTCATTATTGTTCTACCAACTGGGCGTTTTTTTTCTGTGTTTTCCTACAAGAAGCTTCCGTGCACGTATTTCATTCCCCATTCGTGCCACATGTCCTGCCTATCGCAGTATGTTTGTGATCCACAGTTAAAGTCATTTTCCCGAGACTCGCCAGAGTATGACCCGGGCGGCGCGGCGTCTGGTATGTAAAAAGTACGTCATGTCATAAGCCTATAAGGTGAGAGGTTAAAATGTGATGAAGAAGAAGCAGAAGAAGATGATTTATAACATAGTTTATTTACAAATATAAAAATGTAAATATGAACGATAAATGTTCGTATGTTAACTTAAATTCACAATTTCTAGGAGGTCCTCCAAAAAAGTATGTAAGTTATGTGACCTATATTTGTAATCTCTCTCTCGACAGGTAGTATCACTCTAAGGTCCGGGTGCTATGTGGCAAGTAATAGTACCTATAAGGCTAGAAGTTCTTCTTCTTCTTCTTCACTTTACGGGCTAGGCAAATTGTCTGTTCCGTCTCACAGTTCTTCTGTCCATCTTTTCACTGGCCTTCATACATTCCTTGAACCTCTTGGCTTGTTGTTAAATGCTGATTTTGGTAATATATTTACATTCATTCTATCTATGTATCTAAACCATTTTCTCTATATTATTTGATTTTATCATTCAATGGATATATATATATATATATATATATATAGCTCTGTTCTTATATCTTCATTCTTTATCCGACCCATTCTTGTGCAGCCTTTTGTTCCTCTAAGGAAGTTCATTTCTACGCTTTGTAATATGCTTTGTAATGTTTTGGTCATTACCCAAGTTTCACTCCCATAAAGTAACGCAGGAACTGCCAATGTTTTATAAAACTTCAAACTAGTATATCTTCTTGTTTATTTTTTAATGTTCTATGTATAGTTCCACATATCTTTTGAAATATTGACAGTTTCATATTCACGTCTCTTTCAGTTTTTGTGTTTATGGTAAAATTACAACTAAAATAATTAAAATTTGTTACTTGTTCCAGAGGTTTGTTGTCTATTATGATTTTTGATATTATATCTTCACTTCCCCAAAATGCCATTATTTTCGTTTTTTTCTTTTGATATTTTACAATTATATTCATGGCATAACTGATTTAATTAATGTAAAGGCAACAAGTTATACTGCGTAATTGGAATGGAATAAAACATAGACTTACATTACCTGTACAATAGAGTGTTTAATGAAAAAGATCAGACAAAAAATAATAACATATTTTCTGAGTAAGCATATTATTTTATTTGCTTTAATTCAAATATGTTTGTTTTTCTAACCAATAGGTGGTATACAAGTAAAGACATATCAGTAAAATGAACAAATTTCCTAACATGGTGAAACTTTTAAACAAACATTTGACAGTCGCCTTCCTTAATGCATAAGTGTCCGCATTCCTAAATAATACTTTCATTTTTGTTTACTCTTTCAAGGATACATCGTTTAAGTCCTTTTTGGTAATAATTTCGAAATATTTTCACTGTGATCTTCTTTCTTATTCTTAATAACAAGGTATATTTTTAAAAGTTCGCGTTTGAGCTAGATACATAGTATGCTTTCAAAACACCAGTCGGAAAAAAAAGTGTCTGAGAAAAAAAAGTTCTAATATGGGTTAATTTATTAGATACAACGTATAAATTGTACAAAACGTTACCAACTGATTCACGTTAATGTATTTTAAGTTTCTAAAACAAAACATTCAACGGATATTACAACTACACAGAAGAGGCACCTATTTTTCAGGGGACAAATATAAAGACCCATCTCTGGATAATAAGGAGAAAATCCTCAACGGTCAGTAAAAGCGGATGTGGTACCCCTTCTGTTGGGGTTAATACAGCAGATGGCTTGATATCGAGTCGTAGATGGCAGCCCCATCAGATATCTTACCCTGCGAGACGCCAGTAACGTCTTGAGGGGACATCAATATTTATATTTTCAAGTCTCATGGTAGAAAATGCCGGCAGATTCAACTTAATATATTCAAACTATTAGATAGAATTACACAATACAGAGATGAATGGATGGACCCAGACCAATAGAATGGATAACAATAGAATTCCGAAACAGATTCTTCATTATAAACCACTAGGACGAAGAAATGTTGGAAGACCCAGTAAAAGATAGATAGACCAATTCTAATATATGATCGGAACAGATCAGCAGGTCTAATCATTGATGCTCATATTGATGATGATGAAAACAAAACATGTAGTCAATGTACCCACTTCTTACTCTTACTCACTGGCACTATCAAACTCGTAGGGTCATGGCCGCGCGGACATAAGCTCTCCATACATCCCTATCCTGAGCTAATGCTTTCCAATCATCCCCTGTATAATCTACTTCCCTCAAATCATAGTTAATGTTATTCTCCCACCTCATTCTTGGCCTACCAACTGGGCGTTTTCCCTCTGGCTTTCCTACAAGAAGCTTCCATGCAAGTCTTTTATTCCCCATACGTGCAACATGTCCTGCCCATCGCAGTCTACGAGACTTAACTGTTCTTATTATATATGGCTTCCTATAAAGACCATGTAGTTCATTGTTATGTAGTCTTCCAATGTACCCACTTCACCAATTAAAAATTAAAAGAGTCAACATGCTTCAACATTGAAACTGTCATTTTAAAGACTAAATATTGAGTCAATATCACTGAGACAAACAAGAAACGTTTTTGTCCCAGAAAGAAAAATATGTGATTCTGATAGTATGTTTTCTCCTGAATTCAAATATGATACCGGTCTTTCTCCATCACGTAAGGTTTCCGAGAGACAGGCATTTATAATTTCAAACATTTTAATATTTTCTACATTCGTAACTACACAATATTCGAACATTCGGACTCACCTATACAGTATGAAATGACGATTTTCTGCTATATTTCGCCTGTGGAGCATCCCTCCTGATGATCCAACAACAATCGGCCAGCAAATATGCCTTGATATCTCTTTTCCATAGCTGAAATCTCCTGATGAAAGTGTTCCCCGTTTTATTTTACAATGGACAAATGGACGAAAAAAACTTTTATTAAAAATAATTATTTAAATCCATTAATTGAAATTAAAATAAAAAAACTGTGGGTGATGGAGAAATTCCGAATACATATTTGAAAATACATAAAAACTGCATTGAGTAGAACTATCGGTACTCATGACACAAAAATCATGTTGACCAGTGTATTTAGTCTTGAAAATGCAGCTTCTCTGTTGAAACATGTTGACTCTGTTAATTTTTAGTTACCGAAATGGGTACATTGGCTACATGTTTTACGATTTTATCACCAGGAAGATAATTAGTTTATTAAAAAATATAAAACAAGATAATCATAAGAATTTAAATATATCGGGTTAAATGCGAGTGCAATATGTCATTCAAGAGAAAAGTAGATCTATACACAAATAAGACAGATAAACATTTATTGGTGACGGTTATAAACAAAGCTTTCAAGTACAACTTTGATGTGACCTATGCCTCTAATGTATAAAAATGAATGTTTGTTTGTTTGTTCGTACTTTATGCGCGGCCATACCGTTGATCCGATTGTGATGGGGCTTTTGCAAAATGTTCAGGAGATTCCCGGGATGAACATAGGCTATCAGAGAGCTGTGACACTCAATTCCTACACCCTTAAAATCGCCCTTTGTAGTGGAAAACGTGAAAAGAGTAGCTCTTTGGACGACTAAATGGCTTACGCTGCCTAAACCATAACAAATACACAACATTAATGTACACAGAATTGAATATGTCAAAATGCTCTACAAAAAAGTCCGCGGCAGCATATGTTTATCTCTTACGGATAACTCACAATAACTATTTTTGTCTTTCATTTATGCCAAGAAGATCGGGACAAATACACAGATTCCTGTGCACGCATAGCAGAACGTGGCCGGTATTCTTTTATGGATAACTCACAATAACGAATTTTGTCATTTAGCTCATTTATGCCAAGAAGATCAAGATAAGTAGATTCCCGGGCAACATCGGGTAATCAGCACGGGGTATCTAAAAGATGTAAATTTATAATTATTTTTCCTTTTACTTATTCAACTAAACATAAAAACATCTAAAAGATGTAAATTTATAATTATTTTTCCTTTTACTTATTCAACTAAACATAAAAGCACATTAATTTTCATTTATTTAGACGTAGCAGCGCACGCCGGGTATTAGCTAGTTATAAATAAATTACGTTAGAAAATGTGTAATTATTTTTTTAAACAGCAGTTGTAATTGGAGTAGCCTTTTCTTTCTCACCCATTTGCTGTAACTTAAATACGAATCAACGTATTTATTTATTATTTTTTAAATCATTATTTTGCACTTCGTCGGTCCGGGTTTGAATCCCAGCAGGGTAGCAGACTTCAAATTTCTCACTTAGTTAAGAAAAGTGACACTTTTTTGGTGCACTGTTCGTCAATGTTCTTGGAATCCTGTTAGCCACAGAAAAAGTTTTCAAGACGCTTATTATAGCTAGAAATAATTACTCAATGTGACACGGGCTCTTACTTTAAGGGAGGCAATAGATTACGAGTATATGAGAATAAAGTTCTTAGGGAAATGTTTTGTACCAAAGAGAGATGAAGACTCAGGATGAGTGGAGAAGACTAAATAACAGTTAGCTACATGAACTTTATTGGAAAGTAGTTACAATAAGAACAGTTAAGTCTCGTGTACTGTGATGGACAGGACATGTGGTGCGAATGGGGAATGGTAGAATGACATGGAAACTTCTTGCATGAAAACCAAAAGGAAAGCGCCTAGAAGTAAGGCCAAGAATGAGTGTGAGAATAATATTAACCATAATTTGAGGGAAGTAGATTATACAGGGATAATTGGAAAACATCTCAGGATAGGAATATACGGACAGTTATTGTCCGTGCGGTTATGATCCTACAGGTTCGATAGTGTCAGTGAATTAGTTATTATCATCATCATCATCATCATCATCATCATAGTACATTCACGAATTCAGGTCATTTGTTGACATGTTTCGCCCTCAAGAGAAACGCTATCCAAAAGTCTTTTGAGTGGACGTCCTGGTCTTCTTCCTGCAGGTTGATATTTTAACATTTGTTTGGGTATCCTGTGATCTTCCATTCGTTTAACATGTTACATCCATCTTGACTTATAATCAGAAATTTTGAGTTCTGAAGGTTCCATGTGTAATTCTCCTAAGATGTCTTCATTTTTTTTTTTTTTTTTGTGATCTAGTAGTGTGTATCCTGCAGTCCTCCGAACGTATCTCATTTCAGCAGATCTAAATCTCTGTATATCCTTCTGTTTCAATGTCCGTACTTCGCTACCATACAAAAGAGTTGGAAGAGCCAGTGTTTTATGCACTTTTAGTCTTGAATGTTTTATTAGTTAGACATATATAAAATTGAATACTTGGAAAACTGATTTTCGGCAGGAAAATGCAACATTTATACCCACTTTTAACATTTATAAGAGAAGAAGAAGAAGATGTACTGTAAATCTAGTTGGGAATTTCATTATTTTCGGAAGATATTTGGAGAGAGTGTGAAATTTACAATATATTCATGACGAAAACGCACTCATAAATCCCATGTTAATAACATTATTTTCCCGCTGCATGACAGATTCATTGGATTAGGATGAGATTGTAAACGCCATTTAAAGGTCAACAAGACAAGATTTTTGGGAACAGTTAATTTGGTTACATAATGTGTAATTAATTTAATTCGTTGTAAATAGAATCATCACCATTTTGGGGACAGTGCTGAATATTATAGTGAAAGTATCATTTTCGCTCATCTTGCTCAAATCCAAGACGATTGACTTGTTTATAACTAATTTTCACATTTAAAAGGAGGAATTATTTATTACGATTCTTAAATAAAATTCAAAACCCTTCCTTATTTTTGTCTAGTGCCTCTACAAAATCAAGAGATCTATTTCCTTATACTAGCGTTCGCCAAACGGCCGAAATTTTACCATAATCATAATTGAATCAGGAATTTGTATACCTCACAAAATATGTATAGGGGCCTACTTATGTTGGAGTAACTGATGATGGGGGTGTTAGTATTCTAAATTAGCACCTAGAATCGTGCGGAATATGGGTAGTTACAGTAAGTAGCGACTCCATATTACGAAAACCAGCAATAACGGCTGGTAGACCCGACATGCTGACCACATGTCATCCCTACACAAGCAGAATGATCGTATACCTCTGTGATTAACACACGTAAATATATTAAAATAATTTTATAAAATAATTCCATGGCGCGACAGGCCTAGAAGGCCTTTAGCCTACCTTCCGGCTGCTGGCCTCACATCCACATGTCAATCACATAAGCTATCATCCAGTCAGTGTAGGGGTAACATGTGGTCAGCATGTCGAGTCCCCAGCCGTTATAATTGGTTTTCTCAACCTGGTACCGCTACTTATTGTAGATACCCAAATGCCTCACGATACTGGGTGGGCACCGGTCACATACTGACCGAAATACCCTGAGAAAATGTCTTCCCCCATGGAGACTCGAACCAGCGCAAGCCCCATAGCTCTCCGCCAAGATGTCCTGCCTTAACCACTCGGGTTCGGCGCGGGGCCATGTATATGTATTACTTCCCTATAATTTAAATGGGAGCTTTTGCGGTGGATTTTAGTGCCTTGTAGTTAAAAAGACAGATATTGGTTTTTGTATGTCACATACTTCTCTGGAAGAAATAACTCTGTAATTATCAATTTCCGGACCCATGTTGTAATACACTTTTTTATTCTGTCCATATGAGGAACTCATTGCTGAAATTTTGCCGTTGAGTTATGTTACACACTGTATTTCACCTCCCATGGCGATGGAGATTGAACTGAACTTAAAAGCAATCGGAAGTATCTCTTTTAATCTCAACAACCCAAAAAAACTTTGGATACTGATATCGGTCGTTTACAAACATTTTACATGTCACACTCTGTCTCCCGCTTGGGGTGCAATAAGTCAATTTTGGACTTAAATGTCATCGGGACTGTCACCAATCAGCTTAGCTGTCCGAAAACTATGAATTCGACTAATATCGGTAAGTTTGAACTTCTTTTATTTTTGACCGCTTCTCACTCGTCAAACGGTGCTAGGGGTCAAACTTGCGCTTAATGGCATTGGAACTGTCATCAATCAGCTTGACTGATGCCGTTAGTCCCGTTGCGGGGATATGGTTACTTCGCTAGTGGGAAATTTGTAAACCAAATTAATTTAGTTACACTTATTTCCGTGTGAATGCCAGCGAGGAACATCTATCAATCAGCTTATCGATCCGAAAATTACAGATTCGGTTCTAATCTTCGTCATTTTGAACATTTAGTTTTCACTTATTTACAGGCGCCTCACCCCTTAACTACCCTAGAAGTCCTACATGTATTTGTCAACGGAGAAGTTATTAATTGGCTTAGTCACCCCAAAAACTATGGATTATACTCTAATTTATGTAACTTTGGATACCCCTAACAACTATTGAGGTCAAATTTCAACTTAAATGTCATCTGGATTGTACATCGTGTCCCATTCAAACCTCCCACATTCTAAATAATCATAACTCTCAAATTATGAGGAATTATTAAATGAGGTTGGGGTATTAAAAGAAAGAGAAACTTAAATAATGTTTGTTTTCGTTGTTGCAGTAAATTTATCTGTCGCATGTTGGACAATAATGACATAAAACCACGTTCGCCACACATCACTCCACTGGACTTTTTCCTCTGGTGGTATGTAAATACCGTGTGTTTACGACTCCAGTATAAGATCTTCATGATTTACGAACCAGTATCCTTGACATAAGTGCAGCAGTACCAATGGTAATGTTGGACAGAACGTGGTACGAAATCGAATACAGACTTTATATTGTTCGTGCTACTAATGGTTCACATATAGAGGCTTTCAGTGTGTGGCAATGAAAATTCTTTGAGTTTCTGTTTCGTTTAATACCGGCTCATTTCATAATTCCGCATACTTTGTTAGTTACGATTAATTAAAATGTGGGAGGTTTGAATGGGTCACCCTGTATAATATATTAATATGTATGTGAAAAATTATCAATGATGACACTATAATAATTTAAATACCTTGAAGTTTAGAGCTTAGTATTGGAGATACTATGATTATTAAATCCTTAGACCAATCAGATTCTGTTCTATTCTACAGTGTTCTACCCTAGGGTAGGTTCTTCACTGCAGTCATAGCATTTTCATGCTATGTTTTGCAGTTTTACTAGGGAATTATAGCCTATGTGCGGTAGCTTACAGTTGCTTTCCACACCAGGGATGATAGTAATAAGGATGATGATGATGGAAAAATAGTGTTCGGGGACCTTTCGGGCCTCAAACCTACCTGACATTTATCTTAAAGGGGAGGAACAACTCCGGAAAAAACCTCACCCAGGAAGCTTGTACCAATCGGAAATCGAACCCGGGCCCGCTGCGTGACAAAGCATCTCGCTAACCCTCGAGGCCACAGCAGATTAGGAAACAAGAATATAAGAATTCGACTCTAAATCGATCGTTGTCGATTATTTTTTGATATAACATATAATCCTGGAAAGTTAGTTAGGATGGGCCGAAAAACTCATTTTTTATTTGGAAGTTGTATAATAGCGCGGAAAAGTTGTGAATTATATAGCTAAAAAAATATAAAAAAATATCAAAATCGATTGACATCTCCCGGTCGCGCAAAGGCTCTAAAGTTTAACAAAATATGAAAAAAAAACTTCATTTTTACAATTATTTCTTCTTTTATTTTTAATATCAAGTAGGTATTGCTGATCTTTGCTAAGCATGTTTATGTCTATCTGTGGGATCTGACAATCAATACTCTGGAAGTTATTTATCAAATACCAAACACGCGTAAAAATATAACTTGTTCATTATTCCTGACAAATTCTGGAGCTTATGCGCGACCGGAAGATATCAACTGATCTAAACCAAATTAAAACACAATGTTTTTAGGCTCTATTTGAAGACGTTACAAACTATTACATTACGAAAACATCTAATTAAAAAATTAAAGAGATAATCTCAAAAATGAAGTTTTTTAAAAATATTTTGTCAAACTTTAGAGCCTTTGCGCGACCGGAAAATGTAAACCGATTTTGATATATGATTTTCTTTTCCTTTGTCTATATAATCCGCAACTTTTCCGTGCTATTACAACTTCGAAATAAAAAAAATAGTTTTTTTCGGCCCACCCTAATGCTACTCGTAGTATCTTTTAGATTTTAAGTTGTATATGTACCGAGTTTCGTAGACTTTTATCCAGACGTTTCAGAGTTACGCTGTAGCAAACATCGGTAGAATTCGATTATTTTCACCTCCTCAGTATGGCCATGCCTCCCCTCCTCATATTGATAAATAACTTATATGTTTTTATGACGTATTGATATTCAAACAAACTATTGCATCACGTCTCATCTTCTTTACTTTAAAATGTCAAGGTGTTTCTGACTTTAAAATAGAAACTAGGCGCTGCATGTTAATCCGTTATCTATCAGACAAACATTTTCTCTCTTCTCTTAATTATCAACACGAAAATCAACAGGAAGCCATGTCCAATTAAAATATAAGTGTGCATGTAATGTATTCAAGAATACCAACATATACATGTCTTGTTAACATGTAGAGAATTAATTCAAATGTTTATTGATTAATCATTGGCGCATTTGTTACTTCTAGGGAAATTTTGAAGAAGTCGATGAATTCAGTACTTAACTAACTAACTAGCTCACTGGCTCTATCGAATCCTTAGGTTCATGGCCGCGCGGGCATAAGTTCTCCATACATCCCTGTCCTCAGCTAATGTTTTCAAATCATCTCCTGTATAATCCACTTCCCTCAAATCATGGATAATATTATTCTCCCATCTCACTATTGGTCTACCAACTGGGCGTTTTTCTTCTGATTTTCCTACCAGAAGCTTCCATGCATCTCTTTCATACCCAATACGTGTCGCATGTTCTGACCATCGCAGTCTACGAGACTTAACTCTTCATATTGTATCTGGCTTCCTATACATATCATGTACCTCATTATTATTATATATAACGATATATTATTATTATTATTATTATTATTATTATTATATAACTATTATGTAGTTTTCTCCATTGATCTGTCTCTTCATCTCTTTTTTTGGACCAAAAATTTTCCTAAGAGTTTTATTCTCAAATACTCGTAATCTTCTTTCCTCCCTTAAAGTAAGAGCCCACGTTTCGCATTCATGTACTATAACTGGGAGAATATTTTTTACATGTTTTCAGTTTAACGTTTTTTGAAAGGAGTTGGGAAGACAAGAGTCCCTGTAATGTATAATAGTATGCTATGAACAATAATTACAAATAGGAATGAGATGCACAAAAAAATTAAACATAGACTCAATTATGGAAATCCATGCTATTATGTATTACAGGGACTATCGTAGTCCTATCGCCTTTCAAGAAACGTTAAACTGAATATAAATAAAACTTTCATTCTCCCAGTTACATTATATGAATGCAAAACATGGACTCTTACTTTAAGGGAAGAAAGAAAATTACGAGTATTTGAGAATAAAGCTCTTAGGATTTTTTTTAACTAAAGAGATATGAACAGGCAGGTGAATGGAGATAACTTCATAAGTGTAAGCTACATTGTCTTTATAGCAAGCAAAATATAATAAGAACATTGAAATCCCATACATTGCGATGGACAGGACATGTGGCACGATTGGTGGATGAAAGAGTTGCATGGAATCTTCTTGTAGGAAAAGCATAAGGAAAACGTCCAGTTAGTAGACCAAGAATGAAGTGGGAGAATGATATTAACCATAATCTGAGGGTAGTAGATTATACAAGCTATGATCAAAAACATTATCTAAGGGTAGGGATGCATGGAGAGCTTTATGTGTGTTCTGCCATGAACCTATGGTTGGATAGAGCTAGTGAGTCAGTTAATTTAGCATTTGATACTTTAACCCATCTTTATCAGTTCGTTGGTTACATGCTTGCCCATGTATTCGAAGTTTGCGGGTTCAAATTCTACTGTATTGATACATATATATTTTTTTTTTCAGGATGTGAAAATGCTGAGTATACTTCTTTCGGAAGGTAACCCAAGTGGTGGGTTCCTTCTCTTACATTTACAGTTTATATAGAATCTGAAGCCTGATATAAGAGGACTCTAATCAAAATATTTTAGTCCTTTTATTTATTTTACCTGATGGAGTTAAGACTGTAAGGTCTTCTCTTCCGCTTCACCAGGGTTAAATTATAGGCTATGTATATTAACAATTATAAATTATCTACAACTTGATTAATATTACATAATAGGTATACAGTTGACAAGGAAAGAACAAACAATAAAATACTACTACTTCTACTACTACTACTAATTTATTATTATTTTATTATTATTATTATTATTACTATACGTATACTTCAAAAAGGCATACGATTTAATTAAGAGGGAGAAGTTCTATAATATTCTGCTAGAGTTCGGAATTACTAGACTTATACGAATGTGTCTAAATTGCACAAAGAGTAGGGTGCATATAGGTAAACAGTATTCGGATACTTTTGAAATCTACAATGGCTTATAGCAATGAGATGCACTATCTCCTCTACTATTTAATTTTGTACTAGAGCATGCCATTAAATCTTTAGAGATGAAGAAGGCCTACAACTCAATGGTATTAATAAGCTGTTAGTTTATGCTGATGATGTAGTACTATTGGCCGATAGCGAGGAGATACTAAAGGCCAACATGCACACACTATTGAGCCACACTAAGAAATTGGGACTGGAAGTAAATATCAATAAAACTAAATATATGGTCACACATAGAAATACATTATATAATGGAAATGCACAGCTAATGACAAATAAGGGAAATTTTGAGGAAGTGGCTGAATTCAAATACCTAGCAACAATAATCACAAACAGAAATGAGATGCACAAGGAATTTAAACATAGGCTCAATTCTGGAAAAGCGTGCTATTATGCATTACAGAGACTCTTGACTTCCCAACTCCTTTAAAAAAACGTTAAACTGAAAATATATAAAACTATTATTCTATCTGTTATATTATATGGATGCGAAACATTGGACTCTTACTTTAAGGGAGGAAAGGTGATTACGATTATTTGAGAATAAAGTTCTTATGAAAATGTTTGGACCAAAGAGAGATGAGCAGACAGGTGAATGGAGAATACTGTATAACAGTGAATTACATGGTCTTTAAAGGAAGCCAGATATAATGAGAACAGTTAAGTCTCGTAGACTGCGATGGGCAGGACATGTGGCACGAATGGGGAATGAAAGAGGTGCATGGAAGCTTCTTGTAAGAAAACCAGAGGGACAGCGCCCAGTTGGTATACCAACTGTAATAATAATAATAATAATAATAATAATAATAATAATAATAATAATAATAATAATAATAATAATAGTAATAATAATAATAATAATAATAATAATAATAATAATAATAATAATATAATAATAATAATAATAATGAAAATAATAACCTATAATTTGATAAAGTAATTGCCTTGAAAAATAAATTGTTAAGTATAAAAGAATGATAAGAGTTTATCTATAATTTGGTTATATATTATATTGTCTAAGGAAATATTTAGTGAGCTTTTTTAATTGTTTTTAGTCGAGCAGTCCTAGATATACGAGGGGAGAGAATTCCAGAGTCGGGTGGCTGAAATAAGGAAGGATGAGGAATAGTGAGATGATTGATATAGAGGTACAGCTAGAGTTAAATTTTCTCTCGAACGTGTGTTCAAGTTATGGTGGTAAGATAGTGAATGGAAGCGAGTAGAAATATAATGGGGTAATTAGCATAACATTTCAAAGCTAGGTGTTCACCTCATCAGGTGATGAGGTGAACACCTAGCTTTGAAATGTTATGCTAATTACGAGT
Organism: Diploptera punctata; assembly: GCA_030220185.1. Classification (NCBI taxonomy): domain Eukaryota; kingdom Metazoa; phylum Arthropoda; class Insecta; order Blattodea; family Blaberidae; genus Diploptera; species Diploptera punctata. The sequence continues at coordinate 1,678,313 of JASPKZ010010652.1, read as the reverse complement.
TGTTAAAGAAGATCGTTATTAACTAAAATATTATTCATCTATCATCACAGTCAGATATTTTGATCATTTAATAACTGAGATGACACTTAGAAAACATATCTATGGTACACAGATCGTGCGTCGTCTGTATCCATTCCGAGAATTCGAGCTCATTCTTAGGGGATTTTAAAATCCACTTTGCGATACAAGTGTATCTCCTAGTCTCTTTCTTCTTCTTCTTCACTTCACGGGGTAGTCAAAATGCCTGTTCGGCTTCACAGTTGTTCTGTCCATCTTTTCACTGGCCTTCCTACATTCCTTGGACCTCTTCGTTTGGAGTTAAAGTCTGCTTTTGGTAATCTTGTTACGTTCATTCTTTCTACTGTCTAAACCATTTTTCTCTATATTCTTTGATTTTATCATTTAATGGATATATATTTTACTCTGTTCTTATATCTTCATTCTTTAACCGATCTATTCTTGTGCAGTCTTTTGTTCTTCTAAGGAAGTTCATTTCTATGCTTTGTATTCTACTTTGTAATTTTTTTGTCATTACCCAAGTTTCTCCCATAAAGTATTGCAGGAATTGCCAATATTTTATAAAATTTCAATCTAGTATCTCTTCTTGTTTTGTTCTTTAATGTTCCATTTATAGTTCCACATATCATTTGAAATCTTGACAGTCTTGTAATATATTGTACTGTATTCGGCAGTATCCCTGGCATAACCACGTTCCTTCCTTGTGTAAAAAGCAGGTTAACAAGATATTACAAATTAATATAAACATGTCCACTATCATCACGGGCCACGGGAAAATACCATCATACTTCATTACATTTTAGATCACAGATACCCGATATGCCCTTGCGGATTAGATGCACGAACTGTTGACCATCTACTGTTATGTGGGAATCGCCAATTTTAAAGAACGAAATACACAAGCTAAGGAACTGTATAACACGCGCTGGCGGATACTGGCCAATAAACTATAATGGTTTAGTTGAAAAACACTTAAAACCGTTTCAAATTATCTTAAAAAGTATTAACTTTGACTATTTAACTCATGCCCCAAGTGGGAGTCAATGACCAATCACGTTACAATGATTTTTTATTTACAACCAATCACAGTCGTGTTTCGCCTAGAATTTACCAACTAAAGTTTATCATAATAAAGAAAGCACCTCCTTTTTAACATTCTGAATAGGTCTAGCATTATTTTGCAACTGACCCACCAAGAAATACGGCTACCAGATTGTATATATAGTGCATGAATGCCAACACAGCGCATACGAGAGATAATATAGAAACATTTGTAACAATTGATTATATCACAAAACAAAAAGAATCCACTGTTTGCACTTTCTTAAACGAATTATTTTCCAGGAAATGACGCAGAAAAATATAATTGACATACTTACATCATAGGACATCAGAAATTAATTAATACCTATAATGTTGGTTATAAATTTCTCCACTAGAGTGCATTCTTACAACATTGCGATCTTTTGGCAACAAATAATATTATGATCCGGTTGCAGTGATCGAACAAAAGAAGCAAATAAAGCGTACCAATCGTTTCTCATTTGTTTTCAAACATCGCCGTTTACATTAAATATATAAATATTTTAAAATCACTATAGTTAAATAATAATTTGTGAGTATACAGCTTAATTTTATTCGTTGAATAGTCCTAACAAATGCCACTCTTGATTTCCAAATTATCGATAAATTCACGACTCACGAAGTGAGTCGTGAATTTATCGATAATTTGGAAATCACTCGTGGCATTACTTATGACAATTTGTAAATATTACCTAACCAACACAGAATAGACTCCGTTAATATTATGTGTATATATTGTAAAATATGGCTTAAAGTAGTGTATTTTGAAACACATTAGCAATTAGTATTGCAGTTTTGTGATGGAACATGCTCGTGTATAAAGTTGTATAAAATGTACCTAGGGAGATCCGATACTGTTTACCTGTCTACGAATAGTTCAGATTTTCTGCCTTCCCTCCAGGAGATTTTCTTGGAATTAAATGTATAGGAAGCGGATTTGATCCCGTGACTTCTCTGGATACGAATGAATGAAAAAAGTTTCCACATTTCCTCTGTCCAAGTAAAACCCGATAATTCAGCCCGTAGTCATAAGCCTTGTTGCCTGAAGTAATTGGTCGTAGTATTCTTACTACAATTATTACTTCTTCTTCTTCTTCCTAATCATAACATGTAGGATTTTCATCCTGTTTATTTCCAAAATCACTCCTCGGAGGAAGACGTATTGGATGTGCATTCACTGTCTATCCATCTCTTGGCTGGTCTTCCTCTTGTTCTTCTCCCGTCCCAATTATTACTGTTATTGGAATGCCAGAACATAGATTGCCAAAAATTGTTATGCAATGTCTCCAATGTCTCCCAATGGACCCTGGGGGTCCGTCGGGCCCCAGCTGTGCTCACAACAGCAACAGGGCGCGTCCCCGGGTGGCGGATAGGGGAACGGTCGGTGGTTTGCTTGCATTCCTCCCGGCTAGGTCCAGTCCGGACCCGCGGGCCATTTGTGAGGTCGTCAGGACTCGAGCGACCTGACGTACTACATAGCTCGTGCTGCGCCCACTCCAGCAACAAAACGCGTTCCCTCGGTGGCGTAGTGGGGAAAAGGTCGGTGGATCTGCTAGTCAGTCCTCCCTTCCAAGTCCGATGGACTCGCGGACCATGAGTGGGGTCAGCAGGGAAAATCCTGCTGTCAAACCTTTGCGTCCCGGCCCACGAGCGGGAGAATGGGCCGTTGTTGGCGGAGCGGTCGGAGACTGGGGATCAGAAGCCCCTTTCTCTTGGTTCGATGGAACCTGAGACCATCTGTGGGGGCACCATGGGAGATGAGCACCCTGGATGCCTACATTGCTCAGTGCGCTGCCTCACAGCAGCTAGACGACTAGGCCTAGTCTTGCGAACGGGCTGGTTGGGACAATACCGGGCGTAATGCTGGGAATTACCACCAGGTCAATAAGCTCGGGAAAGGAGGAAGCGCGGTCTTTGTTGGTGGGATTTAGCGCCGACTCTGGAACCGAGTGACCCAAGTGACAATCTGTGAGGTCGTCAGGAGTTGAGCGACCTGACGTATTATAGCTCAGGCTGGACCCACTTCAGCAACCAAACACGTCCCCAGCTGGTGCACTGGGGGAAAGGTCGGTGGATCTGGTAGAGAGTCCTCCCGGTCAAGTCCAAGGGACTCGTGAACCATTAGTGGGGTAGGCAAGAGTTGAGCGCCTTGTCGTACTATTTGCTCATCTGTTGGAGCTTGCGAGCTCCGTGCTGGCCCACAACAGCTGCAGAAGGCGTCCCTGGGGGCACACCAGGGCTCGGCTCGGACCAGTGCAGAGGGGAGCAACTGTACTGGTTCCTGGCACGGCCTACTGGCCCGTCGACAAACTGTGGGGTCGCCAGGAGATGAGCACCTGGATGTACTAAAAGTCTCACACTGTTGGGCTTGTAGCCCTAGCCGGTCTCACAACGGCTGCAGGACACGTCCCTGGAGGCAGAACAGGGAAATGGTCGGTGGATCTGCGACGGCAGTCCTCCCGGCTAGGCTCATGGAGCCCGTGGACCAACTGTAGGGTCGTCAGGAATGAGCGACCTGGCGTACTACGAAGCTCAGCAATTCCCAGAAGTTGCAAACTCCAACACCCTCTCCCTAGGGGTGTTGGTTTTAGGACCGTGAACTTGAACGTGGACGTGAACATAGGATAGGGAGGACTAGAACTAGGACTTGGGAGTATGGTCAGGACGACCGAAGTATCCCAAGGGGTGGACGGATGGGCCTAGATGTCTCCCAATGGAAAGGAGGACGAGAGGAAGACCGAAGAAAACTTAGATAGAAGGGGTACAAGCAGCTATGAATATCAGAGGAATGGAGGAAGATCAACGGATGGAATGGCGTTTCGTTTCCGGAAGACGGCGGCAGCTGCCATGATACCGGATGATGATGATGATTATTATTATGATTTACTCAAATTAATTTGTCAATCCTATATCCTTTGTTATTCACAATTGAAATGTTATTAAGTGCATATAAGAAAAAATTAAGTTGAAATCAACGGGACTTTTATTTAATTTATTTTTTATTTAATTATTTTCATTAATTAAATAAAAATAAAACGTAGTTTTATTTGATTTTCATATATATATATATGAAAACTACGTTTTATTTTTATTTAATTAATAAATATGGATTTTCATCAAGTAAACACCAACTCAATTGATTAATTATTTTTATTCTGTAAGCGTTACATAAGTATAATAGTCTATTTGTTCCGTAAATTAAATTAAATTTATGGCAATAAGTAAATTTAACTAACAATATTATAGTTATCAATTTAATAAATATTTTTTAAAGTAGGGCCTAATACATATGGAAATATGAGTCAAAATCAAACATTTTGTTAAGTAATGTGTTTGTTCCGAGCTGTAGCCGAGTGGTTAAGGCAAGAGAACTTGGCGCTGAGCTACTGTATGGCACGTGCACTGATTCGAGTTTCCATGGGGAACAAATGTTCTCATGGAACCGATGCCCACCCAGCATCGTGATAAATTTGGGCAGTTACAGTAAGTACCGGCTCCAGTTTGAGAAAACCAGCTATAACGGCTGGGGGACCAGACATACTGACACATGTCAACTCTACTCTGGCAGGACGTATGTATGATGTGAGGCCAACAGCCGGCTTGTAGGCCAAGGTCCTTCTAGGCCTGTCGCGCCAAATAGTTATTTTTACAAATATGGATCGCACGGGCAGTAAGCCGTACGTTCTGTTGACAGTCCGTTACAATAAGTTGATGTTTGGTAATAATATACTTAAAACAAAAGAAAACAATAATATTACAATTAGATATCAATACAATTACATTATACATTAACTTAGCTATGTAGAATTATTAAGAATTAATGGTATTGCAATTTGTTAACATATTTATTTATTCCTGAATAAGCGTTGTTCTTATATTCCGCGTTTTGTCCGGAAATCTACTCAAGTTTATCCAATTTTCTGGGTTTACCAGTAACACGTAGCTTGCCAATCTTTCACGATTTGAATTTAGAAATCTTCCCGGTAATAACTGATGCTTCCAATATTCTAAATCGTTACATTTTCCTAATATATGTATCTCGTCTTCAAAGCTCCCTCACATTGGACATATTCGCATATCGTGATCGTCGCTAATTTTTAAAAACGTCCATGCCCCTAACCTGAAATAAGCAAGCCCTGATCACTCTTTAAATCCTAGATTGAGTATATAAGATTCTTTTCCCCAAACTCGTTTTAGGTCTCTTTGTAAAAACAGTGATCGTTTTCCCGCGCGCCAAGTAGTTAAAAGGTTATGTACCTTAACTAACAGAATAGAGCTTATGGGAATACGGCATTTGATATATGCATTACTGTATGTTTTAGCACTTGATATCTTGGGGCATCTTGGCACTTAATCATGAGGTGTCTATGTTTTTAAGTTAAACTCGTATTAATTACGTCCTTGGGGACCGCTAGATGTCACTTGTTTATTTGAACTTTTACGAAATGCCAGGATTAACTAAGACAGGTTGATCTTTCATAAAAATGAATTAAAAAATTGTGAAATAAATTAGTACCGTTAGAATATTCATTGATTTCTTATTATGAACTTTTACAATTTTAACTGTATTTATGAATTCATGAACAGTTCTAATAGGAAAGAAAATGTATATATATATATTTATTTATTTAATTTGTCTACAGAATATTCCATAACATTACAGTGTTACTGCATGTCCAAGTTTCCCTTATACTTACTTACTTACTCACTGGCACTATCGAACCCGTAGGTTCATGGCCGCACGGACATACGCTCTCCATACATCCCTATCCTGAGCTAATGCTTTCCAATCATTCCCTGTATAATCTACTTCCCTCAAATCATAGCTAATGCCATCCTCCCACCTCATTCTTGGTCTACCAACTGGGCGTCTTCCCGCTGGCTTTCCTACAAGAAGCTTCCATGCAAGTCTTTCATTCCCCATACGTTCAACATGTCCTGCCCATCGCAGTCTACGAGACTTAACCGTTCTTATTATATCTGGCTTCCCATAAAGACCATGTAGTTCATTGTTATGTAGTCTTCTCCATTCACCTGTCTCTTCATCTCTCTTTGGTCCAAAAATTTTCTTAAGTACTTTATTCTCAAATACTTTTAATCTCCTTTCCTCCCTTAAAGTAAGAGTCCATGTTTCGCATCCATATAATATAACTGGTAGAATAATAGTTTTATATATTTCCAGTTTAACGTTTTTTGAAAGGAGTTGGGACATCAAGAGTCTTTGCAATGCATAATAGCACGCATTTACAGAATTGAGCCTATGTTTAATTTCTTTGTGCATCTCATTCCTACTTGTGATTATCGTTCCTAGGTATTTGAATTCAGCCACTTCCTCAAAATTTCCCTCATTTGTCATTAGCTGTCCAGTTCCATTATATAATGAATTTCTACGTGTGACCATATATTTAGTTTTATTGATATTTACTTCCAATCCTAATTTCTTAGTGTTACTCAATAGTGTGTGTGTGTGTGTTGGCTTTTAGTATCTCCTCGTTATCGCCCAATGGTACTACATCATCAGCATAAACTAACAGCTTATTAATACCATTCAGTTGTAAGCCTTCCTCATTCTCCAAAGATTTAATGGCATGCTCTAGTACAAAATTAAATAGTAGAGGAGATAGTGCATCTCCTTGCTTCAACCCATTCTGGATTTCAAAAGTGTCCGAAAACTGTTTGCCTATACGCGCCCTATTCTTTGTGCCATTTAGACACATTCGTATAAGTCTAACTAACTTTTTAGGAATTCCGAACTCCAGCAGGATACTATATAACTTCTCCCTCTTAATTGAATCATATGCTTTTTTGAAGTCTACATATAGTTGATGTACAGTACCATTATATTCCCATTTCTTTTCTAAAATCTGTCTTATACTAAAAATCTGATCTGTTGTAGACCTGTTTCTTCTAAATGCACATTGATGATCTCCTAGAATGTCATCAATATAGGGAGTAAGTCTGCTTACTAATATATTTGTTAGAGTTTTGTACGAAGTTGAAAGTAATGAGATGCTCCTGTAGTTGTTGCAATCAGTTTTATCTCCTTTCTTATAAATTGGTACGATAATTGATTCCTTCCATTCGTCTGGAAGAGCTTCTTTTTCCCAAATCATACTAAGCAACCAGCGTATCTTGTCCATCAATTTTTCTCCCCCTGATTTTATCAGTTCTGCTGGGTTCTCATCTGAACCTGATGCTTTATACATCTTCAATTTTTCAATCGCCATTTCAACCTCTAATGCACTTGGCTCTGCGACCAGCATTTCTGCTGTCTGTAAATTATCCTCCTCAATGTCCTGTTCTGTATGTACATTTAATAGCTGATTAAAGTAACTTTTACATCTATTTAATATACACCTGGAATCTGCAATCATATCCCCATTTTCATTCCGAATTATGTTTGTTCTAGCCTGAAATCCTTTCTTCTCTATATATAAAATTTATTTTAATTGATTTATTAAATAATAAGTAGACAGATGACATTTTACACCTTAAAAATATTGAAATCTAAGATATTAAGAGTTTGATAAAATTTTCCTCTGACCGTTCATTAATTGATTCATTTTCTGATGGTGGAGAATTTCCTCTTCCTATTATTTTCTTATCCGATGCTGTTCTTTGCTCGTTAATGTATTACAATCAAATGTTAAATGAGTTATCCTCTGTTCACCTTGTTTGCATTTGCACTCGGTGCCATCATTTGTCTTGAAGCTATTGTAGTGTTCTCTTGTTCTGCCAAGATGTATTCATAATGTTGTTAAGAGTGGTGTCAATTTTAATTATATTCTTAGTCTGACAACTACCGATGGGGAAAAAAGTTACGGGTAGATTAATAATAATAATAATAATGATAATGATAATAATAATAATGATAATGATAATAATAATAATAATAATAATAATAATAATAATAGATTTATTTTACCTGGCAGAGTTAAGGCCTCAAGGCCTCGTCTGCCACTCAGCTAACATGTAATCGTTTATGTTTATTGTAATTTAGATGTAAGACTATCTTTGTTTGTTTTCTTTAAAACCTGGTTGAGTGGCAGACGAGGCCTTTAGGCCTTAACTCTGCCAGGTAAAATAAATCTATTATTATTATTATTATTATTATTATTATTATTATTATTATTATTATTATTATTATTATTATTATTATTATTATTTTTAATCTACCCATAACTTTTTCCCCATCGGTAGTTGTCAGACTAAGAATATAATTAAAATTGACACCACTCTTAACAACATTATGAATAAATCTTGGCAGAACATCTAAATTACAATAAACATAAACGATTACATGTTATAAAAACAATACAATTAACATTTATAATGTATTTTGATTAATTCTAGATTTAACGAATTAATATGTAAAATAAAGTAAAGTGATCCCACAACAGGCCCGGAGACCCTTGGGGTAGTAGGAGATTAAGGCCCCACTTTTTCTAGACAATCGACACTTTATGTCAGCCGGGTTGTCAGCCCTGCGTGACGGCCGCCTTTACCCCCAGAACAAGCGTCTGGTACTCATTTCCGTTAGAGGCTTAGTCGACCCCAGGGCCATAGTGCTGCCAGAGGGTTTGGGTCAGTTTAAAAATCCTGACCCCAACGGGACTTGAACCCTCGACCCTCCGGCTTGTAGCTCAGTGCCTTAACCACTACGCTATGTACAAGATAAAAAAGAGAAAAATTATTAATGGCATGGTATAAATTTAAATAAGTAGAGAAAAATTAATTATTAGACAACAGGTAACTGTATAAGCGTGACCTAAAAGTACCAAGTCTGCGGCAACCCCTGATATCTTGATGAAGGAAATTCCAGGAGCGGGCAGAGGTTACTATGAAGGAAGTAGAATAAGAAGAAGTGCTATGTAGAGGAATTGTTAGCAGACTGTTATCTTGTGATCTAGTGTCAATATTGTGGTAAGAGGATACTTTTCAAATCTGGACGCCAGGTAACTAGTAGTGTAGGAATTCAGAAGCTTGAAAAGTAGTGAAAGAGAGTGCAATTTACGTCTGTCAGTAAGACGGAGCTAAGAGAGGTTTTTGAAGTGTTCGGAAATGTGGTCATAACGGCGGATATTGAAAATGAATCGAACGCAAGCATTATGAACACGCTGCAGTCTCTGCGACAAGTCATAGTTTAGATCATTATATATAATAAATTTGCCTTTAGATGCTGTTTGCCATTCTACATGTCACTTCTCCAGGCTCTTCATCTTCAGTTTTCTAGAAATTGACTTATTAAAATTGTATTGTAAGTTAGTTTCAAGATATTTTCTCTCCTTAGCCAAACGCTCAGCTGTCTCATTTTTCAAAAACATCTGCTTTGATCCACCTAAAATATATTTTCCATTTCTTGTATTCCAAGTCCCTTAATTTATTCAGATTCTTTATATCAATGGATCATAGAAGTGAAGTGATCCCACTACAGGCCTCAGGAGGCCCTTGGAGTAGTAGGAGGTTAAGCCTTCCACTCTTTCTGGAGAGAAATTCTAGAGCAACCGGAACCTTTATGAATATTATAATAATTATATACATATTCTAGGAACATTTTAGTTGGCACTTGATGACAGGCCTGCGTGATGGCCGCCTTTACCCCCAGAACAAGCTTCTAGTACTCATTTCCATTAGAGGCAGAGTCGACCCCAGAGTCATAGTGTCGCCAGAATGTTTAGGCCAGTTTAAAAATCCTGATCCCACCGGGATTCGAACCCTCGACCTTCCGGTTTGTAGCGCAGTACCTTAGCCACTATGCTACGGCGTTTCCATAGGCTAGGCAAGCCTAACAATCTTGCTTGGGGTATATTACATTTTTATTTATCATAAGTAATGCCACGAGTGATTTCCAAATTATCTAGAGAATTTGGAAATCAAGAGTGGCATTTGTTAGGACTATTTAACGAATAAAATTAAGCTCTTTACCAAAAAATAATTATTTGAATTTAGTTACAGGTGTTTTAAAATATGTATATATAGTTAATTTAAACGACGATGTTTGAAAACAAATTAGAAATGTGAGGTTATGTATATTTACTGCAACTCGATCATATTATTTATTAATTAAATAAAAATAAAACGTAGTTTTATTTGATTTTCATATTTATTATATAATTCAGTGACGACTGTTTCGGTACACTGTACCTTGCCAAATAGGATCGCAATATTGTAAGAATGCACTCTAGTGGAGAAATAATGAAACACATCAAACTACGGTATTATAATCGATATTATAGGTTAATAATCATTTGTATTTTAAATAAACAACTCAGTAAAATCACTGAATCTATTCATTATTTGCTATATTGAATGTATTTGTTGGAGAAAAATAATGATCTAACCTGTTCAGAATATCACAAAAGCAGGAGCTGATAAAGAGAAATCGATAAAGAGCGAGGTGAAACACGACTGTCATTGGTGTAAAACAGAATTCATTGAAACGTGATTAGTCATTGACTACCATTTGCGACATGAGTTAAATAGTCATAAGTAATGCCACGAGTGATTTCCAATTTATCCAGAGAATTCAAAGAACAAGAGTAATAACAGTTAGGACTATTTAACGAATAAAATTAATCTGTTTACTTACAAATCATTATCTAAATATAGTTATTTTAAAATATTTATTTTAAAATGTTTAAATATTTAATGTAAACGACGATATTTTAAAATAAATGAGAAACGATTGGTACGCTTTATCTGCTTCTTTTGATCATCACTGCAACCAGATAATATTATTTATTGCCAAAGGAACGCAATATTGTAAGAATGCACTCTAGTGGAGAAAAAATGAAACACATCAAACTGTATATTAATTCATTTCTGATGTCCTATGACAATTATATTTTTTCTGGAATGTTATTACCTGGGAAAAAATACATTTAAGAAAGTACAAACAGTGGTTTCTTCTTTTGTTGGTATAATCAATTGCTACAAATGTTTTTATATTAACTCCCGCATGCGCCACGTGTTGACATTCATGCATTATATATAAAATCTGGTAGCCGAATTTCTTGGAGAGACAGTCACTGCAAAATAATGTTATGATCTATTCAGAATGTTAAAAAAGGAGGTGCTTTCTTTATTATGACAAACTTTAGTTGGTAAATTCTAGGCGAAACACGACTGTGATTGGTTGTAAATCAAAAATCATTGAAATGGGATTGGTCATTGACTCCCATTTGGGGCATGAGTTAAATAGTCCTTAAAACGAACTGATGTATCACTATTTACATTGTAATAGTATATTACGATGCGAAGTTAGGAAGTGGTTTTTACAGAAGCGAGGAAAATGTTTAAAAACCAAACGATAGCGAGGTTTTTAATTTCCGACATTATGTAAAACACTTCACAAAAGTGCGTTGTACATAATTTTTTGCGCGAGGTGTTTTCAAAATAATATATAATAGTAAAATAATAGCATATTTGTTGGAGATATTTGCGTTCATTATAAACATCTGACTAACGTTAACAGTGTGGACAATGTTTATTAGTTGAGACTACAAAGCAGGCCACGACACCAGTCAAATACAAAATGGTGACAAATATGTATTTGTAATCAAATGGTAAAGAGAAAAATTTTTCATGCCTGAACCGGGAATCGAACCCCGAACCTTCAGCTTTCCGTGCTGATGCTCTAACCATTGAGCTAATCCAGGCTTCCTTCCCATCCAAGTATAAATCCTTCCTTTACCTTACTTTAGCTTCTTAATATTAATTTAATAAATAATGCTATAGCTATGTGGAGTCCATTCATGTCTTCTTCAGGTAGAAGCCATTCATTGTGTATTTGTGAATGATGATTCATAGCATTTGAATGTGGGACCAACACAGTAAGGTAAAGGAAGGATTTATGCTTGGATGGGAAGGAAGCCTGGATTAGCTCAATGGTTAGAGCATCAGCACGGAAAGCTGAAGGTTCGGGGTTCGATTCCCGGTTCAGGCATAAAAAAAATGTTCTCTTTACCATTTGATTACAATAATTTAGTAGTGTACTTTAACATACTTATTTCAATCATAGTAACAGCTTTAGCTTCTTAATATTAACATATGTATTTATTGTTTTATATTGTTTCAAATAAAGTTCGGTTCATTTAAAATGCAGTGATTTGTTTCGTGTAATCTAATTTAAGCTTTTGGACATATTTTTGTATATACATTGTACGCAGTATACATAAAGGGCAGTGGCTTTACTTCCCCACGTGTGTTTGTAATATGTAATATTACAGTATAGTTATTTAGATTGGCAACCCCGAAATACAGGAAGTTGAACTTTCTGTCATGGTCGCCATTATTGTAAGTACGAAAAGACGTACTATCGAGTAAAAAAAATCATAAGTAATGCCACGAGTGATTTTCAAACTGTCGATAAATTCACGACTCACGAATTGAGGGGTGAATTTTTCTAGAGAATTTGGAAATCAAGAGTGGCATTTGTTAGGACTATTTAACGAATAAAATTAAGCTGTTTACTCACAAATAATTATTTAACTATAGTTATTTTAAAATGTTTATATATTTAATGTAATCGGCGATGTTTGAAAACAAATGAGAAACGATTGGTACGCTTCATTTGCTTCTTTTTTTCATGACTGCAACCAGATCGTATTATTTATTGCCAAAGGATCGCAATATTGTAAGAATGCACCCTGGTGAAGAAATTTATAACCAACAACAAGCGAATGATGACAAATCAAGAGCTTGAGAACATTTGAATTCTACTACTACTACTACTACTATAAAGGTATTAATTAATTTCTGATGTCCTATGATGTAAATTATATTTTTCTGCAACGTCATTTCCTGGAAAATAATTCGTTTAAGAAAGTGCAAACAGTGGATTTTTTTGTGGTATAATCAATTGCTACAAATGTTTTTATATTAACTCCCGCATGCACTATGAGCTGACATTCATGCAATATATATACAATCTGGAAGCCGTATTTTTTGTGGAGTCAGTCACTGCAAAATAATGCTATGGCCTATTCAGAATATTAAAAAGGAGGTACTTTCTTTATTATGATAAACTTTAGTTGGTAAATTTTAGGCGAAACACGACTGTGATTGGTTGTAAATAAAAAATCATTTAAATGTGATTGGTCATTGACTCCCATTTGGGCATGAGTTAAATAGTCTTTACAAACTACTTTCTACAATGGCTGTGAAGGAGAATATATCAATGTATAATCCATGTTGCACTTACTTGTCAACATTTAATTATAACGTACAGTAGCCCTTCATAAATGATAGATCATCTCTCTTACAATCTAACCTCCAAGATTGCTGTTGACTATGAACGGTGGATTCTTATGTCCCATGCTGCCATGCAATTTCATGGACCGTAGGCTATCCTTTACCTTTTGTTATATTTAATTGAATTGCATCCATATGTATGTTGTAATTACATTTTTGACATTTAATAATGTAGGTCAAAAATACACGAAAGGAACAATAAACGCCTGAACCCGGATTTGAACCCGAGACTTCTAATTTTATACTTTAGTGCGCTCCCAATTGCGCTACTCTGGATTCCAGCACATACATTTATCTTTGTTCCTTGTACAAATAAATATTAGTGTTGGAATGCCTGTGTGACGCAGTTGGAAGCGCGCTAACATTGAGGGTGGATATCTCAACCGAAGTCTAAACCACGACCCCGGTTTTCTAAGTCTTTATTGTTTCCATATCACCATAATAATAATAATAATAATAATAATAATAATAATAATAATAATAATAATAATAATAATAATAATAATTAATAATAGCATTATTTTACCTGGCAGAGTTAAGGCCTTGTCTGCCACTCAACCGGGTTTTAAAAAAATACAAAAAAATAGTCTTACATCTAAATTACAATAAACATAAAAAATTACATGTTATAAATACCATACAATTAATATTTATAATGTATTTTGATTTATTCTAGATTTAACGAATTTAATGTATATTACGTACAAGTTATGTAAAATACGAGAAAAATTATTAATGACATAGTATTAATTTAAATAAATAGAGAAAAATTAATTATTAGACAACAGGTAACTGCATAAGCGTGACTTAAAAGGGACAAGCGTGCGGCAACCCCTGATATCTTGAGGAAGGAAATACCAGGAGCGGACAGAGGCTACTGTGAAGGAAGTAGAACAAGAGGAAGTGCTATGAAGAGGGATTGTTTGCAGACTGTTATCTTGTGATATAGTGTCAATATTATAGTAAGAGGATAACATCTCAAATATGGACGCCAGGTAAGTACGAGTGTAGGAATTCAGAAGCTTGAAAAGTAGTGAAAGAGAGTGCAATTTACGTCTGTCAGTAAGACGGAACCAAGATAAGTTATTGAAGTGTTCGGAAATATGGTCATAACGGCGGATTTTGAAAATGAATCGAACGCAAGCATTATGAACACGCTGCAGTCTCTGCGACAATTCACAAAAATTGTTATGAAACCATACACATGATTCAAACATTTGTTTTCGTAATTAACAGCCGTATAGGCTATGTTGAGTTTCTATGGTTGTTATGGAAATAATAAAAAAATCGGATAACCGCGGTCCTGGTTTAGACTTCGGTTGAGAAATCCACCCATAGAGTTACAGGTCTCAGGTTCAAATCCCGGTTCAGGTTTTTTATTTTTATTTTCATGTCATATATATATATATATATATATATATATATGGCAGTGAAGACAGAGTTCTCGCGACATCTAGTAATAATGGAGAACATTATATATATATATAAGAAAAATAAGTGTTTGAATTGGATTCGCCTGGTGGTGTAATGGATAACACGCTGGGGTACCGACCCAGAGTTCCGGGTTCAAATCCCGTTCAGGTGTTTATTTTTCTTATCATATCATATTAAGCTTGCATTGCTCAATGTCAAAAAAAATAATTATAACATCGATAAAGTATCACTGCTATAAAGTAAAAACATTCTCTTTAATTTGCTTACTTGTTATAGTCAGCTACTAGGTGGCAGTGAAGACCGAGTTCTCACGACATATAGTAATAATGGAGAATATATATATATATATATATATATATATATATATATATATAAGAAAAATAAGTGTTTGAATTGGATTCGCCTAGTGGTGTAATGGAAAAACACGCTGGGGTACCGATCCAGAGTTACGGGTTCAAATCACGTTCAGGTGTTTATTTTTCTTATCATGTCATATATATATATAAATATATATATATATATATATATATATATATATATATATATATATATATCCTTCTAGCTGATTACCAGGTATTACCCGGATATTTATTTATCATAAGCTTCTTGACACCAATCACCTTTGTGACCCCAAAAACTATGAATTCGACACTAATATAATTTTGTACATTTGAGATGTAACCCCTTCTCACCCCTATGCCGGTGGTGGCTATCTTGGACTTAAACGGCATAGCCACTGTTAACATTCATCAGCATCGATCGCGAGAACGACGGATTCGTCATTAAAAACGGTAATTTTTTTATGACTCCTAAAGTTACCCCCTCTCACCCTAAGTTTGCAAGGTAAAATTTGGGTTTAAATGTCATAGGGATGTTTATCAAATAGCTTAGCGACCCAGAAAACTAATGATTCAGCAGCACTAATCGCAGTTATATTTGGCATTTTATTTTTCGCCATTTTTCATCCCCTCAAACACATTTTAAGTGATAGAAGTCATTCATTGGGACTCATGAGTCGGATAAGCTTCCTCAAATGCAATGTATTTGAATTCATATCGGTAATTTTCGATTAATTTTATCTGCCACTCCTCTCATCCCTCTCCGAGTGGTTTCTTACACCCACAATATATTTGTCATATTATAACTTGTATGTGTAACGAGATTATACGCAAACTTATTTTTTTTTTACTTTTCACTCCTCACTCGTCACTTAAGGATGTTAGGGATCTTTTATCCTTAGAGCCACTTTTTCAGACTGTAGTTCATCTATATATGATATTCGGGTGGATTTCTCTATACGCTCACGAATCATGCTGACATATACATGCATACATAGTGAAAATACATTCAGAAAGAAGGAACAGAATTCAAACATTTATTTCTTCCAAACTATAAAAAAAATATAAACAATTTCAACGTTCCTGGAAAGGGAAAAGTTCAAATTTCACTATTTTATGCATTCAATATCAGCATCATCTGTTACACTGACAAATATCAAAACGGTGGCTCATTTTTTTCCACACACGAATCAGCTGGACTCTAGTTATCGAATTCACAGCTTCAACAATTCGATGTCGCAGATTTTCAAGTGTGTCAGGCATAGGGGGATACGAACACGGTCTTTTGCGTAACACCACAGATAAAAATCACACGGGGTTAGGTCGGGTGATCTGGGAGGCCACCGGTAATGAAGTTGATCTGCTCCTCCTCTTCCAAGCAACGGCACCAACGCGGCCGTGATCAGAACTTCAAGCTTTTCTCTTTCCAGGAGCGTTGGAATTGTGTTTATATATATTTTTTAAATTGGAAGAAATAAATAAGAAATAAATGTTTGAAGCCTGTTCTCTTTTGCTGAATAGCCATATATACAAGGGCGGATCGGAAAGTAACGCACAATATTTTTTTTTAAAGATTAATAGTAAATAAAAAAGGGAAAAAAATCACAAATGAACTTACATCTTTTACCTACTTTTCGACATAGTCACCAACTTTCTCAACACATTTTTCCCCAACGTGTTACCAGTTTCAATATGCCCTGTTCGTAGAAGTCCGTTTGGTTGGAGTGTAGCCATCTGCGCACTGCTGATTTCACTTCCACATCTGTCTCAAAGCGTTTGCCGGCCAGGAATTTCTTCATGGGACCAAACAGATGAAAGTCCGATGGTGCAAGATCCGGACTGTATGGTGGATGCTGGAGCACCTCCCAACCAAATTCGGCGATTTTCTGACGAACGACAGCAGCAACATGGGGGCGAGCATTGTCATGAAGAAGTTTAACGTTAATGTTGTGACGTTTGTCACGAATGGCACGACGCAACTTCACCAAAGTTTTAATGTAGGCCGCAGCATTCACAGTGGTCCCGTGTTCAGCAAAGTCCACCAATAAAACACCATGCATATCCCAGAACACTGTCACAAGCACTTTCCTGGCAGATTGAGTCACTTTGAATTTTTTCTTTACTGGGGAACCAGCATGTTTCCACTCCATTGATGCCTGCTTTGTTTCGGGCCTGTAGTGGTACGCCCACGACTCATCACCTGTGACGATTCCTTCCAGAAAGTCATGTCCTAGTGCGGTGTACCGCGTTAAGTGGTCCAAGCTTTGGCATCATTCGCTGGCCCTTGTGGTCGTCTGTCAGGTTCTTAGGCACCCAGCGAGCACTAACTTTACGGAATTTCAAATTTTCATGAACAATATCGTACACCGCACCATAGGAAATGTTGAACTTCTGCGATAAGGTTCGCAGTTGCACACGCCGGTCGTTCAGAATTGCCGCCTCAATGCCTCTGACATTCTGCGGGATTGCTGCTGTTGTCGGCCGGCCGGAGCGTGGCGAATCACTAAGGTTCACGCGTCCCTCTTGTAAGAATGTGCACCACCTGGAGACATTGCTACGGTCCATACAATCATCCCCATACACGCCACGCATGTCCCTGTGAATTTCACTGGGTGTATGCCCTTTGGCCCACAAAAATCGAACAAACACTTCTCTGTTCCTCACAGGTGGACGACTGTAGCATGCGCGCCATCTTTGTTGCATAGTTCAAGCTTCTCTCGCAAGAGGTATGCACCTTGAGAAAAAAAATACCATCTGTAGTGAAAACTTCAAACTATATCTCTGTGAAATTTCAACATTCTAGCTGCAATACCAAGGCAGAAAAAAATTATTGTGCGTTACTTTCCGATCCGCCCTCGTAGATATATATATATATATATATATATAGATATATATATATATATAACCATTATTCTACCAGTTATATTATATAGATGCGAAACATGGACTCTTACTTTAAGGAGGAAAGGAGATTACCAATATTTGAGAATAAAGTACTTGGGAATTTTTTTTGACCAAAGAGGGTAGAACAGACAGGTGAATGGAAAATACTTACATAAAGGTGAGTTATAAGGCCTTTATAGGAAGACAGATATAATAAGAACAGTTAAGTCTCGTAGATTAAGATGGGCATGTCATATTGCACGAATGGGAAATGAAAGACGTGCATGGATGCTTCTTATAGGAAAACCAGAGGGAAAACTCCCAGTTGGCAGACCAAAAATAAGATTGGAGAATAACATTAAACATGATTTGAGGGAATTAGATTATACAGGGGATGATTGGAAAACATTTGCTCAGAATAGGGATGTATGGAGAGCTTATGTCCGCGCGGCTATAAGCCTATGGATTCGATAGTGTCAGTGAGTGAATTAGTTAGTTTCATACATTGATGCATACATATATACATACATATTAGGCCTACATTCTCGTACAAACACACCATAAATAAATACATATCTTAGTATTGGATCCTGTGTATATTTCATTTCATTCCATTAACTCTGTTTAACCCCTGGTTTAACCCTTTAATTGGCAAAACATTAATTTATCGTACGTTATTTAAATGTGACGGACCGCACTGAAAACAAAATCAACCATAACTGTTATTATTAGTAGAGCTAGGATTTTTATGTACTAAAATGTAAGATTGTAACATAGTATAATGAGAAATTAGACTTATGACTAGGGAGCGGATTTTTATGTAATAAAAGGTAAGATTGCAATGCAGATAGTACATATTATTCAACTGTTTGTGTGTGAAACAAGATAAAAAACAGTCAAAAATCTTACTTCTCATTATGCTCTTCAACTGTTTGTGTGTGGAATCAAAACAAAATACAGTCATAAGCGCAACTTCTCATTATACTATGTTGCAATCTTAATTTTTAGTACATAAAAATCCGCTCTCTACTTATGACTGTCTTTAGTTTTGGTTTCATATACGAACAGTTGGATAGTATAATGGGAAGTTAGGCTTTTGACTTTCTTTTATCTTGGCTTCACTCAAACAGTTGAATAAAATATACAAACTGCATTGCAATCTTATCTTTTATTACATAAAAATCCTAGCCCTAGTCACTAGGTATATTGTGTAATTCCACACACATTTTAGTTATTTGTTATCGTTAGTTTTCTTTTGTTTTATTAAATATATTGGTTAAATTAAAACAATGTATGTATCCTTTAGGATACATTGCGAATATAAGGGTTAATCTTCCATCATATAGGTAATTTTACGTGTCACGTGCCACCAGGGCCTTACAGTGGCAAGACCTTTCGGGAGAAGTATTTTAAACTATGGATCATACTCATAACTTTCATCACACGAAGACATGGAGGACCTCTCCGAAAGAGAGGTGAGATCAATGTCAGAGCCTCCTCTGAGTCAGCAAAACATTAAGACGACACACTCCATACCCATAAACACGTTCATATTAAACATGGCGAATGTGATGATGCCTTTAAAAAAAACGTTAAACTGAAAATATATAAAACTATTATTCTACCAGTTATATTATATGGATGCGAAACATGGACTCTTACTTTAAGGGAGGAAAGGAGAATACGAGTATATGAGAATAAAGTTCTTAGGAAATTTTTTGGACCAAAGAGAGATGAACAGACAGGTAAATGGAGAAGACTGCATAATAGTGAATTACATGGTCTTTATAGGAAGCCAGATATAAAGAGAACAGTTAAGTCTGGTAGACTGCGATGGGCAGGACATGTGGCACGAATGGGGAATGAAAGACGTGCTTGGAAGCTCCTTGTAGGAAAATCAGAGGGAAAACGCCCAGTTGGTAGACCAAGAATGAGGTGGGAGAATAACATTAACTATGATTTGAGGGAAGTAGATTATACAGGGGATGATTGGAAAACATTGGCTCAGGATAGGGATGTATGGAAAGCTTATGTCCGCACGGCCATGAACCTACGGATTCGATAGTGCCAGTGAGTTAGTTAGAATGTGATGATGATTAGTATGGTCAAAGCATGTTCGGAGACCGTTTGGGCCTTAACGTTTCATAATATTTCTCTTACATGTGAGGAAAAAGCTGAAAAAAAGTATCAACTAGGAAACTTGCCCGACCGGGGATGAAATCCGGGCATGCTGAGTTCGAGATAGCGACAATACTCTAAGACTAAAACGGTGGGTCTCCCATGCATACTCTGTTTTCAAAAATCCTGAATCTGCCTTGCTTGGGAAGGGAAGTAAAACCGTCGATGTTGTGTTATTAATTTGGGGTATGTAGAAGTAACTCAAGCACGAAATAAGAGATGTCTGGTCACAATTTGTAGGTCTTTTCACGCCCAGACATCAATTGCATCGCTAATGATCAAGAGTAGTTAAAGAATATCGTCTTATAACAAAAAGTGATCAGTTTATAGACCTATTTCTTCTAAATATAATTCATATAAAACAAATCTATATTGGTTTGTGAATAAGACTTATGCAAAATCCTATTTGCTGTTATGTTATTCATTTTAATGTATTTTATATGTTAATTTTGTATTATGAAAAACTATAATAAAGCTTTAAGAATTATCAACCAAGTTTTTAAACCATCAAACGTGCAGAGACACACAAGAATGAAAATCTATAAAGTTCTCACTAGACCCATAATCTGTTATGGCAGTGAAGCTTGGACCATCAGAACTCAGGATGACCGTCATATTACAGCCACGGAGATGGAATTTCTGCGACGAACTGCAGGTTATAGCCTTCTAGACCACCAAAGAAATTCAACAATAGCCAGAGAGTTAAACATCGTACCTATATCTGAATACCTCCAAGAATATAGAAACAATTGGCTAACCCATATTCAGCGCATGGATCGTCACAGAATACCAAAACAAATTCTTCACCACTTTCCTCGAGGCAGAAGATCTGTGGGTCGACCTTATCGGAGATGGCGGGAGACCGTAACGAGCCACAGGGCCTAATACTTGAAAAGCAGATGATGATGATGACAATTTTTATTGTTGTTTATTTTCGATTAGGTATATTTAGGCTTTTATGCCAGACAGTATAAACATTAATATTATTTAATTTCCTTTGTTCGTACGTTTATTATAGTTCTCAGTAAGTTTTACGATTCCAGAAAAGAACAAATGCCTTTGAAGATGTAAAAATATTATGAAAAATTGGTGCTGAAGTATGGCACCGAATACTTTATTAAATTGATGGAAACCATGCGATAGACATACAGTCAATATTCCCCCCGCCAATTATTCAACTAAACAAAAAACGCATTAAATTTTGTCTTTCAGCTCATTTATGCCAAGAAGATCAGGATAAGTAGATTCCCGGGCAACTCTGGGTAATCAGAATGGGGTATCTAAAAATAATTACGATATAATTTTTTCCTTTCATTTATTAAACTAAACAAAAAAACACAATTTTCGTCTTTGAGCTCATTTATGGCAAGAAGACCGGATAAGTACATTCCCGGACAACGCCGCGTAATCAGCACGGGGTGTCTAAAAATAATTGCGATATAAATGTATATTTAATTTCATATTACATATTCATCTAAACATAAAACACTATTTTTCAGTTCTTTACATACAGTAGCGTACGCCAGGTATTATCTAGTGTGTGAATAAAATATTAAACAATCATTTTTCATTGATATTTAGTGTATTTTGATTATATATTAGCTGCAGTTTGCATTTAACTCGTCAGGATTTATACTTCCATCCATGCAATTAAAAAATTACTCCTGAAAGTTTTATGTGATTTCCATAAATATTTATTTTATTCAACATTCGTGGCAGCTGTTTCAGTACATTGTATCTTCATCAGACGAATGTCACAAAAACAAATAAATTTTATACTCATAAATTCATTTGTATTTATCACATTCATCTGAAGAAGGTACAATGTAATTGGAATAGTTGATACCGAATGTTAAATCAAATAAATATTTATTAAAAAATCATATAAACTTTGATAGTTTCATTTATTAAATACATAATGGATTCTCATCAACTAAACACCATATTAATTAAATTAATTACTCGTGAGTTATTACATAAAAAGTAGTTTTTATTGTTACAAAAATACAAAATCAGAATAGCGCTGTAAATAATAGTCGAAAAAATGTGATGACGTAATTTCTGTTCAGTGGGAGATTACTTCTGGCTCTTGTCTTGCTCAGGATGCGCCAAGTTGTATTCGATGGATCTCGCGATGATCTCTGGTACAGGAGGTGCCACAGGGATGTGAGAACCCTGAGGTACAAATCCGTTCTCATCAGCTGTGTACGTGATGGTATATGTCACTCCATCAACTCCCACGTAGCTGAAACTCCCAGAGACTGCTTCATTTTCGCCAGATAGTTTTCCTGACTCCTGTACCTTAGTGCCATCTCCGCTTTCATAGCTGAAATAAAGTTAACAAGAACGTATATATAATAAAATGACTTAACTTGTTCAGCCTCCATTTGTTTTTATTTCGTATTGAAAAGGATAAAATGTTCACTACACACAAAATACTAGATTTTTCAGTAGGCTATATATTTACAGTATAAGGTATTCACATAAACCAAATTTATTATAGACAGACGAAAATATTAGAAAGTTCATATAGAAAGAATGGAAGATAACAGACTTGCAAAAAGAGTTAAAGGAGATAAGCCAGTGGTCGGGAGAAGAGCAAGAGGAAGACCAGCCGAGAGATGGATAGACAGTGGATGCACATCCAAACGTCTTCCTCCGAGGAGTGATTTGGGAAATAAACAGGATGAAAATCCTACAAATAAAGAATAGGAAGAAGAAATTTCCAAAATATGAAGAAACTTTTGGTTCTTAGAGATTTTCTGTCTATGCATGTGTTTCAGAAAGAATTCGAAATAATGGGTAGACGTACGGTAAATGCATTGTTTTAATTTGACACAATAGTAAAATTAAGCTAACATAAAGTCCGCATTCAAGACTGAGTTTGTGTTTTCATTTGACATCCTTTTTTTTTTGTCACTCAAGTCATTGCTGACACATTCAAATATGGTTAAGAAAAGTCCGTTAAACTTTGAACAGACACCACTTTTCTCAGGTTTGAGGTTGTTTTATGTGTCAAAAATCTACATCATGGGAAACATGGCTATACTTCCATTGCAAAGGAAGCTATATTCAGGATTTTATGATCTTAGAAATCCATTGAAGATTTTATAACGATTTTCCTCGCCTGTGAGACAAATGTCGGGTAACTGTAAGACCCAAATGATCCCAGAACATCATGTGGCCATCAAAATTATCATTCATATCATATTAGCTTTGTTTATTAT
Source organism: Diploptera punctata (assembly GCA_030220185.1). Taxonomy (NCBI): domain Eukaryota; kingdom Metazoa; phylum Arthropoda; class Insecta; order Blattodea; family Blaberidae; genus Diploptera; species Diploptera punctata. The sequence continues at coordinate 1,654,900 of JASPKZ010010652.1, read as the reverse complement.
AAATGACTGAGTGGAAGGTGTGTCTTGTCTTAAATGTTAGTGTTATCTCAGAGGTAGCCCTAGCATTGAACTGATAATTCATCCAGAGAGACCCACCATATCCTTATGCGGTTAAATAATAGTCATATTTGTTTAATAAACAGTTATATATTTTCTCCCGACAATTCTATGTCCCAGAAAGGACGGATGGCATATAAAAGTACCTACAAAGAAGAGGTTAAACGAAGGTAAGTAGAGAAAGAGAGAGGGAAAGAGAGAGAGAGAGAGAGAGACCAAGCTGGATTTGAACCCGCCAACCTCTGAACTAGACGTAAGCATGGTAACCAGTATTTCACAGAACGGAATTCAGGAAAAAATAAACATGATTCTGAAATAGGCTATTTCCATTGCAGTTGATAGAAGATATGGAATACATTTTAGTTTAGAAGAATAACATTTCGTGTAGATTTAAGAACCTTTTTCATAACACAGTAAACAGAATTAAAAAAACGTTCAGCTATATTTATGGAATCTAGCCGATCTCCTGGAGGATAAATGTTTGTAACTTCCGATCATGCGAGCGCTTGATACCCAAATACAATAGTTAGAGTATAGTTAAATAAAAATTTACTGACTGTCAAATCGTCCTTATGTATATAGTTATCCGTTAAACTGATACAAACAGGATCTTTATGTTGACATCTGGTTAAATTCCCTTTCTAAGGCTGTAAACCACATCATTTTTCAAGATATTTTCTTAAAAAATTAACAGTACACTCAAAATAAAGATTAAAATAATAAGTCGAAACATTACAGATATACAAGGAACTATTTAGAGCATCCAAAGTTTTTCAAGTTAATATTTTCTACATTTTTATGGTCATGATAGACTTAGTTGAAAATGTGGATTTCAGTGTTAAGTTATTCTTACAATATGCTATTGTACATACGTATTTGAATAGGTCTTTTAGTATTCATTTTGTTCCACAAATCATAAATAATAAACAGGGCACATATTATATTCTCTCTTGCTCTCTTTCACTTGATGTTTTCTTCCTTTCTTACCTTTCATTTTTTCTCAATAAACATACACTCGCACACTTATTCAATCGATCCCAAAATCTCCCCTCTCCATATATATTATATAACGTTAAAATTTTTAAAAATGAATCAGTAGTCATCATCATCATCATCACTCCAGGGATTAGGCAATTGCCCGTTCCGACTTCATATTGCATCAGCCCAACGTCTTCTAGGTCTTCCAACATCACGCCTTCCTCTTGCTTGATAGTTCCTGGCTAACAATGGATATCTCTCCTTACTCATTCCATCCATGTGATCAATCCATTTCTGTCTGTAATTCGTGACTTTATCCAATAAAGGCTGTACTTTCAATTCTTCTCTTATATCCTCATTTCTTATTCTATCAAGTCTTGTACATCCTTTTACTTGTCTTAGGAACCGCATCTCTGCCGTCTGTATTCTATCCTTCTGTCTTTTCACTGGAGCCCAAGTTTCACATCCATACAATATTGTGGGAACCGCCATAACATTATACATTTTTATCTTGGTTTCTTTTCTAATTTTATTTTTGAATGTTCTCTGTATTGTTCCACACACCATCTGAAATTTATTTATTTTGGAGTCAATATCTCTTTCCACATTGTAGCCAACATCACAGCCCAAATATTGAAACTAGACACCTGTTCTATACTTTGATTTTCTAAAATAATTTTGGATCTCACTGGATCTCTTCCTCTAAAAGCCATGGTCTTCGTTTTCCTTACAGAAATCTTTAGATCGTATAACTTACATATTTCATTTAATGCATGCATTGATTTCTGTAAGTCGTCTTCATTTTTCTGTATTATGATTACATCGTCCGCAAATAGAAGATTATTTATGCACACTTTATTATCTATTCTTATTCCTGGATTTACTAAAACTTTCCATTTATTTAAAATATCGTCTATATATATATTAAACAAAGTGGGTGATAAACTACATCCTTGTCGTAATCCAGTATTTGTTTTGATTGCATCTGTTCTTTTGAATCCAGTATCTATAATATATTTGTGTTTCATATAATTTTTTTATTGTTTCAACAAGGCACAGCGGGTATCCTTTCATTCGTAATATTTCCCATAATTTTTGTCTGTTTACTCGATCGAAGGCCTTATCCAAATCTATAAATCCTATGTGAGTTTCTAAGTTATGTTCTCTTCTCTTTTCTGTGAGTTGTTTCAGTGTAAAGACATTGTCTATACATGACCTTCCCTTTCTGAATCCACTTTGATTTTCACTTATTATTACTTCTGTTATGTTCTCAATCTATTATTTATTATTTTCGTATATATCTTGTAGCCAGTATTCATTAAGCTAATCCCTCTGTAATTCTCGCAATTTCTTCGGTCTCCTCTTTTGAATATATTCTTCACAATTGCTGTTTTCCAAGTGGTTGGAATCCCATAGGTCTGCCAACATATATTAATTAGATGAAGTATTCGTAGTTTACACAATATTCCACTATATTTGATTAATTCCATATTTATATTATCTAATCCTGTTGCTTTCCTATTCTTAGTGGAATCAGTAGTATAACAATAAATCGTAATACAGCGATATTATTACATCGTTCGGATGCTTCAATATAACGTTAAAAATGAATACTATAAAATACATATGATACACGAATTTTGAATACTTACCAACTCCGATTTCCGATTGAGGGTCTTTCCACTTTTCAGCGGTTGCCGTTTTACCAGCCGGGTGCTGGCCCTTCACATCCACATGTGTCAATCTCAGAGGTAGATGATCAACAGCCAGTGTAGGGGTGACGTGTGGTTAGCATGTCGAGTCCCCCAGCCGTTATAGCTGGTTCCTTAACCTGGAGCCGCTACTTATTGTAGCTACCCAATTGCCCCTCACGATGCTGGGTGGGCACCGGTCCCATACTGGCCGAAATACCATGAGAAAATTTCTTCCCCCATGGAGACTCGAACCAGCGCAAGTCCCGTAGCTCTGCGCCAAGGCTTCCTACCTTAATCACTCGGCTACGGCTTACCAACTCACCAACTCTTATTTCTTCACTCAAACACTTACACACATACAGACGGATCGAGAGTGAATCAAAAACATGCAAATTTTTGGGTACAGTAAGAAAATTGAGATATAACAAAACTGTAGATTAAGGATATATGTATTAACAGTAAGAAGTATCTCAATATGGTCTTTGTTTTCGATCTTTAATTATGTTATATAATAAGTAGCTCCGATAAGTTGAATAGTCTGATAGTGTATTTGATGCCTGCAGGGCCGGGGGCGGGGGGTATGAGCGTGCGGTGTATATATGTGTGGGGGTGTGTGGGTGTATGTGCGTGTGTTTTTTTTTCTAATTTGTTCTCTAGCATTTTTTTTTAATATTAATGTACGCAATATGGATGAATGTAGATATGTATTATTGTGATTCAGTGTAGACATAGATTTTACATATATGTAGCCTGTTATTGTTTTTTGATACAGGTGTATTTGTAGGTATTTGTTTATATTATTAGTTTTATTTTTTATTCATGGAAAAATAATGCACGTACGGCCAAGCAGGCCCGTGCGCAATGTAAATGCATATGTATTTTCTTTATTCTGAAAAAAAAGGCAATAAATTCCATTATCTACACACATACACACACACACACACACATATATATATATATATATATATATATATATAATTAATGAAACAACATAATCTAAGAGAGGTTCAACTAACATTTAGTCCTACAATATAATATTATATTTTTGTCTGTAGTTTCTACTCAATTAAGACTTTTATATTATTAGAAATTGTCTTTATAACACTTTAACATTTAAAAAACTAATAACTTATTGTATAAACTAACCTGTATTTGTAAGTTCCGTCAAAACCTACGTCATTTTCATACGCGACGATTGGAATTTCTTTATCAGGGGGAGCAGCAGCTGCTAAAGCCACCAAGCACAACAGAAATACCTGCAAAATTAACAATACATTATATATTTGTAAAAAACTACATTCAACTTCAAAATAGATTGATATGTATTAAATCTAAATCGTAAATGATAAACCTATGTTTGTCGTAAACAAAATACATGATTTAGAAAATAACGAACGCGATTAATTTTCAGTGACGACATAATTAGAGTTTGCCAAGGTGAATAAACAAAAATACTCTTAACTGTATGGCAAGAAAAAAACTCAGAATGTCTGACAGCCGGCTGCTGGCCTCGCATCCATATGTCTCTCATACAGAGACGGATGATCATAAGCTAATATAGGTGAAACACATTGTAAATATTTCGATTACCTTAGTCGGTTAAGCTAGTTTTCTCAGCCTGGAACCGCTACTTATTTTAGCTATCCAAAATTTTACGATTCTGTGTAGGCGCAGGTCCCATATATGACCAGAATTTCTTGATACAATTCTTCCCCCTTCGTGGATGAACCAGATTACGTCGTAAAGTTGTGCACCGAGGCAATGCTCGAACGTGGTGTGTATTGAATTAAAAGCACGTTCAATTTATAGCAACCCTTCTCTACTGTTTGGATCAATTTATAAAACATACTAAATTACTTACAAGCAAGAAGAAACTAAATTTTAATCGAAATTTTAACTCAAGTGTCGTTAATCAAGGTTTTCCATGTTGACAGTTTTTTTAAATAAATTTTTAGTTGTTTTAGACAGCATTACCTACTCTGTTATCTTGTATATTTACCTATGTACAAATAGGGTGGTTCTTATTTTCGACTTTTCGTATTTCATTCCACACATCCACTATTTTTTTCCGTTGGTTGAAAGAAGTAAATTTTGTTGAAATTTAAGGCGAGGAACCCATGCCGCATTGAGTTAGAACAGACGCGTAAAAAAGAGAAATTTAAATGAAATTGTCGATACAATTGGTAATGATTTGCAATTTTTACTATTGATTTCATTCAAACAGCTGTATTTGAAGACATTTATTGATTTATTTCTCTTTTTAAGACAATACAAAATACTTTTGCTGCAAGTCCTTTTTTGAATGTTTATAAATTTAGATCCAGTGCTACACGGGTTAATATTAATTTATTGTAATGAAATTTGATACATTATTAAATTGGGCAAGAAAAGAAAAAAAATATAGAATCAGACGATATTTTAATTCCACCCCTATATAAGGATCGTCTAATATAGCAGGCGTATTTTTTTTTATTTATTGTCTTAAACATATTAATAAAGCAATAAAATAGCTTCAAATAAATAAATAGCTAATATTTAATTTTAGGAAGTGATATTTTGAGGTTATTTTAATTAAATTATTTTCAGTCTGATCATCTTACCTCAATATTAATGTTGATTTGTTCTTGGACATGTTTCAAAGAAATCTGTTTTATCGTCAGTTTATCCAGACGATAAAACAGAATTGTTTTGAAACATGTCCAAGAACAAATCAACATTAACATTAATTAAATAAAAATAAAACGTAGTTTTATTTGATTTTCATATTTATTATATAATTCAGTGACAGCTGTTTCGGTACACTGTACCTTCTTCAGACATGTTAACAAATTTGTCTGAAGAAGGTACAGTGTACCGAAACAGCTGTCACTGAATTATATAATAAATATGAAAATCAAATAAAACTACGTTTTATTTTTATTTAATTAATAAATATGGATTTTCATCAAGTAAACACCAACCCAATTGATTATTAACATTAAGATAAGATGATCAGACTGAAAGTAATTGATATAAATAGCTGTTTGAATGATATTAATTCTTAACATTATAAATCATTACCGTTTTTATACATGCTATTTTTAATGTATTTTTACGCGCCTGTGTACTAGCTCAATGCGGCACTGGTTCCTCACTTACATTTCAACAAAATGAACTTCAGATTACTTCTTACAAGAAAATAAAAAAAGTCCAAAACTAGGACCATCGTAATATATGCATACAATGATATATCTAGACTATTTAACTCATGCCACAATTGCTAGTCAATGACCAATCACGTTTCAATGAATGTTGTTTTACAACCAATGACAGTCGTGTTTCACCTCGCTCTTTATCGATTTCTCTTTATCAGCGCTCCTGCTTTTGTGATAAAGAAAGCTCCTCCTTTTTAATGTTCTGAACAGGTCAAAGCATTATTTTTCTCCAACAAATACATTGCATATAGCAAATAATGAAAAGATTCCTTGATTTTACTGAGTTATTTACTAAAAAAATAAATGAATAGCCCGTAATGTTGATTATGATATATAGTTTGATGTGTTTCATTATTTCTCCACTTGGGTGCACTCTTACAATAATACGATCTTATTTGGCAATAAATAATATGATCAAGCAGCAGTGAATGAACATAACCTCACATTTCTGATTTGTTTTCAAACGTCGCCGTTTACATTAAATATATAAATATTTTAAAATAACTATATTTAAATAATGATTTGTGAGTAAACAGCTTAATTTTATTCGTTAAATAGTCCTAACAAATGCCACTTTTGATTTCCAAATTCTCTAGATAAACACACTCCCCACTTCGTGAGTCGTGAATTTATCGATAATTTGGAAATCACTCCCGGCATTACTTATGATAAATTATTTATATTATAATTTTATTATGTCTGTCTGTGATTATATACATTTCCACTTATCGTTAGATGAATGATCTAAGCTTTAAATGTTGATGCAAATTTAAATAAATAGATATGTAACTTCTCACTTACGGTACTCATGTCGTTGGTTAGAAACAATTAGCAGAATGGAAGTCGAATTGATTGTGACTCCCTGCAAGAACGTGTGAGATATTTATACAATCTGTCTACAGTTTACAAAACAACTTATCTTTGCATAGGCCAACTAAGAAAACTTTTAAAATATCTCTTGTTTCGCAACCGATGCCTCTTCAATATTTCGATAGTTGACATTGGCTTAAGATTATTTGGCACTTAAAGATGAAGATGATAGGTCACCGTTCTGCCTATAGGTGCAATAATTTAAAATAAACATCGCCCTGTAAACTTAATAATTTATTCACGCCACGTTATTTATTCTCTGAAGACATAATTTATATGAATTTTATTATCTTATTTTGTAATTATTGCAAAACTGGTTTTGTAAGCAGCTTTAAATTTAGTGCGCGGAATAAATGTCAAAAAAACGCATATTAAATTCCAGTGTTTAATTTTTATAGTTAAACAAGTTATATGGAGTTATCTAGTCGTAAGTAAGAAATATATCGAGCCTCATTAAACATTATTAGGGTCTAATTTACATAAAGTTATCACGTATTTATTGTTGATACAATTTCCTAACTTAATAGAACAATTCTAGGATTTTTAATTTACGAGAGTAGGAGTGTATTGAGAAAAAAGTTATGAAAGTATATTAAATAATATTCTTATGAATAAAGATTATAGCATATTCGCCAAAGAAAGTAATTGAAAATGCTTTTTTTTAATTCTCTATTTCTGTAAAACTATGAATATTTCTAGACCAGCTATGTGTTGAAATATGCCTACGTAGCTTCTTGATGATATAATACAATTACAAAAATTACGCTTTTTGTACTTCTGGTTTCGCACTCTACTCAAAATCTTCTAACTAAAAAACGGAGATGAACAAATGCAACAATTATTTACTTCTTATTCTTCATCATCCACAGATTAAGCCTGTTGGCTCGTTCCGGTTTCATGAAAGCTAGAATTGTTAAAATTGTTCAGACCATGTTCTGTGTGGGCGTCCAACATTTCTCCTTCCGTATGATTTATAATTCAGCAATACTTTTGGAAATATTTCTTCTGACATTATATCAACATGTTGTTTCCAGGCGTTCCTATATTTAATTATTCGATCTGTAAGTTTAAAAATATTTAGTTCCTTTTTTATATCTTCATTTATTTTCTTATTCAGCAGAGTATATCCTGCTATAGCCTATTTCTTAACAATCTCTCAATTGCTTCCAATCTGTGTCCTTGTCTTTTAGTGATCGTCCAACATTCTGATCCATACATCAATATAGGAACAGCCATTATTTTATAAAATTTCATTTTTGTTTCTTTTCTTATGTTTTAAGGGTCCTTTTTTTATTAGATACAACTTTCCTCATTAGAGGATTGCCTCAAGGAAAAAGTGATACAGAAAATTAATTTTTGGAATTGATGAAATACATTTTGTAAATACATTTAAAAAAGTTCAAATTGTAGGCCTAATTGAAGTATACATACTATAAAGTAGAAATTTTGTAAATATGGTTTCTTAAAATTGAAATTGATCCTCTAATGGCAGCGATGACAATTTTAGAAAGATACACCCTGTCCAAATCTAAGGAAATCCAAAATTCCACATATTAGATTAAATTTATTTATTTACTAATAATAATAGAAAAAACTTTTTTAATTGTTTTTATTATTACATTTTATTAAAAACTGTTACATTTATTGATTTGCACTTTTTATATAGAGCATTTTGAGTATTGCTAAATATTTGTACGCATGGTTGAACCTACTTGAATTTCAGCGGGTTGCAACTAGGCGCAGTTATAGGTAGGGGTTCATGAGTTCTGTTTCATGAGTCGAGAAGACCGGCGCGGCGGTAGCTTTCTAGATGCGTCCATTCATCGCTTTCTAGAACATTCGACCTCTAGAGGCTTCGATTCAAGAAAGATCAAGAATGGGCATCCAGATAGTACGACCCTCGTCTATACAAAGATATTCGAATCGGACAAAAGTCAGCCATAGTCTGGAAAGCGATCAGTATAGTGAATTGGAAGTCATTGTGTGAAACTAAGTCTGGTGGGCACAAACTCAGTACAACTGCAGTCTGGTATAAATTAACTTTAGTTATCCTATGAAAACGTTAAAGACTTAGAAAAGAATAATCATATGTGCTTATACAGTGAATATATTGTGAATAAAACAAATAAGAATGAAACGTTTTTATAAAACCGGTATGAACTTATGGAAGAAATACGACCATTTCAACATCGTCTCAACTAATTATAATATATAGAACTGAGAATATTTTATTCCAGTTTAGAGGTCGCGTCTCGGTCACTCCATGTGGGTTTCGTGGTGAACGAAACGTAGTCTGGGAAGTTTTTCCTCGCGGTTTCTCCCTTTTTTTCCATGCCATAAGTTTTATTCCACCATTTCTCCACGCTCATCTCATTAATTTATTTTCTTTTAATTTCATCTCTTCAAATTCATTTTATTTATTTATAAACAGGTTTATAATGTAATAAAACATCTTGCTGTGCCCAAAGCTTTAACTTTTTTATCTTCTTTCTCCATTCTGCTTCATCTTCCCATTCAGTTCTTCCATACTTCTCATACATCATCCATTCATTTAAACTCTCTTTTCTTTCCCAAGTGGGATCCATTCCAAAGTTTGTCTGGGTAATCTTTTCTCTGGCATCCTACGTGTATGACCATACCATTCTAGTTGTCTGTATCTCAGAAAATCTAATACCGGTATTGAATTTTGGACTTTCAGTTGTTGTCTGATGATTGTATTTATGATTTTTTTTCCAATTTAGAATGTCAAAATGATTATTCTGTTAATTTTATCTATTAGCTTATTTATTCCATATCATGGGGCTTATCGGCTCTATCTCAATATAGCCATGATACATTAATAATTAGCTAGATAATTTTTTTAGCTTTTACTTTAAATACCCTATTTTCAAAACGTTTCCATCCTTTACATGCTGGTTGGGGTGGCAACATGTCTGATCCCTGGCTAACGGACCTGATTTTGATATTCAGCGGGATTAAATTGCATTATTGTAAAATTAATTTATTTGTAAAATTTTCCATCTCAGGGCCAGGAGCGAGTGGTGTACAATTAATCGCAATATTGTGCATCAATTTATTTAATCAATGTGCAAATCCCTCCGCAATTTTTATATTGAGAAGGCAAGTGGTACAGTTAATTGAGATTCATCCGTCGCGTCGATTGGCGACGTTAAACCTGGTGGTCCCCTTTGGTACTTTTTGATAGGAGTAGATATGTGCCAGCATCGGGTTTCACTTTCTTCCTTCTCTTCATCATCATCATCCCTCATACAACATGCTTGTATAACACGTACACTCATCCTACACTCCTCTCTATCTAATGTATAAAATTAATGTTTGTTTGTTTGTTTGTTTATTCGTACTTAATGCGCGGCCATACCGTTCATCCAAAATGTCCATGAGATTCCCGGGGTGAACATAGGCTATAAGAGAGTTATGATACTCAACTCCTACACCCTTAAAAATCCCCTTTGTAGTGGAAAACGTGAAAAAAGTAGCTCTTTGGACGCATAAATGGCTTACGCTGCCTAAACCATAACAAATACACAAAATTAATGTACACAGAATTGAATATCTCAAAAAGTTCTGAAAAAAGCCGACGACAGCATATGTTTATCCCTTACGGATAACTCACAATAACCTTTTTTGTTTTTCATTGATGCCAAGAAGATCGAGATAAGTATGTAGATTCCTGTGCAAGTATAGCAGCACATGGCAGGTATTCTTTTACGGATAACTCAGAATAACGAATTTTGTCTTTTAGCTCATTTATACCAAGAAGATCGAGATAAGTAGATTCGGATAACTCACAAAAACAAATTTTGTCTTTTAGCTCATTTATGCCAAGAAGATCGAGATAAGTAGATTTCCGGGCAACACCGGGTTATCGGCACGGGGAATCTTAAAATAATTATGATATTATTTTATAATTATTTTTTATCTTACTTATTCAACTAATCATAAGAAGTATATTAATTTTTGTATTTCAGCTCATTTATGCCAAGAAGATCGGGATGAGTAGATTCCCAGACAACGCCGGCAAACAGCACGGGGTATGTAAACATAATTACGATATAAATTTTTCCTTTTACTTATTCATCTAAACATAAAAGCACATTAATTTTCATTTATTTAGGCGTAGAAGCGCACACCGGGTATTAGCTAGTAGACAATAAAGTAGCGTAACACATCATCTACGTAAAGTGGTCTCTCCAAGAGTAGTTTAACTTGATAACGGACATCATTAAGGTCATATATTCGCCCAGCTTTATTTTAATAACAGCTTATTTTTAGTTAATACAGAAAGGCGTTCTCTACCACTCAACCAGGTTAGGGCAAAAATATAAAAAAATATTACATCTAAATTACAATAAAGAAAATTATTACATGCTATATTTACAATAACTAACTAACTCACTGGCACTATCGAACCCGGAGGTAAATGGTCGCGCGGACATAAACCCTCCATACATCCCTATCCTAAGCTAATGTTTCCAATCATCTCCTGTATAATCTACTTCCCTCAAATCATAGTTAATGTTATTCTCCCACCTCATTTTTGGTCTACCAACTGGGCGTTTTCCCTCTGGTTTTCCTACAAGAAGCTTCCAAGCACCTCTTTCATTCCTCATTCGTGCCACATTACCTGCCCATCGCAGTCTACGAGACTTAACTGTTCTCATTATATCTGGCTTCCTATATAAAGACCATGTAGTTCATTGTTATGTAGTCTTCTCCATTCACCTGTCTGTTCATCTCTCTTTGGTCCAGAAATGTTCCTAAGAACTTTATTCTCAAGTACTCGTAATCTCCCTTCCTCCCTTAAAGTAAGAGTCTATGTTTCGCACCCATATAATATAACTGGTAGAATAATAGTTTTATATATTTTCAGTTTAACGTTTTTTGAAAGGAGTTGGGATGTCAAGATACTCTGCAATGCATAATAGCACGCATTTCCAGAATTGAGCCTATGTTTAATTTCTTTGTTCATCTCATTCCTATTTGTGATCATTGTTCCTAGATATTTGAATTCTGCCACCTCCTCAAAATTTCTCTCATTTGTCATTAACTGTCCATTTCCATTATATAATGTATTTCTATGTGTAACCATATATTTAGTTTTATTGAGATTCACTTCCAGTCCCAATTTCTTAGTGTTTCTCAATAGTGTGTGTGTGTGTTGGCTTTTAGTATCTCCTCGTTATCGCCCAATGGTACTACATCATCAGCATAAACTAACAGCTTATTAATACCATTGAGTTGTAGGCCTTCTTCATCCTCTAAAGATTTGATGCCATGCTCTAGTACAAAATTAAATAGTAGAGGAGATAATGCATCTCCTTGCTTCAACCCATTGTGAATTTCAAAAGTATCCGAAAACTGTATGCCTACACGCACCCTACTCTTTGTGCCATTTAAACACATTCGTATAAGTCTAACTAAATTTTTAGGAATTCCGAACTCCAGCAAGATACTATATAACTTCTCCTCTTAATTGAATCGTATGTCTCTTTGAAATCTACGTATAGTTGATGTACAGTACCATTATATTCCTATTTATTTTCTAAAATCTGCCTTGTACTAAAAATCTGATCTGTTGTAGACCTGTTTCTTCTAAATGCACATTGATGATCTCCTAGAATGTCATCTATATGATATATCTACAATACCATTATTATTTACAATACGAAGGCTGATCCCTATGCTGTAGCCCTGACCTATTTCTAGTTGAACAAAAATATTGATTTCTTGGCACACAAGCCTTTGACATGTGTCTTGGCAACATGCCAAGTTGTAAGCCTGTGGATGTTTGTATTCGAACGTAACGGGTGTTTGGAAAATATAAGGTGTGCAGTGTTAGTACAGAATGGAGACTGTTGAGAAAAGAACTGTTATTAGAGTCCAGCCGCTCAGTCTCCATCCCCAAACGTTTTCATGACAGTGCTGCCGATATGAATATTCCGTGGAGGAGCCGCTTTATGTACCACGCGGTTAGTAGAAATACAGCCGATAACATCGCAGCAATATTAAACCTCACTAGCGGCGTCAAGAGCAGTGATTGGTTGTGGTAGGCGTTCACTCCCACATCAACTATTTCTTTATTGGCAGTAGAGGGCGACTTTCTCCCTTTACCCCTCGTATAACCTAAACCGCAAAGCCGGAGACCGAGCGACTGAACTATAAATACCTTGAGAAGAAGAGGATGTCTCCTTCTCAAATTCATGAAGATATGACGGCAACTTTGGGGCAATCTGCTGTGTCTTACGGCATAGTCAAAGTATGGTTTCGTGCATGGAAGATCGTCCTGTGAAGATGAATATGGTGGTGGCCCTCCAAGAATTCTCCGAACCCCAGAAAACATCAACAAAGTGCATGATATAGTACTGCAGGTTCGACGAACCACAATCAGAGACATAGAGAGGAAACAGGCTTCTCATGTCACAGTGTGCACAATATTTTGGAAAAGGAATTGGGTATGAAAAAATTGACTGCAATATATACAAAATTATTATCCCCTAGTTATATTATGTTGATCCACCGCTGTGGTCTTGAGATAGTATGCTGCCTTGTCACGCAGCGGGCCCGGGTTCGATTTCCAGTCCGAACAGGCTCCTGGGTGAGGTTTTTTCGGGGTTTTTCCTCACCTGTAAGACAAATGTCAGGAAGTTTAGGGCCCAACGGTCCCCGAAAATCATCCTGCCATCATCATCATCCTTATCATTATCATATTTCGCTGGGGTGGAAAGCAACAGGAAGCTACCAGACCTATAATTCCCTAGTAAAGCTGCAAAGCATAGCATGACAATGATATGATTGCAGTGAAAGACCTGCCCTCGGGCAGAATTAATATGGATTGATATTGTGTGGGAGCGAAGCATTGACTAGTACTTTAAGGGAGAAGAAAAGTTTACGATTATTTAAAAATAAAGTTCTTAGGAAAAGTTTTGGACCAAAGAGAGATGAACAGACAGGTGAATGGAAAATACTTCATAACAGTGAGCTACATGGTCTCTATAAGAAGCCAGATATAATAAGAACAGTTAAGTCTCGTATACTGCGATGGACAGGACATGTTGCGCGTATGGGGAATGAAAGACGTGCTTGGAAGCTTCTTATAGGAAAGCCAGAGGGAAAACGCCCAATTGGTAGACCAAGAATGAGGTGGGAGAATAACATTAACTATGATTTGAGGGAAGTAGATTATACAGGAAATGATTGGAAGGCATTAGCTCAGGATAGGTATGTATGGAGAGCTTATGTCTGCGCGGCCATGAACCTACGGGTTCGATAGTGCCAGTGAGTAAGTAAGTAAGACGATGGGCAGAATATGTGGCACGAATGGGAATGAAAGAGTGGTATGAAAACCATAAGAAAAACACCCAGTTGGAAGATCAAGAATGAGGTGGGAGAATAACACTAACCATGATTTGTGGGCAAACTATTATACAGAGGATGATTGGAAAACATTAGCTCAGAATAGGGATGTATGGAGAGTTTATGTCCGCGCGGCCATGAACCTACTGGTTCGATAATACCAGTGAGTTAGATAGTTACTTATGAAAACAATACATAGTTAAACAGACAGGTCAGTTATCTGAACAAATGTTTGGAAAATTTATATCTCCACAGGAATTTCCCATAGAAGCTCTTGAAAAGTGTCCAAGCAGACTGGAGAGAATAACTGAGTAAAACAAACTGTTAATATTATGGAAAAACACTTAAAAAACTAGTATTGTTTTCATTGTAATGCATGCATAGAGTGCAACACATGGTGACATAATGTTATTACAAAAATGTCAACAAGATGTGATATGCCATTCACTTATTCTTACGTCATTTTGCTATCTCATCCTGACACACTTTTCCTAATGCACTACACACAGATACACACATGCTTAGTTATTTAGCTTATATTAGTCTTCTGTCTGAGTTCAATTTCTAATATCAGTACTTTTAATGTCTGATGGAGATCGTGTCGCTGATTGGACCACTTAAGATTTTTTAACAAAATACATTTATTACTGTGACACATTGATTTGTTTTAACATCTCTTCCACGTTCTAGAATTTTCCTCGCCCAAAAAAAATATATATGTTAACAATCTAACTTTACATCCAAGAAGCAGAACTAAAAAAAAAAAGCAACTTTTTTCCTTTACAAGATATGAAAGTTGATGTTACTGTTACTACTGAATCATGGAAACAAAGTAATTTAACGTATTAAGTATAAGGCAAGAAAATAAATATATACTGTACACCTACGCTATAATAAAATATTTCCATTTTGTGTTTTATTAATATCGCCAGGTTGAGTTTAAACAAAATTTATAATGCATTAATTCATTCAATACAAAATAAGCACATTGTATAGTAAAAAAGACGCTATCATGTTTTCTAGAATATACTTATTCGCCAATGCTGATGAAATTGAATCCACTTGTTTTTATTTTGCATGGAGGATGTATACAACTTCGCTGATAGACGAAAGTGGATAGAATACAATCCGAAACATATACCCGATAAAATTAAACTAACAATATTTTTATGGTATATCAGAGGTAGAAATATAGCTAATTTTGAAGAATTTAATTATAGGTACTATACATACGAAGGAATGAAAAGTTTCGAATATATAGTTTCATTGTTAATGTATTAAAATCTTACAATTGGAGAAATTAAATCAGGCTTAAGATATGAAATTATTATTATATAGTCGGTATAAATTCCAAAGTATTCCTTAGTTCTGCATTTTAAAAGTCCAAATATTAATAAATATTAAACAATAATCTTATGAATGATTCTATACAGTTGTGAATT
The DNA here is from genome assembly GCA_030220185.1 of Diploptera punctata. Classification (NCBI taxonomy): domain Eukaryota; kingdom Metazoa; phylum Arthropoda; class Insecta; order Blattodea; family Blaberidae; genus Diploptera; species Diploptera punctata. Next base: position 1,639,291 of record JASPKZ010010652.1, on the reverse strand, counting down.
ACTTACTTAAATTGGAGAAAAACACAATCTGGGAGTCCTCGAAAATAGAAGCACGAGACTAATGTATTAACCCATACGGAATAAAAATGAGGAATGAAGGAAGTTTCACAGTGGTGAAGTTCTTTACACAATAAGTATGCTTAGGGAGCGAGATGACTTAAGACTATGACTGGGTTTGTTACGAGTCAACTATTTGTGACACAATGCATTAAAGTCACCCTTACCCGCTTTCAGTATAAACAGATCACATAAGCAGTAGGAACTGTTCCAATACAAGTGGAAAACATTATAGTGAGTTACCAAATGAATACGTAATGTACGTACTCATAAACTACTTTCAATGTTCGTAGTTATCACATACGACAAATAAAACACAAATTAATCATTACATATTTCAAATTTGCAAATTATGGCTCGTTACTTACAAGGTTTTAGCCACTAATGCTTATAGAATGTGTAATGTCATTTCCTGTATGGAAAGAAAGAGAATCCACCATGGTTATACTTCTTGGATGGTATTTTTGAACAATCGAATATATTTAACAATAAAGTTTTTCTCATTCACTGTATAACCTAGCTGACATTCCTGTAATACTGAAATGCATCAGAAAAAGTCTCCTTGGTTTGATGACGGAGTAAGAAGAAGTTAATATCATGATGATTCTATATTTTAAATGTGTTTTTTAAAAGAAGTATGAAAATAGAGGAATAAACTTGGTTATGCAGATGTTACCTAATTTCGTGTCATTTTTAATGACTAGTAACTTTGGATTCACAAAAAAACAATGTTCTTATAAAACGTTCATTTGATTTATTATAAAATTTGGCACATGTATAAATAGTTGTACAGCATATTATAATTTCGTTGAAATTTTGAGCAGTCGATTCTGTCCAGTTTCCCCATCAGATATAATTACTGAGTTTCTTCTTCCGGGTGTGCCGCGTTGTATTCAAGAGATCTGGCGATAGCCTCTGGTATTGGTGGTGCTACTGGTATGTGATCTCCCTGAGGGACGAATCCATTCTCATCAGCTAGGTAATTTATAGAATACGTGTTTCCATCTGGTGCCACATAGGAATAACTGCCCTGTATCGATTCTCCATCTTCACCCTCTGCCAAAGTCTTCAGTTGTCCGCTTTGTTGCACTTTGGTTCCATCTGCAGACTCATAGCTGCAAAATGCAATATAATTAATGGAGGACATTTTTCAATTCTTTAATAGCTATCTAAAATACCAGTTAACACAAATTAGATCACAATTGAGTAAGAGACGGAATTAAAAATCCAGGGAACAATAATTAGAAACAGGAATGAGGCACAGAAAGAGATTAAAGGTAGGCTCAACTCTGAAAACGCATGCCATTAGGTATTATAAGAGAAACTCTTGTTATCACAAATTCTCTCATACAAATGTTAAAATAAAAAAATATGAAACAGTGATCCTTCCAATTATTTCCGTTGATGCGAAACATGTCTCATACTTTAAGAAAATAAAATATTACGAGTATTTCAGAATAAAGTGATTAGGACATTTTTTGGACCAAAAGAGGGGAGCAGACATATGAATGGAGAAAGCTATACAACAATTAGCTCCATGATATTTATGGAAAACCTGATAAGATAAGAACACTTAAGTTTAAGGGTAGGACATGTGTCACGAACGGGGTTGAAAGAGGGGAAATGGAAACTTCTTGTAGGAAAACCAGAGGGAAAGCTCCCAGTAAGTAAGCTAAGAATGAGGTGCGAGAATAACGTTAACCAAGAGTCTAGGGAGGTAAATTATATAGGGGCGGTTGGAAAATATAGCTCAGGATAGGAATATATGGAGAATTTATGATCACGCGGACAAGAACCTCCGAGTTCGGCAGTGCCAGTGAGTTACAAAACCAGACATTTACTAATACAACAGTTGCGGGTTACTAAAGCTAATTTTATTGTGCTGTCTACAATATTTTATCTACGGGGCCTATTTAATTAAATATATTTTAAAATGCAGGGAATGAATTTAATATAATTTCCAGTTTATTGGATTAGACCAAAGTCTAATAATTATTTATCCTCTACATGATTGATCTAGATTTAACAAACGCTAAGTCTAATTTGTTTAAAAAAAAACTAATGTTCCTTTACACAAATTATTGTTTTAACTAAAACATCGAGATGGTCAAATACAACAATTGTTTTCTAACTTTTAATACTTAGAAAGAACAACTGAATTAATTTTGCATTACATTTAGGCGAAGAACGACTCTCAATCCATGTCTCCGTGGTTAATTATGTGGGTCATGCAGAACCTTCTCTAACTGGCTCACTCTATTCAACATCATGTGCCAACAAGATATTTATTAAAAGAGCTTCGTTCTTGAATACCGACCTTCGTTAGAGCATATTGCGTCTAAATTATGTAAGTTATGGTGAAGGAATAAAATTTGCGACAATGTCTATTACTATGGGAGCGTGTTTTTAGATTTTTAATTCTGTGTTTTACATTATATGCGAGTTTTGTGGGAATATAATGTTGTCGATAATCCTTAAATTGGCTTGTATCCTGTAAGATATAATTTTATAATTTATTTAATATTCTTAATAAAACAATATAAAAACAAATGAGTAGAACTTACTTAAATGTATGTGGAATTACACAATATACGGTAATAATTTATGGTTACACATTATTTTGTTTTCACTGTGGTCCGACATATTCAAGTCACTAGGCATGATACATATTAGTGTTTCGACAATTTTGAGAGTAGACTTCAAACGAAACATAAAGTTTCATAAATGTAACACAGAAGACTATTTTCGTTTTATTAGTTATGGTGTTTTAATTACTGCATATTATTTTGTAATTAATTGGTATTTCTGTTTTAATCACACATTAAGAAAGTAACGTAAAACTAAAAGGAACTAAGTACTTTGACTTAGCATATTTATTGTACCGTTATGCCTTAAAGACAATCAAATATGTTTTTGCAATATAAGATAGCTACAAAACTTTATGCAAAATTTTGGTCTATCCCTACACGAATATAAAATCAAATGTATACCTAAACAAATTAAATGTATTTGAGAAGAAAAAAAATTAAGTAGAAGAATTTATCCAAGAAAAAAAAAGTTAAATAAGTTAATATAATAATATAAAGTCGAATATTAAAATAAATAAATACCTTAGCAAGTGTCTTCGTTCTCAACGGAATTTTATTATTGATTTTAATAAAGATAATATAAAAAATTCAATTTCTGGTGGATGGCGAATGATTATTTAGAGTCGCCAAAGAGGAAATATGCTAATATATTTTTACTAATATTCAGGATTTAAACATTTTAAAATATGTTTTATTTTTACTTTATAGTTATTTCCATCCATAGAAATTCTGCCTGAGGGCAGGTTTTTTATTGGAATCATAGCATTTTCATGCTATGCTTTGCAGCTTTACTATGGAATTATAGGTGTGGTAGCTTCCCGTTGTTTTCCACACCGGTGAAGGATGATGATGGCCGGATGATTTTCGTGGAACGTTGCGCCTTACGCTTCCTGACATTTGTCTTACAGATGAGGAAAGACCCCGAAAAAAACCTCACCCAGGAGCCTGTCCCGAGCAGGAATCGAACCCGGGCCTGATGCGTGGCAAGGCAGCACGCTACCTCGAGACCACAGCGATGGACTATAGTTTATTTAATCTTTTGTAATTCTTTCTAGTGTATTGGTAATATTGGTTATATTTACTTTCATTAGTATGGTTATGTTATCAACAGTAATGTAACAAGAAGTTGTGTTTTTCTGAAAAACTCGCCCTCGCGTTGGATTTGGCGTGATTATTTAGCGAATAATACAACATCAGAAGCTAAAAATAATTATAATGTTTAATATTTACCAAATGTGAGGTTACGTATTCCGATCATACTCCTGAGCGATTTCTAAGCCGGCTGCGTAGTTATACATAACATATATTTACTTTAAAACTCTTTGGGATTGGTAAAAATCAATAACAGATGATTATATGACAAATAACTATTAAGAATAATTCAGATTCATTATACATCATTTAATATTTTTTTAGAGCAACAGAACTAACCCTTCTTTTCTTTTTTTGTGGTAATTTTTTAATTTTTTTTTTTTTGTATTTCTTGCTGTATCATATCGATCATATATTTTTGAATCGATATCCCTGTCAAAGAAGTTAATTTGCGGATATATCTCTCATTACGAACAGGAAGAGGCAATTTTATCGGTATATGAGATAAACAGTCATAAGTAATGCCACGAGTGATTTCCAAATTATCACGAAGTGAGGAGTGATTTATCTTCAGAATTTGGAAGTCAAGAGTGGCATTTGTTAGGACTATTTAATGAAAAAAATTAAGCTTTTTAATCAAAAATCATTACTTAACTATAGTTATTTTAAAATATTTATATATTTAATGTAAACTGCGATGTTTGAAAACAAATGAGAAACGATTGGTACGCTTAATTTGTTTATTTTGTTCATCACTGTAACCAGATCATATTATTTATTGCCAAAGGATCGCTATATTGTAAGAATGCACCCTAGTGGAGAAATGTATAACCAACATTATAGGTATGAATTAATTTCTGATGTCCTATGATGTAAATATGTCAATTATATTTTCTGCAACGTCATTTCGTGGAAAATAGTTCGTTTAAGAAAGTGAAAACAGTGGTTTCTTTTTTTTATGGTATAATCAATTTCTACAAATGTTTTTATATTATCTCCCGCATGCACTGTCTGCTGACATTCGTGCACTGTATATACAATCTGGTAGCCGTACTTCTTAGAGAGTCAGTCACTGCAAAATAATGCTATGACCTATTCAGAATGTTAATAAGGAGGAGCTTTCTTTAATATGATAAACTTCGGTTGATGAATTCTAGGCGAAACACGGCTGCGATTGGTTGTAAATAAAAATTCATTGAAATGTGATTGGCCATTGACTCCCATTTGTAGCATGAGTTAAATAGTCATATTAAATACGCTATTTCAGCAACTTCTGAAGATAAAATACTTATTAAGTCTAATTGTCTCAAGTTAAACGTTCAGTATGTTTAAAAGTTCATAGTTATTCTTACAATACCTAATAATACCTTCAAACGATAGAATTAAATATTTACTGCATTTACTATATTAAAATATCTTTATAAGTTTATATACATACCTACTGCTAAATGATCCATCGTGGTTGACAGTGCTCTCTTGGGAAATAATAGCAACAGGCGGTGCTGCTTCCTGAGGGGTTGCTACAGCAGCAGAGAAGAGCAGACAAACCAAAATCTGTCCACAAAATAAAAATAATTATATTTGCAAGTCAGCAAGATTTATATAATTATTATAGAATATATCAAGGAAATGTTTTTATGTGAAGATGATTATGTTGGATGTACTTACCAAGGAGTTCATGGCTGCAGAATGTGTCCCAGACATTGTCGGCACACTTTATATACCTTTAATGAACTAGCACTTCAGCCCCTTCACATGTAGGAGGGATACATTAGCGTTGTTTGCATTTTAGTTTCATAATCGCAATGCTAATATCTTAATAACGAACTTCAGTTTTAGAGAAAGTGTAAGAAAAAAAGGTAACACCGTTCAGTTATATTAGTTCAATATGAATAATTTTGGCCGCTAAAGATCAACATTAAACAATGGCCACAAGCACATGATTTTGTCTTATTTAGTAGTTTTTTTAAGTAGATTTTAAAACTAAAACATACATTTTCATTCATTTTGAGAATTTGCCTCATCATTGAGAGTTTTCTCCAACCAATCGTAGTAATTAACATGAATTAAAAATAAATACATAAATATAAATGACTACGGAGTTTTAGATTATTAGTTTGCAACAAACATTCACAAATTTCCCTTAATTAAAGTTCTCCATCGTTCTCTGTCCTCTGTCTCTTCATCTGTTACACGAAATTTCCTCATTGAATTTTGAATGTTGTTCTTCCAGATTGTTCTTGGTCTTCCTTTTCTCTTCCTTCTTTCAATTTTCCATGCATAGATGGCCTTTGGTACTCTTCCATACTGCATTATTCTTACGTGTCCATACCATTTTAGCCTTCTGTGTTCAATCTCATCCATTATATTTCTTTCTGCATTCATCCATTTTCTAATTTCTATATTTCTATTTTTTTTGCAATCGAGATTTTCTGGCAGCTCTTCTCCAAAAATCCATTTCAACTGAAGTTATTCTGTTGACATATTGTTGTGTCATTGTCCAAACTTCCGATCCATATAACATTAGATACTTTCTAGTACGAATTTATAAATTAGTTGTTTTGTTCTGTTAATGATGTTTTTACTCCATAGTATAGAGTTTAATATTCCTATTCTTTTCCTTCCATTACTACTCATTTTTGCTATTTCTTTATTCGATGTTCCATCTTTCCCTATAATTGATCCCAAATAACAGAAACTATCGCTCTTCTTAAAACATACATTTGGTTATTAATAATATTCTCATATTTAAAATACAGGGATTGGTATTAGACCCTGTTCTCCATTGATATACATGTTTACTAAAATTCGAAAAACGCAAACTGGATCCCCCCCATTTCCATCCATTGGTATACGATTAACTCTTTATAGAAATAGATTAATTAAATAATGTTTTTTTATAATATTTATATTTTTATTTATATTTTATAATTTTTATAATATTATGTTTTTTTTTTGTTTTAATCAGTTTATAGTGTGTAAGCCTATACATTTACATGCAGTTTTCTATATTAACAATATCAAAATAATTTGCTGAAACTAAATTTTAATAATCTGGCCATATTTGAATTAGCCAGTGAGTTGGGTCAGGTGGGGTAGGATTGGAGGTCCTGGGTTCGAATTCGGCTTCCCACCTACCGGCTGGGATTCTTTTGTAGTTTTCCTGAGTCATCAAGAAAAGAGCTGGGTTGGCATTTAATTCCCAAATTCCATTTCAACACATTCGTTTCTTAATATAATTCAAATTAAATGGGTGAAGTTTAACGGAGAATATATGATAAGGGCAATAGTAGAAATACACAATTTATTTATTTATTTATTTAGACTGGTGGAGTTAAAGCCAAGTGGCCTTCTCACCAGTATAAACATATGTTACATTCAAATACAAAAATCACAATAATATTAGATACTGCCCGATTATCTGCCAAACTGAACATTAATAGAAATAAGGTCAAATAATACTATAAAATTAAAGACAATTATAATTAAAACTAAAAAAAAGAATACATATACAAAGGAATAACAGCTCGAATCTTCTATACATTAAAAAGTACAAAGAAAGTAATAAAGTGCAATGAATTAATCTATCGCTTATATGTAGGCCTATATATATATATATATATATATATATATATGTGTGTGTGTGTGTGTCCATCGCTGTGGTCTCGAGGTAGCGTGCTGCCTTGTCACGCAGCGGGCCCGGGTTCGATTCCCGATCGGGATAGGCTCCTGGGTGAAGTTTTTTTCGGGTTTTTCCTCATCTGTAAGACAAATGTCAGGAAGCTTTAGGGCCCAACGGTCCCCGAAATCATCCGGTCATCATTATCATCCTTATCATTATCATCATGTTTCACCGGTGTGGAAAGCAACGGGAAGCTACCACACATATAATTCCCTAGTAAAGCTGCAAAGCGTAGCATGAAAATGCTATGATTGTAGTGAATGAGCTGATATATATATATATATATATATATATATATATATATATAAGTTATTAGTTATAAACATTGATAAATCTCAACATTATTTTTTATTAAATTAAGGAGGATATAAGCCCAATCAGAAGGTTCTATAGGGTTTCCAGTATAAAACCGGACACTCTGCGGCTGGCAGAGTGAAATGCGGACGAGGAGAGAGCGCAGCCTGACGGGTGAAACCCCGTGAGGCGTGTCCGGTTTTATATTGGAAGCCCTGTATAATGGAGATGTTAAAGCAACTATCACTACGTCTTATGGAACTAATGATCAAACACTATCACCCTGCATTGATTCCAATCCTCGTGTATTGAATCCAATTCATAACTCCGATATTCAGTTCCCGAGTTCCATCCTAATTCTAGGCATTCCTATTGGTCTTCCTCAAGGGTTCCCCTAATAAACTATTTGATAACATTGTACTGCCATCTATTCTAGATAAATGCCCTGCCAATCTGAAGCTTCTAGAATTAATAATTTTGACAAATATTAGGAGAAAAATATAGTTGTATGAATTACAGTGGCGTGTCATATTTTCTTTGACTTCCAGAAATTATTACAATAGAAACAAATACTGTAATACATATAGTAACAGAATTAAAAAAAAATCCATAATTGTGTTAAATGATAATGGTCGTATAATGTTAATGTTTGCTGTTTCCAGTTTCTTTGTATCTGGTTTAGTAATTGTCCAATTTTCGCATTCATATGACAGCATAGGTATTGCCACTGTTATCTAAATATCAGTTTCTAGAATTTAGATACTTATTTCTTAATAGTTACACAAATTCCATAAAATCAGTTTTTATTAGTATTTTTAGTGACATGGTACAATACATCCTAAGTAATTAAAATTGTATTGCAAGCCCTTGTTTTCCCTTTACAGAGATTTAGGCGCTCTCCCCCTACAGGGAGGAATTTGAACCATACTAATCTAGTTACACTTGTTTTTGTATAGATGTCATTTTGAGTAGTCCGTGGTCAGCGTTCCACCTCATACTGACATCTAGGAAACCAAGATAGTACTAGGACGGGAAAATTCGGTAAATTTTGCTTAGAGGCCTTTTCATTCAAGGCTTAAGGATTTTTTATGAGCCTGAAAAATCTTCAGACTCGTGGCCCACGGCTTAAAGTCCTTCCCGGAGGACTTGCTTCTTGGATTTTCCGTCCTAAAAAATGCATCGACCCCAGCCGGGTTTGAACCTGCGACCCTCGGGACCAGAGGCAAGGAGCATAACCACTAGTCCACCGCGGCCGATTAGTAATTAAAATAATTAGCTTATTCTGTTATTTATTATTATTATTGTTGTTGTTATTATTATTATTATTATTATTATTATTATTATTATTATTATTATTATTATTATTATTATTATTTGCATATTTTGTGGTTTGTATCTTTGAGGGTCTAAGGATAATAGGAAGTGAGTTTTTTAGATATTGCATGAGAATATCTTGCATATTCAGACGAGACATTAATGACATCAGCAAAATAAAAATGTTACAAGTATGTCATCACATCACACACCTGTCAATACCCGGCCTCCAGACTCTCCTCTCAACTGTGCAATTGTGAAATTTCTAAATTTTTATTCTGCTTTGCTGGAAGGTCATTCTTTTAAAAGGTAATATACGCAGGCATTGGAAATGTCAAAACTATACTTTTGTCTACCTATGTTTTTTTAATAGATTGCTGACTTATGCAGAAATGTTCTTGCCTCTCATTTATTAGGCTGAGATAGGGGTAGGGAATGCTAAAATGTTTCCATATAGTAGGTGATAAAGTTATAAAATTTGTTATAGCTCCAGATGTTTTCATTATTCTTGAAAAGTTTTATTCTAAAAAAAACGAGGTCCAATTCTTGGAGGTGGTAATTTAATAAAATTATAATATCGCTTGAAATGATGCTTAGTTGAATGAATTGAATTTCTTAAATTGTGTAAGGGAAGGTATTGTTTATCAAACAAGTTAGTTTATATTACACTGGTCAACATGATTTTTGTCTCATGAGTACCAATAGTTATACTTGATGCAATTTTTATCATGTTTTCAACTATTTGTTCGGAATTTCTCCATCACCCACAGTTTGTGTTTAGTTCAGTTTCAATTAATGGATTTAAATAATTATTTTTTTAATAAACGTTTTTTCGTTCATTTGTCCATTGTGAAATAAAACCAAATGAGCTAATTCAAATGGTTTCAGCTATGGAAAAAGAGATATCAAGGCAAATGGAATCCTAATATGCTGGCCGATTATTGTTGGACCATCAAGACGGATGCTCCACAGGCGAAATATTGCGGAAAATCGTCATTTCTTACTTTCTAGGTGAGTCCGAATGTTTGAATATTGTGTAGTTACGAATGTAGAAAATATTAAAGTGTTTGAAATTTTAAATGCCTGTCTCTCGGAAACCTTGCGTGATGGAGAAAACCCGATATCATATTTGAATTCAGGAGAAAAAATACGATCAGAATCACATATTTTTCTTTCTGCGACAAAAAAAAAGTTTCTTTTTTGTTGTTCAGTGTTATTTTTTACAAGTTTTCTTCTACACGTTTTAATTCTTTATCATTTTATTCACAATTTTTGACAGCTCTTTTTTTCATATATCCTAAGTCTGTATGTAGTGATAAAGTGCCGTTTTAACCTATTTTTCACAACCTATAAATCTGATAGGATTTAGGAAGGGGTACGGATTACCTAATTTCCCAAATATATAAACAATTTTTATACTTATTATAGTATTTTTATTTAATCTTACGACAAAAACACTAGTCTTCAAAGAAATCACATAACAAATAAAATAGTAATTAATGCAGAACAGTTGAATAACTTTAATTACTTAGAATTTATTGTAACTTGTCAGAAAAATTATATAAATAAATAGTATATTACAATTCGTGGATGGGAAGTGGTATTTACAGAATCGAGGAAAATTTGTCAAAACCAAGCGACAGCGAGGTTTTTAATTCTCGAGATTCTGTAAAACACTTCACAAACGTGCGTTGTACATTATTTTTAGCGCGATGTTTTCAAAATAATAAATAATAGTAAATTAATAACATATTTGTTGGAAAAATTTGTGTTCATTATAAACAGTTTACTGACGTTAGCAGTCTGGCCTATGTGGATATTTATATATGCTAAATGCCGAAAATAATTGTTGGAGATTAACAGCAGGCCTTGATTATACCAATCTCGCATAAAATGGCTACAAATATGAATTACTGTAATCAAAACGACGAAATTGAAGAAGCGCGGAAAGTTGGGTGTGCTTCTTTAGTACCAGAGAAATATAAATTAGGATATGAAAAAACATACATTTCATTCAGAAAATGGCTGGAGGAGAAGAATTGTAGTGTAAGTGAAAAAAGTATGGTTGTTTATTTCGTGCTTAGGAGTGAAACATTAAAGTCTCCAGCGAGTTTGTGGTCAGAATATTCAATGCTGAAGACAATGATAAATTTAAAAGAAGGTATCAATATTGCAGATTTTGTTACACTAGTTAGCTTCGTCAAAAAGAGAAGAATATTGGATGTAAAGCTAAAAAGTTTAAAAGTTTTCAGTAGAATTTTGTAAGTTAATTGTCAATATTGTTTCAAATAAATTCAGTTCATTTAATATTCAGTGATTTCTTTAATATTATGATTATTAACACTACCTTCTGGATACATGTTTTGTATATACATAAAGGGCAGTGTTTTATTTCCCGCACGTGGGAATATCGCAGTATAGTTATTATAGCCTCATGGTAGTAAAAGATTCCGGGCTATGTGGCCGTGGTCTATAACTGGCGTTTCTTCCAGACGTTTCTCCCTCAACTGCGGAGGGCATCTTCAGTTATAGACCACGGCCACATAGCCCGGAATCTTTTACTACCATGATTACCGGCCGTGAAAGCCTGCATTCCACTATTATAGCCTCACTCTGATGGTTAACCGCTTATATAAAAGCGGATGCCGCGCGGCAGTGCTTGACATGCGGTGTTGTCACGTTTCTCATAGCGCTATGGGCGTTTATTACACAAGGACAGAAGATATTGATTATATTTATGTTATTATTTAATTTTATGTTATTATTTGGCACTGTTTAACTTTTAAAATTAAAATTATGTATTTATTTATTAAATAAATTAATTCCTACATTATATAGCTTGTAGTTCTACATAAATTTAATATTCATACAACAACATGCTCAAAATATTATTATTATTATTATTATTATATTATTATTATTATTATTAACTGTTTGGTCTGAAATATTTTCCCATGGCCGCCACATGTTGAAATCACTTATATATTAAATAAATGTAATATTCAGATATTGTCTTATTATTCGAGCTACTTATTACAATGACTCACTGATAATTATAACAATTGATTACGGTATACAATTTTAAAACTGGATCGACTGCTCCACGGTCCGAGTTTTAATTGAAACTGAGGGAAGAATAGAAATGTGGCAACTTCGTGGTAGTCGCGGCAGTCGATATATTTGTATTTTAATAACATATAACAACTGCGGGGAAACAAAGCCGCTTGTTAAGCGAGCCGCTTGTTAAGCATCATAGTGAGGCGATAATAACATAAATGTGCGAAAATTGAATAATTACTAAATCATACAGAAAGAAAGTGATATAAACAATAGAAATTAAGTATTTACGACCGTTAGCAGGTTACACAATAATGAATAAAAATACAACGAAATTATAGAAATAAGTTAGGATTTTTTAATCATAGAGATAAAATTTAAATATCAGTAAATAATAGGTTGAGACATTAAAAAAATGTCCTTCCCTACAGTAGTTAAGAGGATTCGTCTGGAATAATATAGCTTATTAATATATTTATATCAGTAATCAACAAATGACCATGGGTATTTAAAAATAAAATCTAGTTTGTATAATTATCAAATAAATTGTTTAGTAGTAATCTGATGCTGTGATTAATAAGTTAAATCTAATATACGTATAATTGTACCCCCTTTCATTTTTCTTCATCACCTTCTCTCCGAAAAATAATCTAACATTTTTTTATTAATATTTTTAACCCTGGCATGATTTTCGAATAGCTGAATTTAAATTATAATATCTAAATTTAAAAATAATAGTAAAAATAAGTTTTAAAAATAATATATTTGATTCCTATGTAATACTAGTATATCATTGTTTCATTAATTTCATTTTATTTCTCATGATTTAATTATATATATTTTTATTGTTTTCCTTTCGCAAATAATGTGCCGGTAATAGTAATTTTCTGAACGCGAGTGACTATTAATACGGGAAACTCAGATTTAATTATATTGTAAGTTAATTCCTTATTATTCTGTAATTTCTCAATTTTAAAATTATTCTCTAAGGAATAGTTACATATATCAATATGTAAATGTAAATAAATTATTTTTTCTGAAGAATCGGTGGCATAAACCAATCACAACCATTGTTACAATCATAAAATATTGCCAACTTAATGCTTGACTTCTTAAATTCTAGGAGGAATAGTTAAAATTCACTGGTAATACTTATTATCGACTTTTGTTAATATTTGACCTGTCAAATTGACAAAAGCCAACCTATTTTTGACTAATGTTGATGAATCCGTTCATTAACGTTATATTATTTCTTGGAAATAAGTCGCATTCTGTAACCACCTGGTGGTGGGTGGCATAATCAAAACCAACCACTCTGATTGCCGTGACGTACATAACAGCGTCGCTCAGTAGGCCTAGGTTCAGATCATGCAATAGCACGCGTTCTCAGATGATAATATCGGGATAAATCGCTCGTTATTTTAAGCATCCTTGTGTTTATGTGATAACTAGTGATTATTATGTTCGTCATACGTGTGTGTTATCATGTGTATGTGCATCGTTTCATTATCCACTGCAGTTTATTCGGTTATTGTTATTACCTCGTGGTCGTCCAGGTAAGCGCTGTCTTATGTATTTTCGTTTAAATAAGCGTTTTATATGTTTAAGACATTCTAGCTGCTGTTTAACTTAGAAATCTCATAAATTGTGTAATAAAGAAATAAAGATATCCTATTATAGTTCCCTTGGGGTAAAAGAAGATTAAAGCGTCGGCTTTGTAAGACAATGGGCACGAGTTTTCGGTTTATAAGTTCTACATCACGGCCGACCAAACTACGGCCCGCGGACCGGATACGACCCTCCAACGTTTTCTATCGGCCCTTGTAGACCTGTATCATTCTAATAAAATATGCTAAGGGTTAGACCTATAATATTAGTCTATCAGTAATGGAACAAGAACTTGTGATATATGTTATTACAACATAACAATATATGCTGCTAATAATATTGATGATGATGGTGATGATAACGATAATAATAATAAACAACAAAGTTGTATGGCCACGTAGCAAGAATGACAGAAGACAGATTCCCAAGAAGAATGCAAGAATGTATGCCACTTGGTAAAAATAAGGACGGCCAAAATAACGTGGATTGATGGTATTTTGAGCAGCATGAGAGAAAAATGATTGGTCGGTGGAGATTGTAATGGCAGAGAGATGTGAAGGAGAATGACAGTATGTAGATTAATTGGGCACAGGAAGATGTAAAACATTTTGAAACCTGCCAAATAAATAAATTATATTCCACAACAGCAATAATAGGGCCTTTGGCCTCCGCCACGTTCATGTATCTTCCATTTGCCCCGCGATGCAAATAAGTTTGGGCGGCACTGTTCTATATGATGACTGCCTTTATCCTTAGAACGAACATATGGTATTCATTCCCATTAGAGGCCGAGTCAACCCCTGGATCATATTACTGCCAGAAGGTTTAGACTAGTTTAAAAATCTTGACTTGTCCGTCGCCTCCTCTGAGGCAACACCACAATTTATATCGAAACACACCATTTACTTACACATTTATCGCTGTGGTCTCGAGGTAGCATGCTGCCTTGTCACAAAGTGGACCCGGGTTCGATCTCCGGTCGGGACAAGTTTCCTGGGTGATGGTATTTTCGGGGTTTTTCCTCACCTGTAAGGCAAATGTCAGGAAACTTTAAGGCCCAAACGGCCCCGAACATCATCTGGCCATCATTATCATCATTAACATATTTATTAAGTTTACGGATTAAGGCCTCTTCTGGCGCATCATTACCACATCATCACCTATCATATATCATCGGGGCAGCGTAACTCCGCCTTCCAGGCGCCACTACCTCAGAAGTGGGTTACAATAACGCCATGTCAGGAGTGAACACCAGGATGTCTAAATAACCACGAGGTGGCATTGAATAAACAATAATCATAGCGAATATAATAATGATTAAGATGACCAGATGATTTTCGGGGATCGTTTGGGCCTTAACGTTTCCTGACATTTGTTCTTACAGGTGAGGAAAAACCTCGATGCAAACACACACACACACACACACACACACACACACACACACACACACATATATATATATATATATATATATATATATATACATATACATACATAATTCTGCGCGAAGGCAGGTCTTTCACTGCATTCATAGATTTTCATGCTATGCATTACAGCTTTACTAAGGAATTATAGGTGTGGTTGCTTCCCGTTGCTTTCCAAGAAGGATGATGATGATGATGGTCGGATGATTTTCGGGGGCCGTTGGGCCCTAAGCGTCTTGACATTTGTCTTACAGGTGATGAAAAATCCCGAAAAAACCTCACTCAGGAGCCTGTCCCGACCGAGAATCGAACCCGTGCCTGCTGCGTGACAAGGCTACCTCGAGACCACAGCGGTGGACACACACACACACACACATATATATATATATATATATATATATGAGGAGCTTATTTTCAAAACCATCCCTTAATCACTTTTATGATCATAAAGGAAATTGCGAAAACCGTCTGTTTTAGCTCTGAAAACCGCACAGTTCCTTTTGGAAATACATTGTGCTGGTTTTCGAAGTATCGTCATTACTCGATATTATCAAGATGTATTATTCCAAATCAGTAGTTTCGCCATAATTTGTACAAATAATATGGACATCGGTAATGTATAGTGTATAAAGGATACAACAAATGCATTAAAGTGGTTCTGTTCCGAAGAAAGTATCAACATTGCCCTACTTCATATTGCCTTTATATGTGGCACTGACTACAGTATTCTAGGTCCTACACATAACTTGATGTGATCTGAGTTCATTTTATTTTTCGAGAATTTGTCGTCGCACATGCAAAAGAGTTGTTTATATTTGAGGAATGATTCCTGGCAACGCACTCTAAGTTATTAGAAGTGAGACTTAGTATTGTGATGAAATGACCTTGAAATCTGTAAACTCACGATTTATGAAGGTTTGTTTTTAGTGCTAATTGCAGGATCCTTCAATAAAATACAAGTTTATTTTTATGTAGTTTTATTATATCTTAATCTCTCATACATATGCATGCATACATTTATTATAATTGTAAACAAATAACCTATTCGCTCACATTATGATAGAATGAATATATATATAATTGAATGTCTGATTCCATTTCTAATATGAATACAATATTTCATAATGAAGTTCTTGGGGGAAAAAAATAGATGAACAGTCAGATGAATGGAGAAAACTACATAATAGTGTGCTACATAGTATGTATAGGAAGTCTGATATAATAAGAACAGTTAAGTCTCGTAGACTGCGATGGACAGGACGTATGGCACGAATGGGGAATGAAAGAGGTACATGGAAGCTTCTTGTAGGAAAACCAGAGGGAAAATATCCAGTTGGTAGACCAAGAATGACGTGGAAGAATAACGTTATCCATGATTTGAGGGAAGTGGATCATACAGGGGATGATTGGAAAACATTAGCTCAGGATAGGAATGTGTGGAGAGCTTATGTCTGCGCGGCCATGAACCTACAAGTTCAATAGAGCCAGTGAGTTAGTTATATGAATAATAGGCATGCATGTATGACTTCGTTTCTTATTCTGGATTTTGGACAATTTGAGTCTTATCCTTCATTTATTTTGTTTAAAATCAATACACATTTATGTATATAAAACAATAACTATAACATGATAAGTAAATACAATACAACACCATCTAATCTGATGTTTTGGAATCGATTCCCGACTATATACAGTATTTGTCTTTTCATGATATCGGTACTGACATTTTCATTCCGTTCATCATAGATATTTCGATGTACGCTATATCTTACCTCTAATTACTCATGTGTTGTTTAATGTGCATTAATAGCTACCCACATGATACTTCCAAACCACGGTCTTTTTGTTATACTATAACAAGTGTTGAAATTAACCTTCAAATATCAAATTCTCTTTCCTCATTTGTGAAATAAATTTCATCAAAAATTATGGAATTGGAAAATTCTTAACGAAAGGAAGCAATTTGTCATGCCTAAGACGATATTAAGTTTAGTACCCATATTTACATGAATATTTCAGGTTTAGATGAATAGGCATATTATTTCCTCTCTGAATTTAATTAAGAACAATGTATATTGTTATAAGGAAATGCCAAGGATATTCTTGCCTTTAAATATCTACCGACGATCCGGAAATCTCAATATCGCTTGTGTAAAATACTGTTGAAAAGTTTTATGTTTTTTTTTCAGGATCTATTCAATTTGGAAGATAATTCATCGGAAATTTATGGAAGCTTTGACTGCAATAATATGACATAGATTTTTTTATTCTTTTTCATTAAATTTATTTTAATGAAATTTCATATGTAAATTTATTAGTAATGATTAACAGCGAAATCAACAATATAAGTATCCCTGAAATATTTATCAGCAGATTATGAGAAAAAATTAAAATTATTTCCCATAAAACTAGATATCCTCCTTACCGTATAATATTTCACCACTAATAAATACACTTACAAGGAATTTTTAGGTATATTTGAAGAATTTAATACGTAAATTTGTGAAGTTTTCATGAAGAAGCAATATTCAGACGTAATCTGTAAAATTTTGGCAACATATTGAGAACCAAACATTAAAATCAATTTTCTTCAGGTAAAGTACAGCCTTTGAAAAAATTGATGGCGCTATTCTTGATTATGGAAAGTTAGAGATTTGAAGAGCGATTCACACCAGTACGTTGTTACATGTGCTGATTCGTTTGAGTATAAAGCGGGCGGCGTAAGTCACTCTTCGTGCAATATTCGTATCGTTCGTTTCAGTTGAGCAGTCGGTAAGATGCTCTTTTCCGACGACGCGGTCCCAAGGTCGATCCTGGTCAGGAAGGTTTTTTTAATAACGTCGTTAATTTTCATAATGCCTACATGTTACCAGGCTTCATTATATATATATATATATATGTATGTATGTATGTATGTATAGAAAATGAATAACGATTGTAATGTCTCAATTACTTTGTTTACAAAACACAAGGCGTAACAAAATTATATTTTCCACTACTATTACAAAACGCGTGTGATTAATTTTAATTAAGTCATGTTAATATATAATTCCATTATACAAGTAAGTCCTGCAGTACTGCATCGCTTCATATATACAATTTCTAGGAGGTATGGTTGTGGTCTAGTGGAGACAGCTTCTGTTTTCCATGCATGAGATCGCGGGTTCCCCGCTGTCATGCGTATTTTTTCTCTCTTTCATTATTTCAATTAATTTTCTTTCTTTTTGTTAATTTTTTTGCCTCGTTTTATTTTCAGTATTTATCGCACTACTTATTTACACGAAATTATTTTCCCTTGCACGACACACAACGAAATAGAATGGATTTTAGTTTCTCAAATAGTTATATACCTGTGAACCAAATAGCTGATCTCTGATCATGCGCAGTGGCTTCGTTGTGAGACCTAAAATTTATCTGTGCGCCATTAGTTATTTCAAAGGCTGTACACGGTTATTATTAGAATCTCTTCTGTAGACATTACTTGATGAATGACACATAGGAACAAGGTGAGCAGTTGTATTTGTTTTGTAGTCTTAGTTATGTGATGAGTAGGTTATTGTTTGGAATCGGGTTTTGGAGGAGGAAGACTAAGGAGATATTGAACAGCTTTTGCAATAGCTTCAGGTACAGGTGGTGATGTCGGTAGGTGTTCTCCATGAGGTACGAAGCCGTTCTCGTCAGCTGTGTAGGTTATGGAATAGGTTTTACCATCGTCGCCCGTGTATGTGAAGGAACCTTGTGATACTTCTCCTGCCTTGTCAGGTTCTGGGACCTATGACTTTAAGTTGGCCAGCCTGCTCTTGCTTAGTGCCATCGCCGCTCTCGTATCTGTTAAACATAAAATTGTTTAAGGTTGCATTAGTACATAACTGTTGGTTATTTCTCGTGCATATGAAATAATTAAGGCTCGGAAATTGAAAAAAAAATATCTTAATTTATTTTATGTCTGATGATTTTCGCGGATGTAAGTATGAATATGAATGTTTTCTTGGGTTTTCCGCGTCTTGGATTCAAGTTCGGCCTCTGGCCACTGATTCCGACGTTTCGACATGATCCCACATGCCATTATCAAGGAATGATAAGTTCGAGTCACAGGTTTAGGTCTTATATAATAAAATACATAGAGTTTTCGCTGTGATCCGTTTCCGAAGACGTATACCCATCCGAGGTTTAGTTCTTATGTTGTTAAATACCTTCAGTTTTCAGTGTGATCCGTTTCCGAAGCCGTACACCTATCCAAGGTTTAATTCTCACTGAAAACTGAAGGTATTTAACAACATAAGAACTAAACCTCGGATGGGTGTACGTCTTCGGAAACGGACCACAGCGAAAACTCTATGTATTTTATTATATAAGACCTAAACCTGTGACTCGAACTTATCATTCCTTGATAATGGCATGTTCTACCTCTGTGATTGACACATGTGGATGTGAAGGGCCAGCAGCCGGCTGGTAAAAGGGCAACCGCTGAAAAGTGGAAAAACCCTCAATCGGAATCGGATAATGGCATGTGGGATCATGCCGAAACGTCGGAATCAGTGGTCAGAGGCCGAACTTGAATCGAAGACGCGGAAAACCCAAGCAAACTTATATATATATATATATATATATATATATATATATATACATTTTGGGTCAATGTAGGCCAGAAAATGTTGAGTATTATATATCTTTTTTGTCCTTTTTTGGCTTATTAGTCCTTTTTTAAACCTTTCTTTAGGTCTTAACGGCTTTTTCTGCAACTTTACATTCTTTTTACTGCATTTGTACTATTTGTATAATTCAAGAATCCGCAGTGTAGTCTCAATTACAACATATTTTAAAAAAAACATTACATAGTATTACTTTCTAAAAACTTTTCACATCATTCCAAACATTTTGTTCCGCGAGAAACTATTGAACCCACACAAAATATCACGTTATTTTTAACCACCAGCCTAATGACAGCCTGAACAATTGTATTTCGACTTCAATTGTCTAACAACTTGCCACTTTGTGACTATCATCTCGAGCAGAGGGAGAAGGCACGGAGGTTGTCTTTATTCACTCGTTAGCAACTGGAAAACTTTTTACTTTTTAAGTTTTAGGTCTTTTTCGGATATTTTTAAGTATTTTAAAAGTCTTTTATAGGCATTTTATAGGTCCTCAACTTGCGAACCCTAGAAATAATAATTATTGTAATAACATTATGAGAGAAGGAAGATGAGGTAGCAAAATTTGGATAGAGTTTCAAGCATTATTCGCTGCAGCAGTTTATCCACTTATTCCATTCCATTAACTTATTTTAATCTCTCACCTTATAGGTACTTTTACGTGCCACACCTTACCCGGTCTTACATGATACGACCTATCGGGAGAGGAATTTTTACTATGGATCACGTACGTATATTGTCGACCGCACAACGATATGGAGGGCCTCCCCGAATGAGGTATCAGCTTTATCCGCTAATACAAAAATAAAATTCGCTATATAAATTAGATCTTTTGGTGCGAAGTTTAATTGGGGTTGTTTCGACCTGATTATATATTTTTTTCGATAAGGTTTTCCTATTTACTTTGCAAATATTTTGTTTTGAAGTCAGATAGGCATATTATTTAGTGAATTACTACAGTGTCAATATTTTTAAATTAATTATGAAACACCGTTGAGGTCACTATGTAAAAGTTAAAAAGTATAAAATTTGTACTTCAGATCTTGGTCAACCTCAACTAATAAATGCTGTAATATATCAATATTTACAAGTTTAGGTACCTGTGAGAGAGATGCACAGACTAAAATTGCAATGGCAAAAAAATGCAACTAAAACATTACATGGAAAAATTTTAAACAAAAATATTACAAACGAAACTAAAATGAAAATTTATAAGAGCACAATAGAATATCTTGTCATATGGAAGTGAAACTTGGTCTTTGACGGAAGTACAAAAAAAATATAATTAGAACAGTTGAATTTGATTATAAGAAGCCTCCAAAAAACAAGACAGGATAAACTAAGAAATGAATTCCTTTGGAGAGAAATGAATGTCACCACATCGGTTGTTAAGAGGATTGAAAATCAAACGCTTAATTGGTATGGCCATGTACAAAGAATGGAAAACGAAAGATGACCAAAAACTATATACCAATGGTCACCCCCTGGAAGAAATAAACGTGGCAGACCAAGATGGAAATGGAAAACATAAGTCAGAACTATAATGGATGATAGGAATTTGGAAGAGAGAGATTGGAATGATAGAGATAAATGGAAACTGAAGATGGCAAATCTATAAATAGGGGAAAGCCGAAGAAGAAGAAGAAGAAGAATATACAGGAAGCTTTTCGAAACATGTCATCTTTTGCTTCTGGAGTGGTATTCCAGTACCATTCCAGAAACATAAGACGGAATATATATTTCGAAAGGCCTCCTGTATATTGACAGTATTTATTAGTTGAGGTTGATTGAGATCTCAAGAACCAATTTTATATTTTTAACTTTTACTACAGCGTGAATTAAAATTCCACCATTAAAAGAGATTGCTGTTTTGGGAAGTATCAGACTGTTACATAATATAATAAAATTAATACATTTTAAGAATCGTCATTAATTTCTATTCAAAAAATAGTTCAATATATTGTACTGAAAACAGAAAAGAAAATAATAACTACTGTTAAAGTTCTGTACCCAATAATTAAATTACAAAAGAAAGCCTGGACTGCCAATGTGGTTTTATTACTTTTTTATCCCATGATAATTATAAACAAACTCAAAATGCGTTAGATTTTGTTACACTGACTCTAAAGCAAAATCTAAATTACAAGAGTAAATTTTCAGCTTTTTTTCCTTATTTGTTGTGGAAACAACAAAAACAGAACAACATTGCGACCATGTTATAGATTAAGTCACGGTTTTCATTTAGTTGCAATACTCTATAACATAAGATAGAAAGCTCCGTGGCGCAAGTAATTAATCACTCATGAGTCCCGAGTTCGCGTCTCGGTCACTCCATGTGGGGTTTTGTGGTGGAAAATCGGAGACAGGTTTTTCTCGGGGTGCCTCCCATTTTCCCCTGTCTAAACATAATTTCATCGCTTCTCCATACTCATTCATACCGCTTCGTTTAATTTTATGTTCTCCTGTGATGATATGACAGGCTTCGTCAGCCGATAACCTCGTAAACATTTTCTTCCTACAGCTCTTAAAAGAATTTTAATCCAAACTTTAGTGATGCCGCATTTTGACTACTGTGACGTTCTACTAACTGACATAAGTGACGGATTGTCGGACAAACTGCAGCGTGTCCATAATATGTGTATCAGATTCATATTTAATGTTCGAAAATACGATCACATTTCTCCAATATTCCACAAATTGTCATGGCTACATCTAAAAGAGAGAAGAAAATCGCACTGTCTAATTCTCCTATTTAAGATCCTATATACCTCGATTCCCAATTATTTATCATCCCGTTTCCAGTATCTATCCTTAAACCATAACTTAAACACAAGATCACAACATAGTCTCTTACTTAATATACCGCAACATAGGACATCACATCACTCCATGTCATATACCATCTCCACTTCTCGCAACTGGAATTCCCTACCACAAGAAATACGGGGCTGCCGGACATTGGCATCTTTTAAAAGAAATCTAAATTTATATTTGCTCTAAACTCGACTTCATTATTATCCAGTGTAAGATATATATATATATATATATATATATATATATATATATAATAAATTGGTGTTTCCCGTATAATGTATCATATTAAATTATTATTATTATTATTATTATTATTATTATTATTATCGTATCATTATTGTTATTACCCTATAAAATGTTGTTTGTACATGACATTTACATTGCTACATTTATTGTATCTTTAACTGTTTATAATTAGTATAGTGTATATCTATATTTGTCGAATATTTATTTGTATTTGTGCTGGTTGAGTGGAAAAGAGGGCCTTATGGCCTTAACTCTGCCAGAATAAATAAAGTATTATTATTATTATTATTATTATTATTATTATTATTATTATTATTATATCAGTAGACTACCTTCAATAATAAGGGCTTCATTTCCTCTCATCCCTTCACCCGGCATTGCGTCAGGCAGGAGTAGAGTGTTTACTTTATATAAGTAATGTATTGTGTTATACGACAAAGCGGAACATTTAAACCTACCTCCAGACATAGCAGCACTGTTGCTGCGTCGCACGGACATAGATACTAACCATATATAATCATCATCATCAACAACAACAAGGATTAAGCCCAATGGCCTGTTTCGATCTCATTATAGGTCGAATTGGTCCTTCCATCTCTTCAATGGTCTTCCCAACAATCTTCTCCCTTTTGGTTTATAATTATACATTCTTCTTGGTATGCGCTGTTCATTCATTCGTAATACATGCTGAAGATAAGCATTTTGATAGTATTTTATTCTTTCACAGGGATTAATTATATTAAGTTCTGTTCTTATATCTTCGTTTTTCTTTTTATCGGTCCTTTGGTATCCTGCTATTGCTCTCAACATCTTCATTTCTGCAGCCTCTATTTGTTTACTATCTGCCTTTGTTAATGTCCAGTTTTCACATCCATACCATATATAGGCAGGAACAAATAGCAAATGAAGCACTTGCCCAACTTACATAGAGTAATAGCTGATCCATACCCACACACTCCTCGACGCCACAGATTGACGGGAAGCGATTGTAGGCGGGATGTCCTCGACATTAGTTCGCAAATCATCGACAGACGAAGCAGGTCAATATCCCACTGTGTCCGATAGTAATGTTATTGATGTGATGTTATATTTTTTATTTATATTATGTAATATAAAGCACTGTAATATACCACCTTTATTTCATACGAAAATAACACTAGAAACTAAAATTATGGTATTTCATGGGAAGGACCCCATACAAAGTAAAATTTGTCTCCAGAATAAAATTTTAAAGAGATCTAATCAATTAAAATATCTTGGATATTATCTCTCTATTTGGGATGAAAAGGATATTCCTGAAAAAAATACTAGTTATAATAAAAGTTTAGGAATTATTAATCAAGTTATGAAACCATCCCTTGTACAAAAAAAAAACACCAGATTACGTTTATATAACACTTTGGCTAGACCAGTGTTGACCTATGGTAGTGAAGCATGGACACTAAAAAACAACATGAAAGCAGAATAACGGCTTGTGAAATGAGATTCATGCGCAGAACAGCGGGTTACACCAGATGGGATCGGAAAAGGAGCACCGATATCTTAAAAGAATTGAAGACTACGCCAATTTTGGAATATCTTAAACAGTACCAACTAAATTGGAAACACCATCTTGAAAAAATGAGTTCAAATTGGATCCCCAAAGCTGTTTATAATTATATACCAAGAGGACGAAGATCGCTGGGCCGTCCTATGACGTCCTGGAGGGAAAATTTTCTATAGGATCGTAATAGGCCTTGGCCTAATACTTGGAAGGAAGAAGAAGAAGATAACACTAGAATTAAATTTGGTTACTTCATGGATTAGATGTCAAATAGCCCTTGTCTAAATAGGGAACAAGTGATAATGAAAATAATACATTTGCATAAGAAAGATTTGCTTGGTAGTAATTTTAGGAATACAATGGAATTACATATTTTATAATTCTTAAGCACTTTTGATATTGACCTTGTAAAAGGTGATGAATAGTATATTTTATATTCTTCATTCTCTTCATTACCTCTCACACAGTGATTGTGAAGTACACACATAGGCTGCTTAAATGTACACCTCTCTACATAAATAATCAGTAGCTGCTTGTGGATTGATAATATGAGAGGGACTGTCATCGATTTAGATTTACTAACATACAATACTTACAATTAAGGCGTCTAAAAGTCGAAGGGATCAAGTGTACTTTTTAATAAATACCGGTACATCTACCGTCAAACACACTGACGTAGTGTGTCAGTTGTGTGGAAGACAAGCGAGATACGCTATAAAATGCATGGGTGTGGAATTCGTAATCATATATTAATTTGGAGAAAAAAAGTTACCAATAGTAACTGACTGAATCCAATCTTTAAACTTCATTCTCTCAAAATTGACACATTCACAAGCCTCCTTTGACTTTTAGACGCCTCAATTATGTCCATAATATTAAACATATCCTACATTTACCTTGTTATTTTTATAGGAAACTCTGTGTGCAAGCTTCCTCACAAACATTTTAACTTCCCATTGTTCCTGCACTAAATGCAAGTTTCGGTGCTGGCCTGGCATTTCTCTCGATGCATAATTTCTCCCTTAAATTTAACCCACCAAAACGTAGCTCTTTTAACAGCAAAACGCTCATTTTTAAACTAGAACAACATGGACAAAGTTTAACCAACTAATGTCTACAGAACACCAAACAAAAGTTGGGTGTGAAAGAGACTCTTTCAATCTGTTCATTATTTAAATTATAATTACCAATAATACACACCCATAGTTGTAGCTTCCATCGAAGTTAATATTGTTCTCTAACGCGATGATAGGTACAGGTGAAGTTTCTTTCAGCTGGGGCCTGGCGAGGCACGAGACTACGACAGCACACACAACCAACACAACCTGTACATAGAATAACAGTTTTATGTAGGTACCTATGTTTATTTTTGTAAGCTTAGTGTCAGCTACTATGAAAGGAAAGAGTCATGCGATGTTGGCTAATTGTAGTCCTTGTCCAAATACGACGGGGTGAATTATAAATATGGCTATACGTTTGATCGCGTTGTGTGATGAAAATATTACCATTACAGAAAATATGAAATTTCCGTTGGAAAGGCAATTATTCAAATTACAACAATGGAATAAAACAAAACAGGGTACAACTTACGAGAAAGGAAAGGAATAATAAGATTTTTATAATTTTTTTTCATTATTAATTAAAAAGGTTTGGTTAATAAAAGAGTCAAATGGCGTTGAATATGCAACAGCAAATTACAATTGTTGCATGGGCAATAACGTATGCTAATGATCGTGAGGCCGCAAGACGGGCAAGATGTGAGTTTAACGTAGCATTGCAGCCATCGACTGTGGTGAAGTGGAGAAAACGTCTGCTTGAAACGGGAAGGATGAAGAAAATCAAACCTCCTGGAAGGCCTCACATTAGCACGGATGCAGAAACAACGAAGAGAATTGTGGAGGCGTTCGACGATAGCCCACAAAAATCAACCCACCATGCTGCACGTGAACAGTGATTTGTTTTGTTTTGTTCTATTGTTGTAATTTGAAGAATTCCCTTTCCAATGATAACATCATATTTCCTTTAATAATAATATTTTTGTCACAAAATGCGATCGAACGTATAGTCATATTTCTGAATCACTCTGTAGATCCAGTTTATCCACCGGGGTGTCTTTATGGCGTTCATCAGTCATCAATGTGGATTTTCATTACAGTTCAATCGTAATAATTATTTTATAATTGTCTTATGACCGGTTTTTGAAACTAAGTTACATCTCCGTGACTACTAAGTTATTACTTAAAATATCGTAAGTTTATGGTTCAATTTACAAAATGTTCAGAAACCCCAATCCCATAGCTTGTAATTCATTATCATCATTTAATAGATGACAGGTATCTATATTTCTATAAACCTATCTTATACGTTAATATCAAATAACTTTTATAGAATCACTTCATTGCACTTAATGATTTACTGTAAATTCGAAACTTGTTCACAAAAGTACTTGAAGCGATATGGCATAAGTTTGTTAAACATCTAGTAATAATAACCCAATAGAAAAATTTAAAACAATTAAGATTCAAATTGTAAAATTATTTTGCTACTCTAGGCCTAAATTGGATGCTGGTAAACTTCTATTTTTTTTTACTTCTTGATGTTGTTTTCAAAAACAGAAGAAACATAATACTGAAAAACCTTAGACCAAGAATTTAAAGTTTTAAAATATATATTTTAACAAAAAAATCAATATTTTCATGTATTTAAATATAGAACTAAGTGAATATGTGGGAGCATTTACAACGAGTCATAAATAATACATTGGACATAACGCATCTAAACTCAGATTTCATCATAAATCTTTTCGATTCATGTATTTTATGTCTTTCGGGCTAAATGGCCGTGGTTTGGTTTTATTAACACTCAACGTTTCGTCTACTACTGCGGTAGACATCCTCAGGAGATTCTGCGTGCTCTTTGACCTCCTAACTCTTCAAATGTCGGCTACAGACTGGCTGTGCGTTGGAAATCGATTTCCAACGCACAGCGAGTCTGTAGCCGACATTTGAAGAGTTAGGAGGTCAAAGAGCACGCAGAATCTCCTGAGGATGTCTACCGCAGTAGTAGACGAAACGTTGAGTGTTAATAAAACCAAACCACGGCCATTTAGCCCGAAAGACATAAAATACATGAATCAAAACACCTGCCGTGAAAGTCTACAATTTTATATAAATATTTTTGTTTCATTCCATACTTTATAGACACTTCTAGATCTAACATATCGATTCTAGAATCATCAGTTATAACCAGACTTAGGATCTCGGACATTCAAGCAACTAATGTGCATACAACCTTCCTACAAAGTTCCGCTAGCACAGTAAAAAGGAATATTGTAGAGGAAAACGAAGACTACAATTGTTGCCTTACTTGCTATATAAAAAGTATAGTATAATAGCATAGTACTCTAACACAATTCACAATGAATTTAGGATATGCTGCAATGGCCTGAGTTCGTTTCGAGGGAAACAAAAGGATAATACTGCATCTCTGCTCGCGAACCGGATTATATACGGACCCGCAGATAAACAAACTCCAACCCGCTACATCGTTTCACCATAAAAGACAATGCACAGTATACATCACTCTTTAAGTTGTGTCAGATCATAAGCATGATTATAGGTATAACTACAGGCTATGTGTTTTCATTGTTGTCATGCGTACTTAAAAATATAATAATAATAAATAATAATAAATAATAATAATAATAATAATAATAATAATAATAATAATTATTATTATTATTATTATTATTATTAAGGCGTTTAACTGGAATTTCTAGAAGATATAAAATAAGAAACAGCGCAATTAAACGAAAGATGCATGTTCAAATTTCAATTGTATATTTCATAAAAGAACAAAGAAATAAATGGTATGGTCATGTCAAAACAATGACAGAAGACAGATTCTCAACTAGAACACTAGAATTGGTGCCAATTGGTAGAATCAAAAGGCCAAAAATGACGTTGATTGATAATGTCTTGAGCAGCACGAGGTAAAAAGGATTGTCGATGGAGAGTGGAATGACAGAGATGTGGAGAAGACGACAGTAGATTAATTGGGCGCAGTAAGATGTGAAACCTGCTAAATAAAATAAAATATTAATTTGTTATGCTACAGTCTGATCGAACAATACGTATATCTCTATAATAAATAAATTTTATTGATTTGTTGTCTAATTCTGTCATCGGCAAAAATAAATATTGCGTGGGCGTGATATGTTAACAGTACAAAGAAGGGAAAGATGTATGACGTAATAATGTGACGCTTACCTGTTTCATGATAGCGGACCGTTATTCGATAATGCATTCTCATGCCAAGGACCACAGCTATTTATACCTGATTCTGCCCTCTGAACGAATATTAAGTAGTGGGAGGTGAATATTAAAAATGGATGTCTTTACTATTTCTTGTTAAAATCTCACATAACAATGCTTCCACTGCAAATGACCCAATTTCATAATTTTCTCTTCTAACCTTTTCAAGGCCAACTCAGTCATATATCTCTTTCAGTTAGCTCTTGAGCTAGTTCAGAAACTGACAGAAATAATTAATACAGTTCCACCTACATCGATCACCGATAAAATAAAAAAGAAGATATACTCTGTTCTACTGAAAAATACTGGATACTCCGTCATGAAAGATATTCGAGATGCCTTGGAAAAAAAACCAGCTGCATCAACTGTTTTATTTCTTGCAGATAACGTCCGCTATTTTCGTTTTGTGCCTGTGACATCCTTTACGTTTGATGCTTCAGCACAGGACATGTCTATACTCTTAATCTTACACAATATCTATAACTAGAGCATAGAAATCACTTCCCAGTAATGTCAGGGATTGTCAATCACTATCATTATTTAAATAAAATTTGACTGATATCTTAAGTTCGACACAATGAAAACATTAACTGCATAACAACTATATACAGCATTCAATAAATAATCACCTAGGAAGCTACTTACTTTATTTTATATTATTTTAATGTTATTATATTCCATGTTTTTGTTAGTATTAGCTAGTATTAGATCACATGGTCATTGTATCTTGTTTAGTCTGTGTTTTAATAATATCTTAAAATTGTAACAGGTATGTAATTTTTTTATAATTCTACTATTCGCTGGTTGAGCGGAAGAGAAGGCCTCATGGCCTTAACTGTGCCAGGTAAAATAAAGCATTATTATTATTATTATTATTATTATTATTATTATTATTAATTTATAAATTTCTAAATTTTAATTAATTTGTTGGAATAGATAATCACAATGATTTTCTTAGTAAATTATTGCACGACAAGTATATTTTATTAATAAAAATGAAACATTTTTTTGGAGAACAAACTGATTTTATAAAAATATAAATTTACCATTTTCATACATTGATTTCCTTGTAAATGAAAAAAATAACAGAGTGAGATATTTGATAAAAATAATAGAAATAATGAATATATTTTATAGTTTACTCCTCAATTAAATTGTTTTTCCCCATGACGCAACAGCACTTGGGATTGGACTCCTCCTCAATCCGTCTCCAGTCTTCTCTCCGTTCTTCTATTCTTTGCGATAACTGAATTTCAGTCTTCTTAAACCCTGCCCCATATTTGGCAAACTGTAGGCCCCAGTTGTCTAGTTCATGAGATTCGCAGATTCAAATTAGTACAGGCTTATGGCTTTTTTGACTGCATAAAAATTGTCTTTTGCTTCCTTCATAATCGTAAGACGAGTAAAGCCTTGTGTACAACATCGTAGAACCTCAACCTGAAAGAAAACATCTTCGAGTAAAATTTGAAATCATTTTCACACTCAGCTTTGATTAGTGACAATAATTATTGACTGAGTTGTTATAAAACGTTAAATAAATTACTCTTCATATACACTTGCAATCATCCTTTCTTCTGGTCGGCCCCGTTGGATTACTGCTTCCAAGTTTCGAGAGTCAAACGCATTCAGACTCGATGAATTTTTATTGGGATTAGGTTTCTGATCATCGCTTCCCTCAGAAGGTTAATAAGCCAATTATTCTGTTTTATATATTTTTGGTCGATGTGACTAATTTCTTATACCTACCAATATTGTTGTTATTGGAAGTAAGTCAACGTTCCCACATCTAACCAGGTTGCTATGCAAACAAAAGAAATCGCAATGCTGATATGGACTCAAAAAGCACACGTTCGGTAAGTAAAATAAAACATTTCTTGAATGTTTTGTACACTAACTCGTACCTTTCTTTAGACTTTTCCGGAATTATTGCAGAATATCCCACTCTCCAGCCTTCTTCAATTTCTCTATCATCTACCGTGATTCCTTCCATAATAAAATTATCAAACAGATTCTAATCACGGTACTACATATAAAAATGTCTCCACAGCCAACAATCGTTGCTTATAATAAAACAAATGAAAAGCTACATAGCAATGATCACCAAATGTTTCTTTCTCATAGAAGTAATTTATATCCAACTAATATTTTAATTTATTTATTACTACATTTAATAAAAATGAGTCACATCGACCAAAAAATAGTATGCAGTACACATGAGGTAAGCACGTAATAGATCTCGAAAAATGAAAAAACTCGGCGCAAGCGTCTGGTTTTTTTCAAACTTTTTCTCGATCAGTAAAAAGTGCTTACCTCACTTGTATCACAAGATACTATTACGGCATCTAAATTAACTTTAAAGCATGACATTAAAACTTGTAAGTAAAATGTATGGGCCTCCTCACGCAAAATTTGAATTACGACGTTACCTCGAGATCACAACGACGATTTATTAGATAAAACTTTTAGTTAATGTTAAATGTAATGACCAGGAAAAGTACCTTAGTTGGTTTGGAAATAGAAACACTACACACAGAACTATTGCTGCGCAACGGAACCATTGCAGTGTGTTCCTGTTGGTGGAGCGTAATGTGCAGTGATAGCCCACTCGTGTAGAGTAAGGTACAAAACAAAAGCACGACACCTGGATGATAGTTTCTTTATTGTCACCATTACAATGCACTACAACATACATTGTAAATCTTTCAAAGCAAAATATCCTCCTGTTGTCACCCAAGCAAGATTTGTACATGGAAAAGTTAAGTTCTCTCATAATAGGATGTAACAGGAGCAAAACGAAAATATCTTTTTCATATTTGAAATAAATCTATGTCGTCATAGGATGTCAATTATCATTTCACACATATCTCTGAAGAACTCAGTTAGTTTATTGGGAAGCGAATCTGAAGATGACGAATCAGAACGCTGTTCCTTTTAGGATAACATATTTGAAGGGCTCGGCTGTGAAACATGGTAACTGACAAATTCTTGAAAATTTGAGTTGTAGCATATAAACTGTGATATGTGACCTTCTGAAGCATTTGGTGCACGTAGTTTTTACATCTATCAATAGATGACAGATGGTCAATAAATGATAAATAAAACTACCTGCACTAAATGCTTCAGGATGTTACATCTCACAGTTTTCATGCTTCAACTCAATTTTCAATAATTTGTCAGGTACCTTGTTTTACAGCCGAGCCCTTCATTTGTATGATCTTTTTTTTGTTATAATGTCTCTGGTTAAACCTTCGTTCATGTACTTGTATTTCTGTTGTACCCTAATATACATGTAATTATCTCCTTATTATCTCGAAAGTACTCTTCAATCAGCGGCTTAATTTTCGAGCTCTTCGTTTTGGGAATTTCTGTTTGGTCTTTTTTGACAAGTACTTAATGTCTTCAGAACGAATGTAAGCTACAAACTGTATACTGCCGCAGTAACGTATGTATTCTGTTGACTATCGTATGCACTGCGCACTGAGCTGCGTTGCTGTCTTGCGCCGTTACATCGCATGCACACTCCGGTTTCAGTTAACTTCTGCTCACCATAGAGCACTACAATTCCAACCAAGGTACTTTCTCTGGTAATGACGCTCTTTAAAATGTCAAAACATTAGCGTCCGTTTTCCACTCCTTGTGTTTCCTTTTACATCATTAATGGATATTTGTGACTATTTAACTCGTGCCCCAAATGGGAGTCAATGACAATCACATTTCAATGATTTTTTATTTACAACCAATCACAATCGTGTTTCGCCTAGAATTTACCAACTGAAGTTGATCATAATAAAGAAAGCACCTCCTTTTTAACATTTTGAATAGGTCATCATCATCATCATCATCTGCATTCATGGATTAGGTCTGTTGACCCGTTCCGATTTCAGCCCATCTCTTTCTAGGTCTGCCCACATCTCGGGTGGTCTTAGGTTTGTATTTTGTTATTTGTTTTGTCTATCTTCATTCTTTCTGTCTATGTGTTGCTTCCATTTTTGTCTATATGTATCTATTTTATCAGTTATTGCAAATATTTCAAGTTCCTGTCTTATTTCTGTGTTCTTGATTCTGTCTTCCTTAGTGCACCCTTTAACAGATCTCAAAAAATTTCATTTCTGCCGCCGTTATCCTACTTAGATCTTGTTTTTTATGTATCCAGGCTTCTGATCCATAGAGCAGTACCGGTACTGCCAACATTTTATAAAATTTCAATTGGGTCTCTCTTGTTGTTTTGTTATTTAGTGATCGTTTTATCGTACCACATATTCCCTGGAATTTTGCTATTTTATTATTTATATCATTATCATAATTAAATGAAATGTCACATAGGTCATAGCATTATTTTGCAGTGACTGACTCACTAAGAAATACGGCTACCAGATTGTATATATAGTGCATGAATGTCAGCAGAAAGCGCATACGAGAGATAATATAAAAATATTTGTAACAATTGATTATACCAACAAAAGAAACCATTGTTTGCACTTTCTTAAACGAAATATTTTCCAGTAAATAACGTTCCAGAAAAATATAATTGACATATTTACAATAGGACATCAGAAATGAATTAATACATGTAACGTTGATTATAAATTTCTCCACTAGGGTGTATTCTTACAACATTGCGATCCTTTGACATAAATAATATGATCTGGTTGCAGTGATGAACAAAAGAAGCAAATGAAGCGTACCAATCTTTTTCATTTGTTTTCAAACATCGCCGTTTACATTAAATACATAAATATTTAAAATAACTATAGTAAAATAATGATTTGTGAGTAAACAGCTTAATTTTATTCGTTAAATAGTCCTAACAAATGCCATTATATTGTTTTCCAAATTTTCTAGATAAATTAACTCCTCACTTCGTGATAATTTCGAAATCACTCGTGGCATTACTTATGATAATCTGTTTATTTCTATCATCTAAACTTTGCCCAGTAAATAATTTCTTAAACAATAACATATGAGTTCTATAATTTATATATGAACTTAATATCAATCTCCAGAAATAATAATAATATAAAAGACTATTAATCTTATTTTATTTCTCTCTCATATTCTTAAAACCTTTTAATCTTTATTTTTCTCCGGTTCACGAGTCTTCTCAGTTGAATACAACAAATGCTCCATAGTGCGACAGGCCTAGAAGGCCCTTGGTCTATCCATCAGGCTGCTGACCTATCAACCACATATATTAATCACAGAGGTAAACGATCACCAGCCAGTACAGGGGTGACATGAGGTCAGCATATCGGTTCTCCCAGCCGTTATAGCTGGTTTTCTCAACCTGAAGCTGCTACTTATTGTAGCTTCCTAAATTCTTTAAGATGATGGATGGACACCGGCCCCATACTGGGCAAAATTCGATGAGAAAATTTATTCACCCATGGGGAATCGAACCAGTGAGATTCTCGTAGCTCTGTGCCAAAGCATGATGTCTTAAATTACTCGGCTAAAGCGCGGGACGTTGGATACAGCAGCTTAATTAAATTTTAACATCTTAACCCATATGTATCCATGTATAAATATGCTAAGACAAAACAGTTAAGTACCATTTTCTCATCTGTTTTTCAGCCGCTTTTATTTTATTTATTTATTTATTTATTGTTGTTTAGTAGCTATTGACGAGCTTTAGTGTTATCAATTTAAAAACATTGGAAACAATTCTGCAAGGCAATGTATATGAAACATCTCAATGGTGCAAGAGTTAAATTTCTTACAAAGGAGCATGTCATGTCCAAAGCATGTCCAAAAGATATCTGCCGTTTTTAACTCCAAGACGCTAAAATCTAGTGCCAAAGCTCTCATTTAAACTATAGGGAAGTCCTACAACCACGTAACAGTTAAGTATCTTTTTCTCCTCTGTTTGACTGAACAAATTGGAAACATTTAGTTCTGCCATTTTTAACTGCAAGACAGTATTTATAGAAAATATCCATGGTTCAAGAATTAAATGTCTTACAAAGAAGCATGTGATGGCCAAAGCTTGTCCAAAATATATCCGCTTTTTTTAACTGCAAGTCACTAAAATCCAGCGCAAAACTCCCATTTAAATTATAGGAAAGTAATATATATATATGTATGTGTGTGTGTTATTCCGAGGTAGACGGTCAGCCTGCCAGTATAGGGATGACATGTGGTCAGCATGTCGAGTCCACCAGCCATTATAGCTGGTTTTCTCAACTTGGAGCCGCTACTTATTGTTGCTAACCAAATTCCTCACGATGCTGGGAGCTAATTTAGAATAGTATCACCCTCCACCATCAGTTACACTCCAACATAAATATATACCCTGTATTTTTATGATTATGGTCTAATACAATTTAAAACTAACAATGTCAAATATAATATAAAGTAATGTATTATTTATGGTCGAAATTCGACCACTTGGCGAACACTAGTCCAGCATAATTTCTCAAAATACTTACATTTATAATGTATTTATCTAATAACTCATCGCTGTGACCTCGAGGTACTGTTAAGTCAGACGCAGTGGGCCTAGGTTCGATATCGATCGGTATAATTTTTCGAGATGAAGGTATTTTTAGAGGCTTTTCCTCATCTGTAAGTTAAATGTCTGCAACGGTTATGGCCCAGATAATCTATGAACAGCATTAGGCCATCTGGTTCACCTTATCGTATTCGCCTAGTTTAGTACGAATGTGTGTATTGAGCAAATGGTGTATCTTATAAGTTCGTGTTCTTCAGAGTTGGCCCTGACATTGGAAATGATCACTCATCCGAGGAGACCGTTCATATCCTTGTGAGGTCGAAAAATATGTAAGTTATGTAATTCAGAGTTTAAAAATCACCTCCTGACAGGTCATATCCCTGCAAGTTTCTGATGGTGTGGGGTACATAAAAGTACCAATAAAGTGACATGTTATACTTCATAAAACAAATAAAAAACGTGTATCTGATATATTACTATCAAAGTGTGGGAAGTGTATTGGAAATATCTTCCTGTAAATATAACTAACTAACTCACTGGTACTATCGAACCCGTAGGTTGATGGCCGCGCGGTCATAAGCTCTGCATACATCCATATCCTGAGCCAATGTTTTCCAATCATCCTCTGTATAATATACTTCCCTTAAATCATAGTTAATGTTATTCTCCCACCTCATTCTTGGTCTACCAACTGCACGTTTTTCCTCTGGTTTTCCTACAAGAAGCTTCCATGCACATCTCGGATAGCGAATAGGATCGTCCTTCGGACTAAAAAACCCGTTCCAAATTCAAGTCTTTCTGCACCCTCGTGGTATAATGCAAAGCTTCCTGACTACCTTCTCCTGGCCATTTAACTTCCTGTAAAGCGACTATATCCAAGGGTGATTTATCTAATTCACGGGTTAATACCTCTAGCGCCCCGCTATTGTATAAAGTCCTAACATTCCATGTTCCTAGGAACACGTCCCTATGTTTGAGCCTTTGGCATGGGTTCCCTGAAGTTGTCCCCGCTGGAGAACAGAATGGAGGACTATTTGACCTCCGGAAAATTTTACCCAAGTTGAACCCATGTCCGCATTTTTTGACTGTTCTATTTTAACGGTGAAGGAACGTCACTCTTTCGACCAAGGTACTTTTTTCGTCTGGCTTATCACTTTCGACCAGTCCGGCATGGGTAACCCTATGAAGGTGAAGGTATCCCACTATAGGCCTCAGGAGGCCATTGGGGGTACTGGGAGGTTAAGGCTCCCACTTTTCTGGACAATCAGCACGAAATATATCTTTTAAAATTTAATTTAGTGGAAGAAATTTACAAATTTGTAGATCTTATTCAAATGCAATCCTTTGAGCTAGGGATTTAGAAGGTGAATGTTTTGGGTGAAATTTAAATTTTAATTTATTTCTAATTATTTTTGATGAGGCTATGAAATCTAATTAATAAACTAGGATTAGATACCCTATTATTTATGAATTAAAAATTTAT
This sequence comes from Diploptera punctata, assembly GCA_030220185.1. NCBI lineage: Eukaryota > Metazoa > Arthropoda > Insecta > Blattodea > Blaberidae > Diploptera > Diploptera punctata. The sequence continues at coordinate 1,602,676 of JASPKZ010010652.1, read as the reverse complement.
TCAAATGCAATCCTAGGAAAAATATTAAGAATTGCACTCCTCTTCTTGAAATTTAAATTTGCAATTTGTTTTAAAATGTTTAATCAAATAATGAGTTAAATTCATATGTACAGAGTGATACAGAAATATGGTTATACGTTTGATCGCATTTTGTGACGAAAATATTATTATTAAAGGAAATATTATGTTATCATTGGAAAGGGCATCGTTCAAATTACAACAATAGAACAAAACAGAAAAAAATCACTGCTCACGTGCAGCTTGGCGGGAAGATTTTTGTGGCCTAGCGTCGAACGACTCCACAATTCTCTTAGTTGTTTCTGCATCCTTGCTAATGCGAAGCCTTCCAGAACATTTGATTTTCTGCATCCTTCCAGTTTCCAGCAGTCGTTTTCTCCACTTCCCCACAGTCGACGGCTGCAATGCTAAGTTAAACTCACGTCTTGCCCGTCTTGCGGCCTCACGATCATTAACATACGTTATTGCCCATGCAGCAAATGTAATTTTCTGTTGCATATTGAACATCATTTTGACTAATGACGTAAGTTCAACACTGTTTTGTTTTATTCCATTGTTGTAAATTGAATAATTGCCTTTCCAACTGTAATTTCATATTTCCTGTAATGGTAATACAGGGCAAGTCAAAATGTTGTGCAGGTTTTCAGAAATTTATTATGTGAAATGTAATGAACATATAATATTGTGAGACATATTGTATGAAAGGTAAACTCTCAAAGTTTTTTTTTAAATATTCACAGATGTTCCATGTGAGCGCCTTTTGTTACACGACAGATGTCAAGCCGATATTCAATCTCCTGCCAAACTTTCTGTAGCAGTCCGCGGTCGATATCAGCAATGGCTGCTGTGATGCGGGCACGCAGTTCATGCAGTGTTGTTGGAAGTGGTGGTACGTAAACATGATCCTTTACAAGACCCCACATGAAGAAATCACACGGGGTTAGATCTGGTGAACGAGGTGGCCAATGAATGAGTTGTTGATCACCCTGAGATGCACGGCCTATCCAGCGTTGTGGTAAAGCCGTATTCAAATGGTCTCGAACACTGCCATGGTAATGTGGAGGGGCACCATCCAACTGCAGAATCAAATCTGGACTATCCGCTTCAAGCTGCGGAAGGAGCCATTGTTGTAGCATATCAAGGAAAACATGTCCGTTCACAGTACGTTCATGAAAGAAAAAGGGCCCATAAACCTTTGCATGTGAAATGGCACAAAAGACATTCACTTTCGGAGAATCGCGTTGATGTTCCAGAGTTGCATGGGGGTTACCAGTTCCCCAAATCCTTACATTGTGTCTATTCACTTTTCCTGAAAGGTGGAAAGTCGCTTCATCACTGTAAACTACCCTCTCATGGAACTCATTCTCTTCCATTAATGCGAGAAAATCAACACAGAAGGACGCTCGCAAAGCATAATCGGCGGGTTTTAAGGCTTGAACCAGTTGCAAGTGGTAGGGTTTCATCTGTAAACGTTTCCGGAGAATCCGCCATACAGTTTTTTGTGGTAGTTGAAGTTCTGTCGCTCCCCGGTAGGTGGATTTCTGTGGACTCCGCACGAAGCATGTGCGAACGCGTTCGACTGTCTCTTCACTCGTCGACGGACGGCCAGTCGATTTTCGTTTACAGATACAGCCTGAATCCCTAAATTGTGTGTACCACTTACGAATGGATCTCCCATCCGGCGGGTCTTTATCGTATCTGGTACGGAAATGTCGTTGAACACTAGTCACAGAGTTGTTTACATGGTAATCAAGCACACAGAAAGACTTCTGATCCCCAGTCAACGCCATTTTCCTTTACTGCTCTGCTGTTGACATCTTGCGGGTGAACGCGGAACTTTAGAAGTGGACAACTAAACTTTGAGAGTTTACCTTTCATACAATATGTCTCACGATATTATATGTTCATTACATTTCACATAATAAATTTCTGAAAACCTGCACAACATTTTGACTTGCCCTGTATTTTCATCACAACGCTATCAAACGTATAGCCATATTTATTATTCACCCCGTATATGAATATAAAAAACGTATAGCCATATTTATGATTCACCCCATATATGAATATAAAGTATTCCCAATCGAGGCAGCATAAAATTAATTTCCAGCCTGAAATACTTAGCTGAATGTGTTATTTAGAAAGGGTGGTAATAAATATATATGATACAGGCATAGTAGTATTTGTATCGGGGGAAATAGCAAAATATTAGCGTATTTGATTTTCATTAGGGAGGATTTCTGGTTCAAATCCCGTGTCGACCAACAAGCCTGAAGTTTCCCTAATTTCCTTCATTTCAAGGCAAATGCTGAGTTGAAATGTCTTTATCACAACAATTATCATTTCACAAAAAATTAAATTACTATAGCATATAGAAACACGAGAAAATAATTATTCAGCTTAGTGGGAATTTTGGAATGACCATCACATCGGATTTCTTGCCGTAAAAATTCCGCACAACGCCATGTAGATTGCGTTTTTGCATTCTACCTTTTTTCGATTTTTTAAAAATAGTTTTATTCATTACACCAAGAAGACTTCCAGTCATCGAGAATAAGGTGGGAAATGTTCCGGTAGACGTATGAATTTCCGAGCATACACTAAAAACAGCTCTTTTCATTTTTTCGGAATTTTAGAAATTTTGCCATTGTGGTAAAAACACAAAGAACATTAAATTGGAAAATGAAGTCGGGTAGATAGTGTAGGTGCGGGGTTCTCACTGTAAAAATCATGGATGCGTTCTGCAATCTGCGATTTTACACTTTCCAATTTATCATACATTTTGCCACTTTCGATCATTACATCAGGAAAGGGGACAGTAAATGAGGTAGGAAATTTTGAAATGTCGAATTTTTTGTAGTAAAATTCCCGGATAGAGCCTGAGGACTGTGCTTTTACACTTTCCGAGATATGTTTATATTACTATAATAAAAATGTATTCTTGTATATAGTTATTTTAAGATAATCTAATTCTGTATTGTATTAATAACGAAGGACAACATGTACCCTTAATTGTGAGAGCTATTGTATACCCTTATAAATTTACGTCAAATTGATGGAATAAACGTCGGGTCTGTCGCTGTAAAAATCCCGGAGATTCCGTTTATGTGCTTTTCTAAATTTTCGAAATTTTGTCATTTTCTAAAAGTTTCATTCTGGGACAACTGACCTCCGTTATATCATACCTGTTTGTGTATTTTGAATATTTATTCAATCAGATTCTTTCGTTTGCAAAATTAAACAAAAAAAACCGTTTGGTAAATTTCGGACATTTTTTAACTTTTTTTTAGGTGCATAGACAAAACAGGACTCTAAACAGAATCCAAATTAGGTTTCAAAATATCTCAAATGTTTTTATATTAAAAATTAATCTACAAGCATCTGCCAAATAATATAAAAGTTATTTATTTTGGAAAGTATCCAAATTTAAATTGTGTGGACGTTCCACTTACGCCAGATAATATAAATATCGCTGAATTGTAGGAAAAAGGTTAGGATAAAGACAAGAATATTAATAAAACTAAAAATTAAAATACATTTCTTTAAGCATATTCAAATTCAAAAACTCAAATGAAATTAATTATTATTCAATATTCATTAGTTTTTAATAAAATTCAGATTTGAAAACAAAAATAATTAATGATGATGATAATGATAATATTAATAATAATAATATTAATAATAATAATATTAATAATAATAATAATATTAATAATAATAATATTATTAATAATATTAATAATATAACGTTGTATGCATGAATTTTAGTCCACAATTTGAAGATCGCTTGAAGATCGTCGTGAATGTGTGCCAAATTGACGTCATTTTTCTGTAATATATTTCATAGTTGCTGATGTCATACATGTTGTTTTTCTAAATTGTACTTCTGGCTCTCATTATGGACAATATTAAATTTATTTACTTTAATCAAATCGAAAACAAAACAAAAAAATCAACATAGACTGCAGAAGGTCGCTTTTAAAATGTAGTGATTAATTTAATCCATGATATTTTATTTCATAAATAAGGTTGTTAACCTACAACCCTGACATCAATTCTCTCTATATTCCCTCCTCCCCCTCTCTCTCACACACACACCCCACATGGACCTACACATAGACTACATAATCTCACTACTTCTACAAAGTAGTGCTATTAAATAGAGTTTAACTAACATTTTCGAAGGAAATGTAATAACTAACTAACTCACTGGCACTATCGAACGCGTAGGGTCATGGCAGCGCGCACATTAGCTCTCCATACATCCTTATCCTGAGCTAATGCTTTCCAGTCATCCTCTGTATACTATTTTCCCTCAAATCATAGTTAATGTTATTCTCCGACTCATTCTTGGTCTACCAACTGGGCGTTTTCCCTCTGGTTTTATTATAAGAAGCTTCCATGCACGTCTTTCATTCCCTATTCGTGCCAGCCCATCGCAGTCTATGAAACTTAACTGTTCTTATTATATCTGGCTTCCTATAAAGACCATGTATTTCAGTGTTATGTTCATCTCTCTTTGGACCAAAAATTTTCCTAAGAACTTCATTCTCAAAAACTCGTAATCTCCTCTCCTCCCATGAAGTAAGAGTCCATGTTTAGCATGCATATAATATAACTGGTAGAATAATAGTTTTATATATTTTCAGTTTAACGTGTTTTGAAAGGAATTGGGACGTCGTGAGTCTCTGCAATGCATATTAGCACGGATTTCCAAAATTGAGCCTATGTTTAATTTCTTTGTGGATCTCATTCCTATTTGTAATTGTTATTCCTAGGTATTTGAATTGAGCGACTTCCTCAAACTTTCCCTCATGTGTCATTAGCTGTCCATTTCCATTATATAATGTATTTCGAGGTGTGACCATATATTTAGTTTCATTGATATTTACTTCCAGTTCCAATTTCTTAGCGTTACTCAATAGTTAAACGTAATTCGAAATACATATCTCCAAAATGATAGCCAATTTCACAAAAGTTGAGACTTGAGTAGCGAATTTCTTGAAAGTAGGGAATAATCACATCGGAATATAATATAGCCAGCCGCTCCACCGCTTCAAGTTACTGCATGAAATGTTTTTCGCTCTGCTGATCTTTGTGAGAATGTAACAGAATATTGAGGCGTGTGTGATATTTACTCATAAGGTGTTCCCTCATAATCTTTCACAACGATATCTTGCATATTTACTTATAGGATAAGTCACTAGAAATTTAATAAGGAATCAATCATTTTTTTTAACGTGTCATATAATATAACGGCAATCTTTCATCAATTAGAATCCTTATATAAATATAACCCACCGTTGCGGTCTCGAGGTAGCGTGCTGCCTTGTCACGCAGAGGGCCCGGGTTCGATCCCCGGTCGGGGCTGTTTTTCTGGGTGAGGTTTTATCGGGGTTTATCCTCACCTGTAAGACAAATGTCAGGAGAACTTTAAGACCCGAACGGTCCCCGAAATCATATAGCCATCATCATCTTCATCCTTATCATATATCATCATCATCATCATCCTTCACCGGTGTGGAAAGCAACGGGAACCTCCACACCTATAATTCCCTACTAAGGCTGCAAAGCATGACATGAAAATGCTATGATTGCAGTGAAAGACCTGCCCTGGTACAGAATTACCAAGGATGGATATAAATATATAAGCTATTATATTGGCTGTCATATATATATATATATATATGACTTGGTACGTTATTGCGCTACGAGTTACGCTTTCCAAGGAACCTATAATAAACATTTATTTTTCTTTTATATATATTCTCTATCATGTGTAGTAGCGGGGACTCGGCTCCACTGCCCTCTCGTGGCTACTATAACAAATAAGCAAATTAAGAAGTATATATATATATATATATATATATATATAAAGAAAAATAAATATTTGTGCTAGGATGCCTGGATAGCGTAATTCGTAGTGCAATAACGTACCAAGTTAGAGTTCCTGGGTTGAAATCCCGGTTTTCTCCGGTTGTTAAAATAGTAAAAACAAGTAATATATCTCCACAGTGCACATCAGTTTTATTTATACATTTACCCCTAAAACCTCACCTAATCCTAATGTTATCTTAAAAAGGTATAGAACATTTCTACTTTCATAGCTGCATGTTAAGAACCTCTTAAATGCATTTCTACAATTTTAAGAGACAAATGAAAAGTAAAGAAATTACATATAAATAAATTGAATACATTTTCTTTGATAACTGCTGTTAAATTATCAGATTATTTGCATATAACGCACCATTTCTTTTACACTAACTGAAATCCAGTGCAGTTATATGGGTTTTCATGTTACGTGGAGTTACAGGTTTTCATTTACCAACAAAGATACGTTCTTTAATTGTTCATAAATTATGTACGAGTTGGTATTCGAATGTTTATTTATTGTTGGAAAATGTGAAGATAAATATTGATCCCACTACAAATCTTAGTAAGAGATTAAGTCTCCCATATTTCTAGATAACAGGCATGGGATGTTAGCCGGGTTGTCAGCCCTGCGTGACTATCGCCTTTATCTCCGGAAGATATATCTGGTACTAATTTTCGTTAGGGAATGGATCAAATCCAGAGGCATGGTGCAACTAGAAGGTTAGACTATGTTAAAAATCCTAACCCCGTTGACATTCGATTTATCGGCTTCTAGCGTATTGCCTTAACGCTATGGCCGCCGCAATTTTTTTTCGGAATCAAACCTGGTAGGCTATATAGTAATCAATTAGTAAAATAAGATTGAGCTCGTTAACCAACTGCACTACGGCGTGCCTCCATTGGATATATCGTTAGAGTTTCATGTGATTAGGCATGTTAGTATGTTGAAAGACGGACAGGTGAATGAAGAAAAGTACATAAGTGAGCTACATGGTATAAATAGGAAGCTAGATATAATGAGAACAGTTAAGTCTCATAGACTGCGATGGGCAGGACATGTGGCACGAATGGGGAATGAAAGACGTCCATAGAAGCTTCTTGTAGGAAAACCAGAGGGAAAACGCAAGTTCGTGGACCAAGAATGAGGTGGGAGGATAAGATCCATGATTTGAGTGAAGTAGGTTATACAGGGGATAATTGGAAAATATTAGTTCAGGATAGGGAGCTTATGCCCGCGCGGTCATGAACCTACGGGTTCGATAGAGCCAGTGAGTTAGCTAGTTAATTAGTATGTTGATAGTTACAACTATGCATATTTCAACTAATTTAAGATCGCTATTCCATGCTTTGAGCTTCCTCTAACTCCTTTGCGCGACAGGTCTAGAAGGCCCTTAGCCTACCAGCCGGCTGCTGGCCTCACACCCACATGTGTCAATCACAGAGGTAGGTGATCATCGAGCCAGAGTAGGGGTGACATGTAGTCAGCATGTCGAGTCCCCCAGCCGTTATATCTGGTTTCCTCAACCTGGAGCCGCTACTTATTGTAGCTACCAAATTCCTCACGATGTTGGGTGGGCACCGGTCCCATACTGGCGAAATACCATGAGAAAATTTCTTCCCCATGGAGACTCGAACCAGCGCAAGTCCTGTAGTTCTGCGCCAAGGCTTCTTGAGCTTCCTCTCCCAAGGAATTTACATCCTCTGATATTGTTCATAGGAACATTTCATATAAATTACCTGGGATCAAATCCACATCCATCAAAAACAGACTTTTCCATGAGTATTTTCTATTCTAACAAGCCTATACTATTTTTATAACATGCACAAATGACAACAACAGATGAGCGATAGAACGACAAACTGGGAACTACACAAACCCTGTGTAGCAGATTTAATATATACTTACTACACATACAGGTTAATTGTTCACGGAACTTTATTTCTAAATCTGTAAGTAGTTATAAAGTTCTTCTCTCTGAAGTGGACTGTATATTTAGGAGTTTATTTATTGTGACACAAGGGATTAGACATAGGAAACTAATACTATATTTCATCAAGATAAGTAATCATATACATTACGATCACCACGTGCTCACGTCGTGTTCAGTCCTCTCGTTTAAATTACTTATGCCGAAGCATTCACACTTATATTTCACTTACGAACACCTTATAATGTGCGGCTATTGATCTCTTAGCCTTAATTCTCACTAACAGTTATTTCGAAGCTCTTGTGGATGCTAAACCACTATTGTGCCGAGGAGCACCACAAAACACGACCGCTCTCTACGAGCTACACACACAACAAGAATGATGCGTACACAACGCAGTTCAATCCATGACAAGACTCAGGTTAGCCAACACTGACATATCTAGCTAACCACTCAAGGCAGCTAACCTGAGGCGTCAACACCCTGTAAAAAGAAATGAATTTGTCTATTCTCTGTTGTTTCATCTCTATTTCGGCTTCAATTCGCCTATAGAGAGTTTGCGACTGACAGCATGGTCAGTGCTACCCTAGGACAGAGAAGAGTTTCATAGATAAGTTATAAGGAGATATTAACATTGTTAAAATACTTTATTTTTATTTAGAGTCACTACATTTTGGTCATAATTCGTACAGGATTTTTCGGGCTGCATCGCAAGTCTGTGAATATCAATTGTTTATTCTAATGTATTTTTATTTATAGACGCTTTAATCTCTAAGGTCGTATCGTATCTACTGTATTTTTAATGATAGAATGAAATTATGATTACTATTACATTAATCATAATTAATGCCACGATAATTTCACGAGTCATGAAGTGAGGAGTGAATTTATCTAGAGGATTTGCAAATCAAGAGTGGAATTTGTTAGGACTATTTAACGAATAAAATTAAGCTATTTACTCACAAATCATTATTTAAATACAGTTGTTTTAAAATATTTATATATTTAATGTAAACGACGATGTTTGAAAACAAATGAGAAATGATTGGTTGTGTTTCATTTGTTCATCGCTGCAACTTGATCATGTTATTTATTTTTATTATTGATTTCGTACATCTCAATGATGGATAAATCATATTTGAAGAGAAAAATTATACGCTCAGACCGGGACTTGAACCCGGGACCCTTCGTTCTGTAGACCAAGTGCTCTACCAACTGAGCTACCTGAGCAAGTACCGATCTAAACGTAAATCTTTCTCTATATATGTATATAGAGAAAGATTTGCGTTTAGATCTCTATATATGTATATAGAGAAAGATTTGCGTTTAGATCGGTACTAGCTCAGGTAGCTCAGTTGGTAGAGCACTTGTTCTAGAGAACCAAGGGTCCCGGGTTCAAGTCCCGGTCTGAGCGTATAATTTTTCTCTTCAAATATGATTTATCCATCATTGAGATGTACGAAATCAATAATAAAAACTTGGAAAAAGCCGTACTGGCTGTAATGTATAATTCCCAAATATGTCTTCTTAATAAAGGAGCCGCCATTTGCAAGATAGAAGCATGGCTTCACAGCATTTGGTGGATGGGAATTACAATGTATATAGAGAAAGATTTGCGTTTAGATCGGTACTTGCTCAGGTAGCTCAGTTGGTAGAGCACTTGGTCTAGAGAACCAAGGGTCCCGGGTTCAAGTCCCGGTCTGAGCGTATAATTTGTCTCTTCAAATATGATTTATCCATCATTGAGATGTACGAAATCAATAATAAAAACTTGGAAAAAGCCGTACTGGCTGTAATGTATAATTCCCAAATATGTCTTCTTAATAAAGGAGCCGCCATTTGCAAGATAGAAGCATGGCTTCACAGCATTTGGTGGATGGGAATTACAATGTATATAGAGAAAGATTTGCGTTTAGATCGGTACTTGCTCAGGTAGCTCAGTTGGTAGAGCACTTGGTCTAGAGAACCAAGGGTCCCGGGTTCAAGTCCCGGTCTGAGCGTATAATTTTTCTCTTCAAATATGATTTATCCATCATTGAGATGTACGAAATCAATAATAAAAACTTGGAAAAAGCCGTACTGGCTGTAATGTATAATTCCCAAATATGTCTTCTTAATAAAGGAGCCGCCATTTGCAAGATAGAAGCATGGCTTCACAGCATTTGGTGGATGGGAATTACAATGTATATAGAGAAAGAGTTGCGTTTAGATCGGTACTTGCTCAGGTAGCTCAGTTGGTAGAGCACTTGGTCTAGAGAACCAAGGGTCCCGGGTTCAAGTCCCGGTCTGAGCGTATAATTTTTCTCTTCAAATATGTTATTTATTGCCAAATAGGATAGCAATATTGTAAGAAGTCCACCGCTGTGGTCTCGAGGTAGCGCGCTGCCTTGTCACGCAGCGGGCCCGGGTTCAATCCCTGGTCGAGACAAGCTTCCTGGGTAAGGTTTTTTTCGGGGTTTTTCCTCACCTGTAAGACAAATGTCAGGAAGCTTACGACCCAATGGTCTCCGAAAATCATCCGGCCATCATCATCATCATCATCCTTATTATCACCATCCTTCACCGGTGTGAAAAGCAACGGGAAGCTACCACACCTATAATTCCCTAGTAAAGCTGCAAAGCATAGGATGAAAATGCTATGATTGCAGTGAAAGACCTACCCTCGGACAGAATTACTATGGGTGGATATTATAAGAATGCGCCCTAATGAAAAAATAATGAAACACATCAAACTGTATATTATAACCATGTTATTAATTTATTTTGTTAGTAAACAACTCAGTAAAATCAAGGAATCTGGTCATTATTTGCTATATTGAATGAATTTGTAGGAGAAAAATAATAATGCTCTGAGCTGTTCAGAAAAATAAAGCTCATAAAGAGAAATCGATAAAGAGCGAGGTGAAACACGACTGTGATTGGTTGTAAAACATAATTAACAGAAACGTGATTGGTCATTGACTACCATTTGGGGCGTGAGTTAAATAGTCCTGGTAATGAAATTAGAACTCTGCATTTGCCTTGATTACTGAGGAAAACCAGTTGAATGAAGGTTAATCGGCACGGGTTTGAACCCGAACCTCGAATATTCGAATCTCAAAATTTACTGCATGAGCCAACTTGCTTAAAATTAATGTGTCTTCTGTAAAGGAAATCTTTATTAAATTTATTTATTTATGACATAATAGTTAACGATGAAGTGAGTAATATTAGTAAAACCAAACCAAAATTTTAATTGACATATTAAAATGAAAGCGAAAGTTTTCTGTGAAAAATTGAACTCGGGACTTCTCGAATACAAATCCATGCAAACTCATTCCTTGCTCTCCTAGATAATACAAATAAAAAATAACAGTATAACAGCATTGTTAATATCTTCTTTCGTGTAAGAATTGCGTAAAGGAAAAATTTTATGGTTGAATGTCATACCTTAACCCTTAAATTCGTAATGTATCCTTTTGGTTACATCAGTTGGTTTAATTAATTTAATATTTTTAATAAATCAGAAAAAAACAAACAAAAAGAAACCACTTAAATGTGTGTCTAATTATGCAATATACCTAAAAATAACAGTTATACAAGATTCCGTTTTCAATGCGGTCCTCCTCATTCAAATAACTAACAGAAGAAATTTGACTTGAGCGCTACTGCTCGGGCTTTTGCCTCTCTCTACTCCAAGTTGCAGATGAAATTATTATTTTCTTCGGATTGCTGGCTGAAAATAGTGAATTGGTGAATAGTGTTGTGCAGCATGTCGCTTTTTTCCGGGTGGGGCCTGGCGGCCACACTCACTTAAGAGTATTCAGTGTTTTTTCAGTGAAATTTTTTCAGTGTTGTGTTTATACAGTGGTGTTTGGTTCCTGCAAAGCAACTCTATTAACTGCGAGTGCTTTGTTAAGCCTTGTCTGCTGGTTATTGTGTATTTAGTTCAGTTCAATCAAGCCAAGTGCTAGTGTAGTAATAAGTAATTAGTGCTGAACAGTCTTACCATGACTGCTTCACTAAAATTCGTGAGTGCCGAGCAGGCTATGGAACTTGAGTATGAGGAGCCCTCGGCCTACGAACTTTGGGAAACTGCGCTCAAAAAATTTGAGAGATATGTAGATAATCAAAAATTTCCATCTGAATCAAAATTCCTAGAAGTAGCTAGAGAGGTGCGTGGTTCTATTGTTATAGTTATCAATTTCATAAGCGCGTACCCAGATTTCGGTCAGTCCGATTTTGCTCGTGATGTTACACATGATTGCCTAAAAAGATTAAGTGAGATTAAGCTCAATATGAAATCTAACCAAGATTATTTTGAAAAAATGCTTCATGAATTGAAAACAATAATTATGGATCTTCCTGTATCCTGTTTTTTCAAAGGTGCGAAAAAGAATACAGAATATGTACCTGAAACTAAAAAGATTAAAACACATGAGAAAGAGAAACCATCCCAAAATAGTTCAAATGACAACATGAATACAGTTTCAAGTAAAGAGAAACCATCCCAAAATAATTCAAAAGTTAACATGAATACAGTTTCAAATAAAGTGAAACCAACCACAAATAAGGCAACTAAGGTCACATCACGACAAAATGAGGAGTCGACTGTGCCAGTGCAAAATAAATTTTCAATTTTATCCGAATTACCGGAACCAATGGACACTGTCGACCCTCAGGCTCCTCAACTTGGATCGTCACGGGACAAGCAAACTACAGCAGCTACCAGGCGTAGTAGCCAACCGTCCAGGGAACCTCAAGTAATGCCGCAGCCGAAAAGGGAACCACGCCCACCACCCATAACGGTGATTGGACATGGTGACCTTTCAGGATGAATCGGGAATTAAAAGAAAAATTCGAAAAAGACGTGAAAGTAGTTAAAACCCAGGACGGTTTGAGATACTACGCTACCTCGGAGGCAGACTTTCATCTACTCAAAGAGTACTTCAAAATGCAAAGAAAGAATTTTATACATTTCAACTCAAAAAAGATCTGCCTCTGAGGGCTGTTCTAAAGAGGCTTCCTGCCAGCATCACTGCTGATGAAGTCAAGGAAGAACTTAAAGAACTAGAATATCCAATAATATCGGTAAAGCAAATCACCAAAAAAGAGGAAGAAGTTTATACTCCCTTACCATTATACATCCTGGAACTTCAGAACAATGATGCTGGTAGGGAAATATATAACTTAAACCGCCTCTGTTTGACAGTGGTGGCTGTGGAACCATACAGACCTAGAGCTGGCATGAAGCAGTGCTTCAGATGCCAGAAGTTTAACCATACTTTCATGGGGTGTTCCTTAACCCCATCTTGCGTAATTTGCGCTGGTACTCATAGTCATCGTGAGTGTCCGGTGAGAACCGAGGCACTCACGGACAAGAGCCTGCTGAAGTGCGCGAACTGTGGGGAAGAGGGACATCCCGCTTCCTACCGGGGTTGTGAAGCCTATAAGAAAGCAAAAGAATTTATGAAAAAGAAAACCAAACCAAAGTCCAACAACTCCGGCGTCCCAACCTCGAACTTTCACATCAAAATCTGTTAATCCTACAGTCTCATATAGTTCTATGGTAAACTCTGGCATCACAGTTAAACCTACTACAGGCACTGTCCCATGTCAGCCAGGGTCTGTGGCTGCTATACCAATGACGGATCAGGGACAACAACTTTTCCATAACATTCAGCCTCTGCTGAATGGTCTGTCGACACCTATGGAAAGGTTTGTGTTCCTGACAAATCTAGTGAACTCATGTTTCATATCATCCATACCTGCTACGGAAATGAAAACATAAGCAGCGAGACAGCAAGGCTAAGGAACAAAACCCCATACTGAATAAACACAATGGTGTTTGGCCGCCAAGGGACCTCAACTGGTTCCCAAAAAGCGGCACACTGGGCAATGCTAGTCATTGCCACAAAACAGTCAGTCAGTCAGTCTTTTGCCAATTTAAGGGTTAAAGGCAGATATCGATATTTGGGAAGAAACTATCCTTCATACTTATTTTGGATGTATGTTATACGATAAATTTAAATATCATTTTACATAGTAATATGATCACGTCTGTTTAGAAAATGGCAATTTGGCTGTATGTCCACTTTGAAATCATGAACAATTACAACTTGAACAATAACAAATGCATAGTTATTACATGTGAAGTTTAAAATGACCTTGACATATTGCACGATTATGGAAAATAATAATCTGCATATTAAACAACTGCGCATGTGCTGCAGGTTACCTTCCAAATATTATAAATGAAATTCATCGCTTCATATATCTGGTTGCAATAATATTTTAATGTTTATTAAAACTTTTATATTTCTCATTTAATATGTTAGATTATTAATCCCTACATATTATTACTTGATAAAGAATTGGAATAGGGAAATTAATCTAATTATCGCAAGAACCGTAATTTATTTCATTCCATCTCATTTCAGTATTTTATTCTTCTTCTTCAATCGGCTTTCCCCCACTTATAGGTTTGCCGTCTTCAGTTTTCATTTTCTCTATCATTCCAATCTCCCTCTTCCAAATTCCTATCATCCATTATGGTTCTGACGTAGGTTTTCCATTTCCATCTTGGTCTGCCACGTTTATTTCTTCCTGGGGTGACCATTGGTATATATTTTTTGGCCATCTTTCATTTTCTTTGTACATGGCCATACCATTTAAGCGTTTGATTTTCAATCCTCTTAACAACAGATGTGGTGATATTCATTTCTCTCCAAAGGAATTAATTTCTTATTTTATCTTGTCTAATTTTTTGGAGGCTTCTTCTAAAATAATCAAATTCAACTGTTATAGTGTTATTCTTTTGTAATTCCGTCAAAGACCAAGTTTCACTTCCATATGACAAAATATTCTGTATTATGCTCTTATAAATTTTCATTTAGTTTCCTTTGTAATATTTTTGTTCCAAATTATTTCATGTAATGTCTTAGTTGCATTTTTTGCCATTGCAATTTTAGTCTGTGTATCTCTCTCACAGGTACCTAAACTTGTAATTATTGACCCAAGATATTTAAAAAAATCATATTTTATTGATTTAAAAAATACCGGAAAAGTAACGTTACAATAATAATATTAACAATAATAATAATAATAATGATAATAATAGTAATAATAATATATTTTTTTATATACAGAATTTCAGAAAGAAAACAAGTTCCAGGAAAGAGAATGTAATATTATGGCGACAGAAAAAGAAATTAAAAACATTAAAGAAAAAATCGCCTGGACCTGGAAATGTTAATTTAGAATTAATAAAATGTGGAGGCAACAAAGTTATAATGTAAATAACAAAACCGATGAACAAAATATTGGGAGCGGACAATATCCCAGAAGATATGAAGACAGGTTACCTAGTGTCAATCTACAAGGAAAGGTGATAAGAAACAATGTACAAATTATAGAGGAATAAATATAACAAATCCTTTCATAAAGATATTGGGAAACTTGATAAAAAATGGATTGAAAAGGATTTTAGAGGGTCGGAAAAACAAAGCTGTTTCACGACAGGACGTTCTACAATACATAATATATTTACAACTAGAGAAATTTTGCAAAAATATAACGATAAACAGCAGGATGTGGTTAATATTTAATTTTAGGAAGTTATATTTTGAGGTTATTTTAATTATATTATTTTTGGTCTGGACATCTTACCTCAATATTAATGTTGATTTGTTCTTGGACATGTCCAGACCAAAAATAATATAATAATATAATAATATAATATAATAATATAATATAATATTCCCAGTCTGGGAAAGCTGAAAATAAAACAGAATTGTTTTGAAACATGTCCAAGAACAAATCAACATTAATATTGAGGTAAGATGTCCAGACCAAAAATAATATAATAATATAATATAATAATATAATAATATAATATAATATTCCCAGTCTGGGAAAGCTGAAGATAAAACAGAATTGTTTTGAAACATGTCCAAGAACAAATAAACATTAATATTGAGGTAAGATGTCCAGACCAAAAATAATATAACAGGATGTGGGACTGATTTTTTACGATTTATAAAAAACTTATGATAGTATACCAAGGAAATTATTATGGCAAGCAATGCGAAAAGCAAAGATTAATGAACAAATTATACATATAATAAAAATATATACTTTAATAACAAATGTAGAGTTAAAATGGGCTCAGAACTAACGGAAGAGTTGATAACTACAAAAGGCTTATTACAAGGGTGCACAATGTTACCGACATTATTTCAAATATACATAGATATTGTATTACAGGAATGGACAAAGAAATGTAAACCAATGGGATTAAAAATAAATGAGAACAAATACATACATAACGTATTATTCGCAGATGATCAAGTGGTAGTCACTTCAATAAGTGAAGATGCAAATTATATGGGTAGCAAACTAGATGATGAATACTCAAGATGAGGTTTAGCAATTAATTATAATAAAACAGAATATATGAGCACAAATATATCCGAGGAATTAGAAATAAATGGATACAATATTATAACAGTGGAATATTTTAACTATTTGGGATCAATAATTGAAGAAGATGGATCAACAGAATTAGACATCGAAAAAAGAATAAGAGAGAAAAAGAAAGTTATTGACGCACTAGCTAATACCCGGCGTGCGTTGCTACGCCTAAATAAAAGAAAATGAATGTTTTTTTTTGTGTTTAGTTGAATAAGTAAAACGAAAATTAACTTTTATAAGATTCATGAGTGTTCCGTTGAGGTATTATTGAAAATTAATATAAAATTACACTGGGGAACAAAAAAATATTTTTTTCTTGGTGCCTGAAATTTTTCACCTGATTCTGGGTATTTCGGCACTGCTGATTCCAAAAATGTCATCCATTTTGTTGCAGCAGCTCTAGTTTGCAAGATATTGATGATACTGCTCTTATGTACCACCATTGTAAATCGATTGTTTGCATAATACTAATTGATTTAATCCAAGTTATATTCATGTTGTTGTTGCCGTTTGCATATGTAATTTTACTAATTTGACAATTGTTTATCCTTTTTCTAGACTGACATGGCTTCAACACGAAGAAAATGTGTGAATAATCCTGATGTGTTTTGTTTCATCTGTGGGGAGTACACATTCACTCAACAAAGAAAACCTATAACTGACTTTGTAAGAAGAGCTTATTTGGCCTATTTCAAAGTACAACTGGGAGATCAAGATAAGCCTTGGGCACCTCACATTGTATGTAAAACGTGCACAGAGCATCTACGACAATGGACAAATGGGAAACGGAAATGCTTGAAATTTGGGGAACCAATGATCTGGCGAGAACAAATTAACCATAGTGATGACTGCTATTTTTGTTCAGTCAATGTAAAGGGCATCAATAGCAAAAACCGGAATAGATGGGTATATCCCAATCTACGCTCCGCAAGACGCCCTGTTCCACATTCAGAGGAGATACCTGTTCCAATTTTTACCAGTCTTCCAGAGTCACCAGAAGAAGAGGATGATTCAACTGAAAGCTATTCTGAGGGAAATGACAGCGATTCCCAGGACCTTCATCAGTTTCATCCGGTTTTAGTCAAGCGGAACTGAACGACCTCATAAGGGATCTAAGTCTTCCAAAGAAGTCATCTGAGTTGTTAGCTTCCAGGCTGGCAGAGAAACAATGTCTGTTACCGGGAACAAAGGTCACAGTCTATCGCAAAAGAGAAACAGACTTCCTGCCATTCTTCACAGTAGAAAATCAATTTGTTTTTTGTATGAATGTTGAAGGACTGTTAATGAAGCTGGGTGTAAGAAAATACACACCAAGTGAATGGCGGTTATTTATAGATAGCTCCAAACGCAGCCTAAAATGTGTTCTTTTGCATAATGGGAACATATACAGGTCAATCCCAATTGGTCACTCAGTTTCTATGCGTGAAAATCAACATACAATAGCTACAGTACTAGAGAAGATCTCTTACCGTGATCACCAATGGGTAATGTGTGTCGATCTCAAGATGGTGAATTTTCTTCTAGGACAACAAGGTGGGTACACCAAATACCCATGCTTTATATGTTTATGGGACTCTAGAGCCAAAGATCAACATTGGGTGAGAAGGCATTGGCCTCTTAGAGAAAGCATGACCGTTGGAGAAAAAAACATCGTTGCAGAACCTTTGGTTGACAGAAACAACATCATCTTGCCACCACTGCATATTAAACTTGGTTTAATGAAACAGTTCATCAAGGCGTTGAATAGAGATGGAACATGTTTTGGCTACATATGTACAAAAATTTCCTGCACTGAGTAAGGAAAAAATAAAAGCAGGTATATTGGATGGACCACAAATCCGCCAACTTATTAATGACCATCAATTTCAAGACTCAATGAATGATACTGAAGCAGCCGCATGGTCTTCGTTCTGTATGGTAGTGAAGAATTTCCTTGGAAACTATAAGTCTCCTAATAGTGATGAACTAGTGGAGAATATGCTCACTGCTTTTTGTGCACTAGGTTGTAACATGAGCATCAAATTACACTACCTACACAGTCATTTGGATCGATTTCCAGACAATCTTGGAGATGTAAGTGAGGAAACAGGGTGAGCGTTTTCACCAGAATTAAGTACAATGGAAGAAAGGTATCGTGGACGGTGGGATATACATATGATGGCGGACTACTGTTGGAGCATCCACCGAGAATGTCCAAGATCATTGCATCGGAGGAAATCACAGAAACGGGGATTCTGCGACCTGATGGAGGAAAATTAATGATTCTAACGGAGACTAATGTGTAAATAAATTATGGTAGTTATATAGATACAGTTGTTTCATGAAAAAGAAAGTATTTGTTCTTTTGTATTTAATTGTATGCGAGTAATATAGTTGTATATGTGGACCAGTATTTTTGAACTGGTATATAATTTGAATAAACTCTATCTCAAAAACTAGAGCTGATAGGACGAAACTGAAATCATCTTTGGAATCAGTGACCCAAATATACCCATAAATAGGTGAAAACATTAAGGCACCAAAATCACTGTTCCCCAGTGTTATGAAATATTCACCTGAAAGGTCCGTCTCCTCAACTTAATTATCTAACTGTAGCGTTTTCGGGACTTGTCCGATCATCCTGCCGATGATGGGACGAGTCCCGAAAGCTCTACAGTTAAATAATTAATAAAAGATGAGGAGACGGACCTTTCAGGTGAATATTTCATAATTTTATATTAATTTTAAAAGGAAAATCCATTATAAATTTCTATTCTTTAGATATCCGGTGCTGAGTACCCGGCGTTGCCCGGGAATCTACTTATACCGATCTTAATGAGCTGAAACACGAGAATTAATGTGTTTTATGTTTAGTTAAATAAGTATGAGGAAACATTTATATCGCAATTATTTTTCGATACCGCATGCTGTTTACCCGACGTTGTCCGGGAATCTACTCATCCCGATCTTCTTGGCATAAATGAACCGAAAAACAAAAATTAATGTACTTCTTATGATTATATGAATAAGTAGAATGAAAAATAATTATAAATGTATATCGTAATTATTTTAAGATTCCCCGTGCTAAATACTCGGTGTTGCCCGGGCATCTACTTATCTCGATCTTCTTGGCATAAATGAGCTAAAAGACAAAATTCATTATTTGAGTTATCCGTAAAAGAATACCCCGCCATGTGCTGCTATGCTTCCACAGGAATCTACGTACTTGTCTCGATCTTCTTGGCATCAATGAAAGGCAAACATGGTTATTGTGAGTTATCCGTAAGAACCGTTTTTGTAGACCTGTTTGAGATATTAAATTCTGTGAATATTAATTTTGAATATTTATTATGGTTTAGACAGCATAAGGCATTTAAGCGTCCAAAGAGCTACGTTTTCCACTACAAAGGGCGATTCTTATATATCTCTTATAGCCTGTGTTCATCCCGGGAATCTCCTGAACATTTTGCAAAAAGTCCCATCACAATCGGATCAACGGTATGGCCGCGCATAAAGACGAACAAACAAACAAACAAACATTCATTTTATAGGCCTGTATTAGATTAAAATCTATTTTATGGAGTAAGAGGACTAAATCATTAATGTATATCACAATTCTGAAGAGTATTTTATGATATGGTGTGGAAACATGGGCGTTGAGGTAAAAACACAGAAATAAACTATTAGTCACAGAAATGTACTTTTTAAGAAGATCGGCAAGAATATCAAAATTAGATGAAATAAAAAATAATACAATAAAATAAATAATGAATGCAGAAGAGGATATTGTACAAGAGATTGAAGAAATCCAACTAAGATGGTGTGGACATATAATGAGAAGAAAGGACACAGAAACAAACAAAGAAGTATTGAAATGGATACCTCCTGGAAAAAGGGAAACATGGTAGACCAAAGCCAACGTGGATAAAGGGAATTCAAGTCAACAAGAAGAAGAGAAATATGGCAGAAGCATACATGCAAGACCAGGAAGTGTGGAAGAAAAAAATTGTATATTTTAGTTGAGGATACCTGTGTAAATAACAGAAACAATCCTGAAATAAAACAAATACAAATTTTCAATGTTTGCACATATTTCTGTGCCTAAAGTTGTATTTTCCTTCTCCATTCGTCTCTGTCCATCCACTCCATGTCCTCCAGTCCCCTTGCTCTCATTCCAGTTCTTATTTCTTGCATCCACGAGTTTCGAGGTCTTCATTTCCTGCTTCCAGGCGGACACCAATCCAATGTTTTCTGGGTAACCTTTCCTACTGCATTCGTCGTACATGCCCATAACAATTTAATTGCTTGTATCTTATATAATCTACTACTGAATATATAATATTCATTTTTTTCTCGTATGACAGTATTTCTTATTTTTCTAATTTTGAATATCTTGTTGCTCTCCTAAAAAAATACATTTCCATCGACATAAGTTTTTGTTCTAAGTTTTTGTTGAATTTTCAAATTTCAGCTCCATATGTGACAGTACTTCTATTGAATTATATATTTGCAACTTATTTTTCCTGGTTATATGTCTGTTCCATAAGACTCCATTTATCATTGCTGTTATTGCTCTACCTTATTTATTCTGTTTTTAATATCACTTTCTTATTCATCCTCTTTATTTACTTTTACTCCCAGATTCTCAAATTCTTCACATCCTCTAATATACCCCTTCTGATTTTCTAATATTAAATCTTCGGTTTCTTCACCACATCCTATATAAAGTGTTTTTACTAAATTTATTTTTAAGTCCCAGTTATCGTATTCAATAATTTTCTGAACATAAACTCCATGTCTTCATATTCTTACATAATTATTATCTAGGCATCCGCAAATAACTGTATATATATATATATATATATATATATATATATATATATTGTATCTGTTGCTCCATCTGCAATTAGTACTCCCATTTCTGAACATTTTTTGCTCCAGTTTGACAGTGCTTTATGTATAAATATCTTAAGTAATGTAATATTAATTGTTATTTATATTATTATTCACTCAGTTTTGCAGATGACAAGGTATTAATAACACAAGACCAGGATGACATAGAATAAATGGCAAAAAAAAAACTAAAAAGAAGAATATGGAAAATGGGGACTTTATATAAATGTTGAGAAAACTAAATATATCTGTATATAGGAGAAGAAATGGAAAATATAAATTTCAACAATGGAGAAAAACTAAAACCTAGTATTGAATGCACTTATTTAGGAACAAAATTAGACCATTCAAGCGATAACGCAGTGGACATTAAAAATAGAATCGCACAAACAAAACAAGCAAATAAATGCTTTAAACTCTGTCTAGTGAAGCAAAAATATTACAAAAAATGGAACATTACAAATATATCAAACCATATGATGCTGAAGTCTGGCAAATTCCTACCAGGGAAATGAAAAGAATTTTAAGTACAAAAATGCGTGTTTTAAGAAGATCTGTTGGCAAATCTAGAATGGATACTTACTTACTCACTGGCACTATCGAACCCGTAGGTTCATGGCCGCACGGACATAAGCTCTCCATACATCCCTATCCTGAGCTAATGCTTTCCAATCATTCCCTGTATAATCTACTTCCCTCAAATCATAGTTAATGTTGTTTCTCCCACCTCATTCTTGGTCTACCAACTGGGCGTTTTCCTTCTGGCTTTCCTACAAGAAGTTTCCATGCACGTCTTTCATTCCCCATACGCGCAACATGTCCTGCCCATCGCAGTCTACGGGACTTAACTGTTCTTATTATATCTGGCTTCCTATAAAGACCATGTAGTTCATTGTTATGTAGTCTTCTCCATTCACCTGTCTGTTCATCTCTCTTTGGTCGAAAAATTTTCCTAAGAACTTTATTCTCAAATACTCGTAATCTCCTTTCCTCCCTTAAAGTAAGAGTCCATATTTCGCACCCATATAATATAACTGGTAGAATAATAGTTTTTATATATTTTCAGCTTAACGTTTTTTTGAAAGGAGTTGGGACATCAAAAGTCTCTGCAATGCATAATAGCATGCATTTCCAGAATTGAGCCTATGTTTTAATTTCTTTGTGCATCTCATTCCTATTTGTGATTTGTTCCTAGGTATTTGAATTCAGCCAATTCCTCAAAATTTCCCTCATTTGTCATTAGCTGTCCATTTCCATTATATAATGTATTTCTACGTGTGACCATATATTTAGTTTTACTGATATTTACTTCCAGTCCTAATTTCTTAGTGTTACTCAATAGAGTGTGCGTGTTGGCCTTTAGTATCTCCTCGCTATCGGCCAGTAGTACTACATCATCAACATAAACTAACAGCTTATTAATACCATTCAGTTGTAGGCCTTCCTCATTCTCTAAAGATTTAATGGCATGCTCTAGTACAAAATTAAATAGTAGAGGAGATAGTGCATCTCCTTGCTTCAACCCATTCTGGATTTCAAAAGTGTCTGAAAACTGTTTGCCTACACGCACCCTACTATTTGAGCCATTTAGACACATTCGTATATGTCTAACTTTTTAGGAATTCCGAACTCCAGCAGGATACTATATAACTTCTCCCTCTTAATTGAATCATATGCTTTTTTGAAGTCTACATATAGTTGATGTACAGTACCATTATATTCCCATTTCTTTTCTAAAATCTGTCTTATACTAAAAATCTGATCTGTTGTAGACCTGTTTCTTCTAAATGCACATTAATGATCTCCTAGAATGTCATCAATATAGGGAGTAAGTCTGCTTACTAATATATTTGTCAGAATTTTGTACGAAGTTGAAAGTAATGAGATGCCCCTGTAGTTGTTGCAATCAGTTTTATCTCCTTTCTTATAAATTGTTACGATAATTGATTCCTTCCATTCATCTGGAAGATCTTCTTTTTCCCAAATCATAGTAAGCAACCAGCGTATCTTGTCCATCAATTTTTCTCCCCCTGATTTTATCAGTTCTGCTGGGATCTCATCTGAACCTGATGCTTTATACATCCTCAATTTTTCAATTGCCATTTCAACCTCTAATGCACTTGGCTCTGCGACTAGCATTTCTGCTGTCTGTAACTTATCCTCCTCAATGTCCTGTTCTGTATGTACATTTAATAGCTGATTAAAATAACTTTTCCATCTATTTAATATACTCTTGGAATCTGCAATCATATCCCCATTTTCATTCCGAATTATATTTGTTCTAGCCTGAAACCCTTTCTTCTCTATACTAATTCCCTGATATAATTCTCTAAAGTTCCTATTTTTTGCATTCATTTCAAGATCATTAATTTTCTCTCTCAAATATTCCCTCTTCTTACTCTTCAGTAACTTGGTGGTTTCCCGTCTAACACTACCCAATTGCTCTAAATTTACCTCATTTGGCTCGTGTAACCATTTCATTTTTGCTAGCTTTCTTTTCCTTACGATGTCGGCACATTCCTCATGAAACCATTTCTTGTTTTGCCTCTTTTTTAAACAACCAATGCTTTCTGATGCTGACAATTTAATAGTATCTCTTATAGCCTCCCATTCTTTATTTATATCAGTTTCTTCTTCGTTTGCCACATTGTCATCTGAAGATTCCAGTACTTCAAATCTATTAGCAATTTTGATTTGGTATTCTTGCCGCATTTCATCATTTTTCAAGTTTTTTAATTCATATTTTACAGAATCATCTTTAGCGTTTGTTCCTCTCATAAGCGATAGCCGTTGTCTGATTTTCACTCTGACCAGATTATGATCCGAATTGCAGTCTGTCCCTCTAAACTGATTTAACATCGATGATGCTACTGTGCCAGCGTTTATCCACTAATACATGATTTATCTGGTTCCGAGTTCTCCATCTGGGGACGTCCAGGTGTATTTATGAATATCCTTATGCTGAAATGTTGTACTCTTAACAATGAGATTCTTTGATGTGGCAAATGTGACTAATCTAACCCCGTTGTTACTATCTTCATGAAGACTGAATTTGCCTATTGTTGGTTTGAATATATCTTCCCGCCCCACTTTTGCATTAAAATCTCCTAAGACAATTTTCATATGATACCGTGAAAGGCTATCAAATAAGCATTCTAATTCGTCATAGAACTCATCCTTGATCTTGTCATCTTTATCTTCTGTGGGGGCATGTACATTTACAATTATAAAATCATGTCGTTTACCCTTTAGAATTATGTATGATATCCTATCACTAACAAACTTAATATCTCGGATAGCGGATAGGATCCTCCTTCTGACTAAAAAACCCGTTCCAAATGCAGGTCTTTCTGCACCCCCATAGTATAATGCAAAGCTTCCTGATTCCTGACTACCTTCTCCTGGCCACCTAACTTCCTGTAAAGCGACTATATCCAAGGGCGATTTATCCAATTCCCGCGTTAATATCTCTAGTGCCCCGCTAATGTATGAAGTCCTAACATTCCATGTTCCTAGGAACATGTCCCTGTGTTTGAGCCTTTGGCATGGGTTCCCTGAAGTAGTCCCCGCCCGGAGAACCGAATGGGGGACTATTTGACCTCCGGAAAATTTTACCCCAGTAGAACCCATGTCCGCATTTCTTGACGGTTGTATTTTTACGGTGAAAGATCGTCACTCTATCGACCAAGGTACTTATTTCGTCTGGCTTATCACCTTCGACCAGTCCGGCATGGGTAACCCTATCGGCAGCAATGCTACCGCCGGCATAGCTCTCAGGATCATTTAAGCACACAAGCCACTCCACCACGACAAGGTAAAGATCTAGAATGGATAGTATGCGAAATAAAGAAACAAGGAAAATTATGTGTGTGCAAGAGGAGCCGGACATTATAGAAAAGAAAATATTACTGTGGTATGGCCATGTCAAAATAATGCCAGTGCAAAGATTGCCTAAAATTGTTATAGAATTGATCCCAATGGAAAGGAGGAAGAGAGAAAGATCGAAGAAAACTTGGATAGAAGGGGTACAAGCGGCTATGAATATGAGAGGATTTGAGGAAGATCAATGGATAGACAGAGAGGAATGGCGTTTGTTTTCCGGAAGACGGCGACAGCTGCCATGATACCGGACGACGACGACGATGATGATGATGATGATTATTATTATTTATTATTATTATTATTATTATTATTATTATTATATAAATAATGGGCCCTACTATCACCAGCTTATGAATAAACCATAATAGACTTTAACAAGGCTCAGAATTAATAGAGGATATTTTACAATGTTTGGTTTTATACACCAGTTGAAGGTAAAGACGAATTAAATGAAGAATTCCATGACAACTCTTCAAAAGGTTATTGATAAAATTAATAAAATGATTATCTGATATTGATAGGAGACCTAAATGCCCGAGTTCGTAATAACAGAATCATTAATGTAATGGGCCCACACGGAGAAGCTGTAATTAATAATAATGGACTGGAATTAATAGACTTTTGTACATAGTAAATAAATAAAAATATTATATCGTAACGTTTTTCTCAGCGATTCAGGCAAATGGTGGGTTAGAAATCCAGTACGTATACTGATATATTACATCTTAAATCTATATATAGTGTAAAGTACAGAAGGCGCTAATTTACCAGTGTGTACTGGCTCCTAAAATACAACAGTCAAAGAGATGGATGATCATTTAGCCGAGACAGAACCCATGTGGTCAGCATGTTGGAACTCCCAATCGTTTAGAGCTAGTTTTCTCAACCTGAAGTTGCTACTTATCCAAGTACTCAAATGAGCACAGGTCTAATACTCTAGCTAATATTCTGAGGGAAAATGTATTTCCGCTCGAAGGCTCAAACCAGCACACTGCACAGCGCGTTGTAGTTCTGCGTTAAGGCCG
This sequence comes from Diploptera punctata, assembly GCA_030220185.1. Lineage (NCBI taxonomy): Eukaryota > Metazoa > Arthropoda > Insecta > Blattodea > Blaberidae > Diploptera > Diploptera punctata. The sequence goes on along the minus strand of JASPKZ010010652.1, from coordinate 1,576,626 downwards.
GGTGATGACCTCTGAGCCACAGTAAAGATGACATTACACATTGTCTGCCATCTAGCGTTGTTTTTAAGAACAAATTCGAATATCGGTTTCAATGGCTCATAAGTATTTCCTAGCAGCATTATATTCCACTATTGAATAAAAGCTTTCCATGTTCTCTTTTTGCATCCATGGAATTCTGATTATTTTATAGGTTCCATTTATTCACTCCTCCTCATTATTAAACAATTTTTATATCGTTTTAGAGTACGTTATAGAAATGAGATCACTGCAAGAGTCTTTGAAGAAAATATACTTCCAAATTTCACATAACATAAATTAATTAAAAATTCTTTAGAAAGCGATCTTTTTACTTTTCCTTTAATATCTTCCTAATATATTTTGCTTCTCGATTAGTCACGGAATTCCAAAATCGATCTTTAAATATAGTCCTAGTTTTAAATCAATACATCTTCAATTTAGTATTGATATCTCTATTGTTGATACTAGAAAAACCTCGGAATTTATTTCACCGAAATCAGAAAGTTTTCATGCTATCATTTCTATTAGAGTAAAATTATAATTAACAAATCTTTGGCACGATAGCTCCCAAAAACAGAGACCAACTGAAATGAATTCTGTTACTGCTTAGCAGATGCCATATTTTACCTGGCACAGTTAAGGCCTTAAGGCCTTGTCTACCACTCAACCAGGTTTTAAAAAATACAAACAATATTCTTACATCTAATTACATTAAAAAATAAACATTACATGGTATGTCTACAATATTATCATTTACAATTTTTTTATTTAATCTAGATTTAACGAGTGAAGTATAAAATGAACATGATAGAAACATGGGAAAAAATATGTATTATATCCATTAAATGTATTAATGTTATTAATAGATTTTTTCATTATTACAGTATAATTATTTAGGTTGGCAACCCCGAAATGTAGAATGTTGAACTTTCAATCATGGTCGTCATTGCTGTAAGTACGACAAAACGCACTATCACGCAAAAAAATCTATTGAATATACAGTATCCAGAATTACTTCCTATATTGATGACGTAATAGCCAATCATCGGTTTGGGTTAAGAAGAAATAAGTAAAAATAAGATTTTTATTATAAGACAAGTTTTAAGAAAAAAAAAGATAATATAACAGCATTGTACATTAGCTATAAGTAGACTTCAAAATGTACACAATTCAGTGGAGAGAGAGAAAAATTATTTATTATTCTGATGGAATTCGAATTTCCTTAAAATTTAGTCTTATTGGAATGTGTCTAAATGACATAAAGAGTAGGATGCGTGTAGGCAAAGAGTTTTCTGATACTTTTGAAATTCACAATGGATTAAAGCAAGGATATTTACTATCTCCTTACACTATTGAATTTTGTTCTAGAGCTTGCCATCAAATCTTTAGAGGATAAAGAAGGTGTACAACTCAAAGATGCGTAGTATAATTAGGCAACAGCGAGGAGATACCAAGGGCTAACACATACATTCTATTAAATGGAAATTAGGATCTGAGGTAAATAGCAATAAAACTAAATATATGTCCACGAGGGTCGAAATACATTATATGAAAATGGGCCGTTAACAACAAATGAGGAAAATTTTCAAGAAGTAGATGAATTTAAATATCTGAACATTAACTATAAATAGGAATGAGATGGAGAAATAAATTAAACATAAACTCAACTCTGGAAAACCATACAGTTAAAAATTACAAGAACTCTTGTCTCCCCAACTTATCTCAATTTTTTTAAACTGAATATATTTAATTTTCCAGTTATATCGATGCAAAACATGGACACTTAATTTTAAGGAAAAAAAACATATTATGAGTATTTGAGAATAAAATTCTTAGGAACATATTTAGATCTAAGAGAAATGAACAGACAGATGAATACGTAGAGAAGGCTATATATCAGTGAGCTACATGACTTTTATTGGGAAACATGCTGTAGTAAGTACGTAAATATCGTGGAGTGCGGTAGGCTGGACTTGTGACACAAATGAGGAATTAAATAGTAGCATGGAATATTCTTGTTGGAAAGCTAGAGGGAAAGCGTTCAATAGGGAGGCCAAGAATGAGGTGGGAGAATAACATTATTTAAGGGGTAGTGAATTATGCAGGGGATGATTAGAAAGCATTTGCATAGGATAGTGATGTTAGGATAGCTTACGAATCTCCCAATTCCATAGTGCCAGTGAGGTAGTATATATATATATATATATATATATATCCATATATCCATATATCCATAGTAATTCTGCCCGAAGGCAGGTCTTTCACTGCAATCATAGCATTTTTCTTGCTATACTTTGCAGTTTTACTAGGGAATTATAGGTGTGGTAGCTTCCCGTCGCTTTTCACACCGGTGAAGGATGATGATGATAATGATAAGGATAATGATGATGGTTGGATGATTTCCGGGGACCGTTGGGCCCTAAGCTTCCTGAAATTTGTCTTACAGATGAGGAAAAACCGCGAAATATACCTCACCAGGAGCCTGTACCGACCGGGAATCAAACCCGGGCCCGCTGCGTGACAAGGCATCACGCTACCTGGAAACCACATATAGCCTATATATTCTTCTTATTTCAGGCTATAGCCTATTTATCTATTCGTCCCTCTATTTATATTTGTTCATTCATCTAACTATCCTTCCTTACATTCTATCTCTTCATATATCGATGCATATCTATCCACTCATGTCTTACATAGGCTAAATCTGTCAAGACGTGGCTGGCTAGTAGTTACAGCTGCATGTGTTTACGCAGTAAGAACATTTAATTGAGAAAGAAGAAGGTGCAGGTAGGAAATAATGTGGGTCTCCTTGACCCAGAGCGGTCGGCCCGACTTCTTGGAATGCTTCATTTTGTTTCGTCTTTTCTTTTTGTTAAAAATCTACTTTCACTCTCAGGATCATCTCCACATCACGTGGTCTCCTTGTACACTCAGCCACATACTTATATCCATTTTATTATTAATAATAATAATAATATTATTATTATTGTTATTAGATTATTATTATTAAAAGCAGATGCTTATTCAGCGTGTATTGGTGTAATAATTTCCTTTGTTGGAGTAGTAATATTTATTTTCATAAACATTATTAATATTTAACATAGTATATTAACTATTTAAAAATATTAATAAAATTAATTTTGAATAAATCAAGTCCTCATGAATCGCACATTATTTTAAATTTTTATATCTAAAAACAAAATGATTCGAAAACATTTCAGCTATTTTTACACGCTTTATATTAGCTTGACCTGTATCTATCTATCTATCTATCTATCTATCTATCTATCTATCTATCTATCTATCTATCTATCTATCTATCTATCTATCTATCTATCTATCTATCTATCTATCTATCTATCTATCTATCTATCTATCTATCTATCTATCTATCTATCCATCTATCCATCTATCCATCTATCTATGTAACGGAATCTTTCAACGCGATTTTCACCCACTTAAAATCATTGGATCGACTTGAAACTTTGTATACTTGTAGAGGACCCGTGACAATACAATAATTTCATATTTATTTTCTAAAATCCTGGCCATAATCATCAGAAAATCAAAAAAAGTGTTTTTGTATCAATGTAACGGAATCTTTCAACGCGATTTTCACCCGCTTAGAAACAGTGGATCAACTTGAAACTTTGTATACTTGTAGAGGACCCGTGACAATACAATAATTTCATATTTATTTTCTAAAATCCTGGCCATAATCATCAGAAAATCAAAAAAAGTGTTTTTGTATCAATGTAATGGAATCTTCCAACGCGATTTTCACCCACTTAGAAACATTGGATCCACTTAAAACTTTGAATACGTGTAGAGGACCCGTGACAATACAATAATTTAATATTTTGTTTCTAAAATCCTGGCCAGAATCATCCGGAAATAAAAAAAAATGAAAACTGGTATAATAGGTTGCGGACTTGTCGACTTTTTAGTTAATCGTTGTAAGAGCTCAGTTGGTAGAGCAATGAACTCTTAATGGTATATAATTTCAGTAATGCGTACGTCGCTGGTTCAAATCCGGCTGGGAGGGTTTTTTTTATAGAAGATTATTACTTTTAGCTCATACTACAATAGTATTGAATTTAAAGATATTTACATTTTTATCTTATTCTGTAAAATATTAAAACTAAAAAATAAAAAATAAATAATAGTTTTAAAAAACTAAAACAACACGCTTTATTAGAAAACCGAACTCAAAAATGAAAAATAATTTTAATTTCCAACACGCTTGGGATAAATTTAAAGTGGTCAACAAAAAAATCATCTCCAACACATATAGAATAAAACTACAATTATCAACAAAAAGAAAATAATTTTACCATCAAAAGCGTGGGGTGCTCTATATCAATTAATATATTTGATAATAAACAGATATTGGTAAAAGTAAATTCTTTAAGAAGAACATGTAAAAATCATAAAAAGCACCCCACGCTTTTGATGGTAAAATTATTTTCTTTTTGTTGATAATTGTAGCTTTATTCTATATGTGTTGGAGATGATTTTTTTGTTGACCACTTTAAATTTATCCCAAGCGTGTTGGAAATTAAAATTATTTTTCATTTTTGAGTTCGGTTTTCCAATAAAGCGTGTTGTTTTAGTTTTTTAAAACTATTATTTATTTTTTATTTTGATCTTGATTACGTAAAATGTTCTGTTGATCTTCAATAATTTCAAGACTTGTGAAAGGAGGGGCAATCCTATAATTTATAATAATAATAATAATAATAATAATAATAATAATAATAATAATAATAATAAATAGTCTTCTGAGATATGGTCTTAAAGCATTCTCTTCACTCAACCTACAAAAATATACACAGTAAAAATGTACAGTTATACTAAAATTGAACAACCTGTAATAAATTTCCTTCCTTTGAACTAGCACTAATATACAAATTATAAAAAAAATATTATTTTTTTATTAGGAATACTTCACAATACAATAGTTTTCCTTCAACCCAAAGCAATTCATCGCCAGAGGTTTCTGCCTAAAGCATCTTCTTCCCTCAAATTTCTAGATTCTATACTTCTCCTCATTTCATTTATCTTACGTTTTCTAGTTCGCCTCTTCCACTTTTCTATTAGCTTTCCAATAATAATAATAATAATAATAATAATAATAATAATAATAATAATAATAATAATAATAATAATAATAATATATAGTGTTCTGCCCAAGAGCAGGTCTTTCACTGCAAACTCAGCATTCTCCACCCATTCCTTAAGTCGGCTTTCGTTTTTGTATCCTCATACAAACCATTTATTGTATAATAATAATAATAATAATAATAATAATAATAATAATAATAATGACAGGTGAATGGAGAAAAAAACCCAAACAACGTTTATTTTACAACCAATTTTTATCAATAAATTATATACCCGAAGAAGCCCGTAATAGTGAGTTACATGAAATGTATAAGAAGCCAGATATAATAAGAACAATTAACTCTCGTAGGCTGCGATGGGCAGGACATGTGGCACGTATGGGGGATGAAAGAGGTGCATGGAAGCTTCTGGTAGGAAAACCAGAAGGAAAACGCCCAGTTGGTAGACCTAGAATGGTGTGGTGGGAGAATAACATTATCCTTGGTTCGAGGGAAGTAGATTACACAGGGGATGATTGGAAAACATTAATTCAGGATAGTGAAGTATGGAGAGCTTATGTCTGCACGGGCATGAACCTACGGGTTCGATAGAGCCAGTGAGTGAGTTATTTAATTAATAATAACTTTTATTATTATTATTATTATTATTATTATTATTATAACTACTATTATTATTACTATGATGATGATGATGATTATTATTATTATTATTATAACTATTATTATAATTATTATTATTATTATAAAATAATAAACAAACAAGAATTACTAATTAATAAATGCACATTAAGCATGAATTTATTCTAGTTAAAGGTAAGATTAAGAAGAAATGTTCATCATAAAGTGTAGCACAAAAAATTAGAGATTTGTGGTTCAAATAACACTGAGCAACAAAAAAGAAACGTTTTTTTTTTGTCTCAGAAAGAAAAATATGTGATTGTGATAGTATTTTTTTCTCCTGAATTTAAATATGATATCCGTTTTTCTCCATCACGCAAGGTTTCCGAGAGACAGAAATTTATAATTTCAAACACTTTAATATTTTCTAAATTCGTAACTACACACTATTCGAACATTCGGACTCACCTAGAAAGTAAGAAATGACGATTTTCTGCCATATTTCGCCTGTGGAGCATCCCTCTTGATGATCCAACAATAATCGGCCAGCATATTAGGATTCCATTTGCCTCGATATCTCTTTTCCATAGCTGAAATCATTTGAGTTAGCTCATTTGGTTTTAGTTTACAGTGGACAAATGGACGAAATAACGTTTATAAAAAAAATTATTTCAATCCATTAATTGAAATAGAAATAAAAACAAACTGTGGGTTAAGGAAAAATTCCGAATACATATTTGAAAACACGATAAAAAAAACTGCATTAAGTACAACTATTGATATTCATGAGACAAAAATCATGTTGACCAGTTTAATGGTTGAGATTTAAATGTGTTTTTATGATGTCAGCAGTTAAAATGTGATTTTTACTGATGTATTTTATTTTTAAAATATACAACACACTCTAAACATTGTAATTAGTTTTTGGTAGTTTATTTTATCCCAATTATTTCTAGTTTATTTAATGAATATTATAATCAACACAGCATTTGTTACACAATTTTGTAATGATCACCTCGATAAAACATGGAAACTTAAATTTACTTGAAACACTGCATTAGAAACTGATGCAAATAAAAGCTTGTATACAAATTTATATATTTTTTGCTCAGGAAACTTTAAGATACAAATAATCTGGCCACCATAAACATCCAAATTATACACACCTTATTTAATATGAATGAATTAATGGTGTACTCGTGTTGTCTAGGAGATGGTGTGGCACTGAGCTCATCACTCCATGCCCTTTTATTGAAATTGATATTTGTGTAACCCAGAGTTAAAATCCTCTCCTTACAGATCAAGTCGCACTAAGGGCCAGGTGTAGTGGAGCACGTAAAGGTACCTACTTACTTACTTACTTACTCACTGGCACTATCGAACCCGTAGGTTCATGGCCGCACGGACATAAGCTCTCCATACATCCCTATCCTGAGCTAATGTTTTCCAATCATTCCCTGTATAATCTACTTCCCTCAAATCATAGTTAATGTTGTTCTCCCACCTCATTCTTGGTCTACCAACTGGGCGTCTTCCTTCTAGCTTTCCTACGAGAAGTTTCCACGCACGTCTTTCATTCCCCATACGTGCAACATTTCCTGCCCATCGCAGTCTACGGGACTTAACTGTTCTTATTATATCTGGCTTCCTATAAAGACCATGTAGTTCATTGTTATGTAGTCTTCTCCATTCACCTGTCTGTTCATCTCTCTTTGGTCCAAAAATGTTCCTAAGAACTTTATTCTCAAATACTCGTAATCTCCTTTCCTCTCTTAAAGTAAGAGTCCATGTTTCGCACCCATATAATATAACTGGTAGAACAATAGTTTTATATATTTTCAGCTTAACGTTTTTTGAAAGCAGTTGGGACATCAAAAGTCTCTGCAATGCATAATAGCATGCATTTCCAGAATTGAGCCTATGTTTAATTTCTTTGTGCATCTCATTCCTATTTGTGATTATTGTTCCTAGGTATTTGAATTCAGCCAATTCCTCAAAATTTCCCTCATTTGTCATTAGCTGTCCATTTCCATTATATAATGTATTTCTACGTGTGACCATATATTTATTTTACTGATATTTACTTCCAGTCCTAATTTCTTAGTGTTACTCAATAGTGTGTGCGTGTTGGCCTTTAGTATCTCCTCGCTATCGGCCAGTAGTACTACATCATCAGCATAAACTAACAGCTTATTAATACCATTGAGTTGTAAGCCTTCCTCATTCTCTAAAGATTTAATGGCATGCTCTAGTACAAAATTAAATAGTAGAGGAGATAGTGCATCTCCTTGCTTTAACCCATTCTGGATTTCAAAAGTGTCTGAAAACTGTTTGCCTACACGCACCCTATTCGTTGAGCCATTTAGACACATTCGAATAAGTCTAACTTTTTAGGAATTCCGAACTCCAGCAGGATACTATATAACTTCTCCCTCTTAATTGAATCATATGCTTTTTTGAAGTCTACATATAGTTGATGTACAGTACCATTATATTCCCATTTCTTTTCTAAAATCTGTCTTATACTAAAAATCTGATCTGTTGTAGACCTGTTTCTTCTAAATGCACATTGATGATCTCCTAGAATGTCATCAATATAGGGAGTAAGTCTGCTTACTAATATATTTGTTAGAATTTTGTACGAAGTTGAAAGTAATGAGATGCCCCTATAGTTGTTGCAATCAGTTTTATCTCCTTTCTTATAAATTGGTACGATAATTGATTCCTTCCATTCGTCTGGAAGAGCTTCTTTTTCCCAAATCATACTAAGCAACCAGCGTATCTTGTCCATCAATTTTTCTCCCCCTGATTTTATCAGTTCTGCTGGGATCTCATCTGAACCTGATGCTTTATACATCTTCAATTTTTCAATTGCCATTTCAACCTCTAATGCACTTGGCTCTGCGACTAGCATTTCTGCTGTCTGTAACTTATCCTCCTCAATGTCCTGTTCTGTATGTACATTTAATAGCTGATTAAAATAACTTTTCCATCTATTTAATATACTCTTGGAATCTGCAATCATATCCCCATTTTCATTCCGAATTATGTTTGTTCTAGCCTGAAACCCTTTCTTCTCTATACTAATTCCCGATATAATTCTCTAATGTTCCTATTTTTTGCATTCATTTCAAGATCATTAATCTTCTCTCTCAAATATTCCCTTTTTACTCTTTAGTAACTTGGTGGTTTCCCGTCTAACACTACCCAATTGCTCTAAATTTACCTCAATTGGCTCGTGTAACCATTTAATTTTTGCTAGCTTTCTTTTCTTTACAATGTCGGCACATTCCTCATCAAACCATTTCTTGTTTTGCCTCTTTTTTAAACAACCAATGCTTTCTGATGCTGACAATTTAATAGTATCTCTTATAGCCTCCCATTCTTTATTTATATCAGTTTATTCTTCGTTTGCCACATTGTCATCTGAAGATACCTACAAAAGGAAAAAAAAAAATATATATATATATAATTCATTTGCATAAATATATAAAATCTCACACAGTATTTTTTTTCAGGTATGTGGTGCAGAGATGTACAACTTGCAGTATTTCTCAATTATTCCAGGTAAAATACATTAGAACTGATCTCACTTATAATTTCGTTATAGATTTGCATGCTTAAGAGTTAATGGAAAACCCAGAAAAATAATTAAACGTGGGTAAATTTTTGGACAAGAAGCGAAAAATAAAATCAATACTCAATCGTAAATAAATAGATATGTAAGAAAAATATAATATTATGTATTAATACTTAATAACTATACGTAACTTAATTAATGTATAATGTAATTGTATTGTTATCTGTTGTGTTGTTTTTGTTTTGTTTTTTATATTATTGCTAGACATTATTTTATTACTATGGACTATCAACAGCACGTACGCCTTGCTGCCCGTGACATCCATACTTATAAATAACATTGTGCTTACAATTGAATAAGTTGAGATAAAACGAGGTAATTTTGCTTATATACGAGTATATGGATACGGTTTGTTTTGTGATGGCAGTATACCAGCCGACTATAACGTATATTGACGGCAGAATAAAAGTTGATACTCATAAATTTGATGTTTAAGCGACTTCCTATAATATACTGGTAAATCATTAGGTTTCATTTTTACAAATATTTATTTTTAACATAACGATCCAACATGAGTTAAACATTGCGTCTATTTAACATTACACTTTTGCAACAAGTCATAGAACCATGACATTAGTGTTGTTTGCATTATTATAAGAAAGTACTATACTAATATTTTGGGAATGTTATTCTTCTTCGTTACGGTTTAGTCTTTTTTCTTAACCTGTTCTGGCTCCAAATTCCTGCTGTTTCCATCTATTCTTTGGTCTTCCCAAGCTTCTTCTTCCTTGTGGTGAATAGTTGTATGCTGCCTTTGGTATTCTATTCTCATTCATACTTGCTAAGTGTTCTTTCCATTTTGTTCTGTATTTCACTATTGTTGTGTTTAATTCCTCTGCTTTTAGTTGCTGTTTTATTTCTGTATTGTGTTTTTTGTCTGTTCTTTGAAAGGGAATTTATTAAAAATGTTAAATGTACGGTCTTCTTGCACGTCATGGAATTAGGCCATAGACCTCTTTCCACATCAAGAGACCGTATCCCTCCATCTAGTTATGGGGCGGCCAATATTTCTTCTTCCTTCTGGGTTGGTAGTGAAGCAAAATTTGTGGGAGTCTATTTGGTGTCATTCTTTTTGTGTTGGAGACAGTTGGTTGTTGAATTTTGAATTTTATCCATAACACTGTAGAGGTTTAATTTGGTTCTTATTTCTTATATAATAATGTATTGCTTGCTACTGAACGTAAGCATTTCATTTCAGTTACTTATATTTTCCTTTTATCTGCTCTATTAAGTGTTACAATTTTCACGAACATATGTTAACGTAGGTACTTTATTTAATTGATTGCTATATTTTTAGTAATTATCTTTAATAACTCAGCCATTTAACGTCGCAATTTAAAGCTAGGCGTGAAACTGACAACAGATTTTACCACTCTTATTTCAAGGGTGGATTTCTCTTACTTGAAACATATCTACGACTATTTAATTCATGCCACAAATGCTAGTCAATGGCCAATCACGTTTCAATGAATGTTGTTTTACAACCAATGACAGTCGTGTTTCACCATCGATTTCTCTTTATCAGCTCCTGCTTTTGTGATAAAGAAAGCTCCTTCTCTTGAATGTTCTGAACAGGTTAAATAATTATTTTTCTCCTACAAATACATTGAATATAGCAAATAATGAAAAGATTCCTTGATTTTACTGAGTTGTTTGCTAAAAAAATAAATGAATAACCCGTAATGTTGATTATGGCATATACTTTCATGTGTTTCATTATTTCTCCACTTGGGTGCACTCTTACAATATTGCGATCTTATTTGGCAATAAATAATATGATCAAGCAGCAGTGAATGAACATAACCTCACATTTCGGGTTTGTTTTCAAACATCGCCGTTTACATTAAATATATAAATATTTTAAAATAACTATAGTTAAATAATGATTTGTGAGTAAACAGCTTAATTTTATTCGTTAAATAGTCCTAACAAATGCCACTTTTGATTTCCAAATTCTCTAGATAAATTCACTCCTCACTTCGTGAGTCGTGAATTTATCGATAATTTGGAAATAACTCGTGGCTTTACTTATGATATGAGATCGTTACTTCCACTCCTTCTCAGAATTGTTATCTCCTTAAACACCCATTCACAATGGCCGGGAACTTCGAACTGGAGGCGAAGATGGTAACCACAGCTAAGAGCCAATGATGACAGAACACAAAGGTTAATGATATTAGTGGTTCTGCGGTTAGGTACCCGTATCACAAGGTGAAGTATATATGTGTTATTTGTTCCTTTGCACCTCATGTGAACGAACATACGTAGGATGTACCAAAGCATGAATGTTCTGGCGAATAAAATAACATAGGCTGAAATAAGCCATCAAGAACCTACTTCAACTCTGGTACAACATATGAAACAGAAAAGACAAGAGATCGATCTCATAGAATCTAGAACATTCGTTAAAATAATCTAAGAAAAGTCGACACTCTACAGGGAAGCAATAGAAATTTAGAAAAGACCGCACTCCATGAACACCCTTGATTGTGCGCTGCCTACCATGTCATCCCCAAAACAACGTAGAAGACATTAAGAATACCACGGTTCGGCAACATGGAACGAGCCAACCGTTGGATGAGTGTACAGCTTCCCAAACGGACCGCTGTAAAAACTCGGTGCGATTAACTAACAGCATATGGATTATTCGCCACTGTGCAACAGCGTGTTTCAAACCTATAATTTCTTGATAAAGGCATGTGGGATCATGTCGGAACGTCGGAATCATTGGCTAGAGGTCTACTTTGAATCCTCCACACGGAAAACCCAAGAAACCATTATTAATCATTTATATATATATATATATCCACCGCTGTGGTCTCGAGGTAGCGTGCTGTCTTCTCACGCAGCGGAGCTCGGGTTCGATGCCCGGTCGGGACAGGCTCCTGGGTGAGGTTTTCTTTTTTGGGTTTTTCCTTACCTGTAATATAAATGTCAGGAAGCTTAGGGCCCAACGGTCCCCGAAAATCATCCTTCCATCACCATCACCATCATCCTCATCACTATCATCATGATCCTTCAGCTGTGTGGAAAGCAACGGGAAGCTACCACACCTATAATTCCCTAGTAAATCTGCAAAGCATGACATAAAAATGCTATGATTGTAGTGAAGGACCTGCCCTCGGGCAGAATTACTATGGATGGATATTTATACTGTATATACCTATGTGCATCTATAGATCTCATGGAGACAAAAGTGTTCTCCTAGTTCTTGACCCAGAACATTTAGTTACTTTAATTTTCTTATAGATATCAGCGAGTGACAATATCAATGTATTCATGTTCCAAATGCAATTTTATGCAAGTAAGCAATCACAGAGAAATACGTGAAATGGGAAAAATGTGGTTGGAGGTGAAGAGGTTGGCAGATTATAGAGCTAAATGGAGAAATTTTATTACGTCCCTATTCTCCAGCAAGGAACAAAAGAAATGATGATGAAGCAATCGCAGTATTAACTGTTGTTTAATACTCTCTATAAGCATAATTTAATCATGTTTGATTATACTGTTAATTACTAATAGTTAGTCATTCATCTTAACAGATACCGTTACTTGAGACTTCTTTAAAGATCCCGAAATTACAGTCCTCATTATAGCTTATTATTACAACACATCAAATTTGTCATATGATCCAATTATCAAGTAGACTTGTATACGTAGTTTTTGGTACCGAGTTTAAAGTGAAACTATGTTCAAAATGATTTTTTTACTCTTGTCACCATGGTTTTCCCTTTCTCAAAATGTTCTTTATATAGCCGTTTTATGTTCTTCTACACGCTTCTATAGTTTTATTGCCTTCCTTATTCAATTTAAACGCCATTTTTAGCATTCTTCCCTATCCACATTCGTGAAATAATTATCTTCTTCTGAAGCCATTTTAGTATTAATTTTATCCTAAACACTCTTCTCGATTCCCATGTTTTGTAATTCTTTCATACCGCGTTTAAAGTTTTTAACTATTTAAGTAGAGTATTAATTAATTTTTACCCAATTTATTTTTAATATAAATTGTGTAGATAAAATGATTTTCATTTCTGTCGTGTTGATTTTGATCTGATTTTATTTTTATCTGTAACAAAAGAAGAATAACATTTCTCATTTTGTGGACACATAATATAAAATTATAAGAAAAAAAATCCATGTTGTAATTTAAATGCTACCTACTGTGTTTAACAGCTACTTACAACTTGTAAATCTCACACTATTCTAGGAATTCTTTAATCTAGAGGACTAGATTTAGCACTCAAGTGTTCTCTTCTCAAATAAGAGTATGGTCTGGTGATTAACGTCTAGGCATTCACATTAGAATTATGTTAGTATATTCATTTTTGGCACATGTCTTGCCCATCGTAGCCTATGAAGAATTAGAATTCATGTGGCACTAACGGGCACTGAAAGAGAGGCATGAAAACTTCTTGTGGTACAGCTAGAGAGAAAGCTTTCATTAGGTAGGCCAACAATAAGGTGGGATAATAATATAAACCAAATTTGAGGGAGACAACTGAAACAGGGATATTTACAAAAATTAAAAATATCATCAAATGCAAATTTTAAATGTCGAGAAGATATTCAAACAGTCAAACATATTCTATTTAATTGTCCAATGTTGTGGTTTGAACGTTATAAACTTGAAACATATTTGAATTTTAATGAAAAAATGTATTCCAGTCCTCTTTGTCATATTCTTAACGACAAAAAATGTTATAATTACTTCTTCCTTTTGTAAATAGTGTTTATTCTCAACTATAATTTAATTTTACTGTGCTCATCTTTGTTATACTATTGTTATATAATTGTCTTTTGTTCTACTGTTTCATGTTAATTTATTTGTTAATGTTACATAATTACAACCCCTATATACCGTAAGGTAAAAAAGGGTTTTAATCTTTGGATGTAATAAAAAAAATTGAAACAGGGAATGATAGGAAAACATGGTTCAGGACAGGGATATAGAGAGCTTATGTCCTTAGGCCATGCACCTTCAGGTTCGATTGTGCCATATGAGTTGATTTATAAAAGCTTCAGTAAAGTACAATAACATAAAGTGACCCCACTGCGGCCTTAGGAGGCCTTTGAGATAGTAGAATGTTACAGCTCCAACCACCTTTATAGACAATCGGTATGAATGTCAGCCGGGTTATCGGTACTGCATGATGGTTACCTTACCCACCAAAAAAAAAAATCTGGTACTCATATGTGTTAGAAGTTTTTCAACCTATGGGCCATAGTGTCGTCACAAGATGTAGACTACACTGGGATTCAATCCTCCGACCTTCCGGCTTGTAACGATTTGAAAAAGCTTCAGTTCATATTTTCCAATATAGAGTTTAAACTGAATTCTTAGTATTAATAAATATGTAAATAAATAAATAATAACTTGTATTCATCTTCAGATTTGAATAATAACTTATAACTAACTAATTCACTGGCACTAACGAACCCGTAAGTTCATGGCCGCGCGGACATAAGCTCTCCATACATCCCTAACCTGAGCTAATGTTTTCTAATCATTCCCTGTATAATCTACTTCCCTCAAATCAGTTATTCTCCCACCTCATTATTGGTCTACCAACTGGACGTTTTCCTCTGGTTTTCCTACAAGAAGCTTCCATGCACGTATTTCATTCCCCATTCGTGCGAATAATAACTTATATATGGCCTAAATATGAAACATTGGATATATTTAGGAATTAAATTTGTAATATTTGACATTTTTTCAGTTCTCACAACAACAAAAAAAGGCTTATACAAAGTAAAATACATGGTATTAGTCTATGAATAGATAAATTTTCTATCTTGATTCTGAAATTAATGTAATTCATAGTGACATTGTGTTTTTAATCCACCACACCCTCCACGAGGCTTGTAACGGTTTGTATACCAAATGGTAAACTCGTGATACTGTCTTTTCCCACGACATAAAACATTTTATTATTCTCTTTTATAAAGAATCTCTGTATCTCGCTTATAATCTTCGTCAATAGATACTCTTCTGTTTTAATCATGTTTCCAAAACATTCTTTAAAGCTAATGCATAAAAAAAATATTTTGTATTATCTTAATTTATTATTTTACTGTCTTAAAAATTGTCTTACTTACTTACTTACTTACTTACTTACTCACTGGCACTATCGAACCCGTGGGTTCATGGCCGCACGGACATAAGCTCTCCATACATCCCTATCCTGAGCTAATGCTTTCCAATCATTCCCTGTATAATCTACTTCCCTCAAATCATAGTTAATGTTATTCTCCCACCTCATTCTTGGTCTACCAACTGGGCGTTTTCCCTCTGGCTTTCCTACAAGAAGCTTCCATGCAAGTCTTTCATTCCCCATACGTGCAACATGTCCTGCCCATCGCAGTCTACGAGACTTAACTGTTCTTATTATATCTGGCTTCCTATAAAGACCATGTAGTTCATTGTTATGTAGTCTTCTCCATTCACCTGTCTGTTCATCTATCTTTGGTCCAAAAATTTTCCTAAGTACTTTTTTCTCAAATACTTGTAATCTCCTTTCCTCTCTTAAAGTAAGAGTCCATGTTTCGCACCCATATAATATAACTGGTAGAATAATAGTTTTATATATTTTCAGTTTAACGTTTTTTGAAAGGAGTTGGGACTAAAAATTGTCTTACAAATTGAAATTACTTTTTTTTTTCTATGGCGGGACAGGCCTACAAACAATAATTAACAAATAGGAATGAGATGCACAAAGAAATTAAACCTAGGCTCAATTCTAGAAATGCGTGCTGTTATGCATTACAAGGACTCTTGTCCCACTTCCTTTCGTTCATATTTCTTATATTCAAAACATGTCTATGTTCTATGAAAACATAAAAACGATGATACAGTTAATCATATTTATAGATAAAAACAATATAAATGAACATATTTTATAAGGACTGTTTATAAATATTACTTAAATGTAATTCCTGAACTAGGCTATACTGAACTTAGTTATTTTGTAATAATATTTTAAAAATAGGTTTTAAAAACAAACGAACCCTATAATTTTGAATTCTTTCATTTCAGAAACAAGGGATACACAAATTGAAGTTGCTGAAATAGCAAATTATTTATTTTTAAAAGTAAAGTAAAGTGTTTCCACTACAGGCACTGGGAGGCTCCCACTTTTTATGTCAGCCGGGTTGTCAGCCCTGCGTGACGGCCGCCTTTACCCTCAGAACAAGCATCTGGTACTCATTTCAGTTAGAGGCTGAGCCGACCCCAGGGCCATGGTGTCGCCAGAAGGTTTGGGTCAGCTTAAAAATCCTGTCCCCACCGGGACTTGAACTCTCGACCTTCCGGTTTGTAGCGCACTGCCTTAACCACTACGCTATGGAATGCCCCTTATTTGTTTTTTATGAAAATTAAATACCGTATCACAAAATTCACACTTCCGTGAAAATGCCTAAATTTACCTCTAATAATTCAAAATCTGATTTTCATAAACTACCAGCTCCACCTCTATTATATTAATGTAAAACTATCCATAAATAACAGATAAATGTTTCAGTCTTTACAAATGTGATATATAGGCCTATAGGCAAGCATGATGGTTTCATTTATTGTAATATAGGTATATATATTTTTTTTTTCGCCAAGCAGTAAACTTTTGACATTCTTTTTCATAAAGTAATTTCACTTTTCTCGGAATTAACAAAAACTTCAGCTACCCGGAATTCCCTTAACACTTCGTCAGATATAACCTTCTACCCATACTTTGATTTTTTGATTCCATGATAAAGGTGCACTGCCATAATTAAAAAAAAAATAAAACACATAAAACAGACACATTATTGTTGTACTGTTGTTATTAGTGACCTGAAGTAGGCATTGTCGCCTCACTATGATGGTTGTCCAGCGGATCGCCTTGTTTTCCCGCAGCTGTTATATATGATTAAATCAGAGATGACGACTACCGCCACTATAATAATTCCGCATGTTATTATTATTATTGTCAAGCATTATTGCGCGGCACCTGCTTTTATATAAACGGACAACTATCATAGTGAGGCGATAATATATATATAGTCCACCGCTGTGGTCTCGAGGTAGCGTGCTGCCTTGTCACGCAGAGGGCCCGGGTTCGATTTCCGTCGGGACTGTTTTCTGGGTGAGGTTTTTATCGGGGTTTTTCCTCACCTTTAAGACAAATGTCAGAAAAACTTTAAGGTCCAAACGGTCCCCAAAACCATATGGCCATCATCGTCATCATCACCATCATCCTTCACCGGTATGGAAAGCAACGGGGAAGCTACCACACCTACAATTCCCTAGTAAAGCTGCAAGCGTAGCATAAAAATGCTATGATTCCAGTGAAGGACCTGCCCTCGGGCAGAATTACTATGGATGGATATAGATATTTGTGTATGCGTGTGTGTGTCGGGTGGTTCTTGGTGAGAAAAGTATACTAAAAAAGGGAAAAAATAATTTAAATTTTACAAAAATAATTTAAAAAAATATGAATTTAAATTATATAAATCCTGCAATGATACCAATGAATCATAATGAAATCAGAATTGGCATAAGTAATACCACGAGCGATCTCTTATTTATCTAGGAAATTTGGAAATCAAGAGTGGCATTTGTTAGGAATATTTAACGAATAAAATTAAGCCGTTTACTCACAGATCATTACTTAAATATAGTTATTTTAAAATATTTATATATTTAATGTAAATGGCGATGTTTGAAAACAAATGAGAAACGAATTGTTTCACTTGTTTATCACTGCAACCAGATCATACTATTTATTGCCGAAGGATCGCAATATTGTAAAAATGCACTCTAGTGGAGGAAAAAATGAAACACATCAAACTGTATATTAATTAATGTCTGATGTCCTATGATGCAAATATGTCATTTATATTTTTCTGGAACGTTATTACCTGGGAAAAAATAAGTTTAAGAAAGTGCAAACAGTGGTTTCTTTTTCTTTTGTTTTAATCAATTGCTACAAATGTTGTTTTATTATCTCCCACAACCACGATAAGATTACATTCGTGCACTATATATACAATATGATAGCTACATGGGGACACTGGAAAATAATGACATGACCTATTCAGAATGTTAAAAAAGGAGGAGCTTGATTTTACAGTGATAAAATTAAACTGATAAAATCGAGGTGAAAACGACTGTGATTGGCGGTAAATAAAAAATCATTGAAATGTGATTGGTCATTGACTCCCATTTGGAGCATGAGTTAAATAGTCAATAATAATTGAGATTCATCTCTTGTTAGAGACCGGTAATGTTGCCCCACTTGGTATCATTGCCTCCAATTCTGCCGATAGACGGTCTGTTAGCATAACGTCTGTTAAAACTATCTAAAGAAAAAAATGATTTATGATAAATTTAGTAATCACTTCATTCCATTAACTGAGTCTAACCTCTCACCTTATAGGCACTTTTTACATGCCATACGCCAGTTGGGACGATGTAGCGTAGATGACACGTCACAAACCGGAAAATCGAGGGTTTGAGTCCCGGAGTGATCAGGATTTTTAAACTGGCCCAAACCTTCTGGCGGCACTATGGCCCTGGGATTGATTCAGCCTCTAACGAAATTAATACCATTCGCTTGTTCTGGGGCTAAAGGCAGCCGCCACTCAGGGCTGGCAACCCGGCTGACATCAAGTGTCGATTGTCTAGAAAAAGTGTCAGCCTTAACCTCTTACTACCCTAAGGGCCACCTAAGGCCTGTAGTGGAATCGCTTTACCTTTACATGTCACCCGGACCTTGCAGTGGCACGACCTAAGGAGAGAGGAATTTTAAACTATGGACCACACAAACACAAGCACATGGACATGAGTGATACATTACGTAACGAGAAGTAAATATAGCAAACATTTAGGCCTATATTTATAACATAAGTAGTAACGATTTATGTCGAAAGCATATTGGTACTACAAATATGTAATTGGCAGCATCACTTATTTACTTACTTACTCACTGGCACTATCGAACCCGTAGGTTCATGGCCTCGCGGACATAAACTCTCCATACATCCATATCCTGAGATGTTTTCCATTTGTTACCTGTATAATCTACTTCCCTCAAATCATAGTTAATGTTATTTTCTCCCACCTCTTCTTGGTCTACCAACTGGGCGTTTTCCCTCTGGTTTTCCTACAGAAGCTTCCATGAATGTCTTTCATTCCCCATACGCGCAATATGTCCTGCCCATCGCAGTCTACGAGACTTAACTGTTCTTATTATATCTGGCTTCCTATAAAGATCATGTAGTTCATTGTTATTAGTCTTCTCCATTCACCTCTCTGTTCATCTCTCTTTGGTCCAAACATTTTCCTAAGTAGTTTATTCTCAAAAACTCGTAATCTCATTTCCTCCCTTAAAGTAAGAGTCCATGTTTCGCACCCATATAATATAACTGGTAGAATAATAGTGTTATATATTATCAGTTTAACGTTTTTTGAAAGGAGTTGGGACATCAAGAGTCTCTGCAATGCATAATAGCACGCATTTTCAGAATTGAGCCTATGTTTAATTTCTTTGTGCAACGCATTCCTATTTGTGATTATTGTTCCTAGGTATTTGAATTCAGCCACTTCCTCAAAATTTCCCTCATTTGCCATTAGCTGTATATTTCCATTATATAATGTATTTCTACGTGTGACCATATATTTAGTTTTATTGATATTTACTTCCAGTCCTTATTTCCAAATGTTATTTAATAGTGTGTGCGTGTTGCCCTTTAGTATCTCCTCGCTATCGGCCAATAGTACTACATCGTTAGCATAAACTAACAGCTTATTAATACCATTGAGTTGTAGACCTTCCTCATCCTCTAAATATTTGATGACATGCTCTAGTACAAAATTAAATAGTAGAGGAGATAGTGCATCTCCTTGCTTCATCCCATTGTGGATTCCATTAGATATAATTAGTTTACAACCTATAGCTATGTCAGTCTTGTCACGGACTGCCAATCAGTACCATTATTAAAATCCAAATTAAATGATGTCTTAAGTTTCTCATAATGATAACATTTACTGCCTAACAACTATGTTCAGCATGTTGTAATAAATTGATCATCTACGAAAATTTACTTACGTCATTTTATTTTATACTAGCTAATGCACGGCGTGCGCTGCTACGCCTAATTAATTAAAATTAATGAGTTTTTATGTTTAGTTGAATAAGTAATAGGAAAAATAATTATAAATGTATATTTTTGATACCCCGTGCTGATTACCCGGCGTTGCGCAGGAATCTACTTATCTCGATCTTGTCAGCATAAATGAGCTAAAAGACAAAATTCGTTATTGTGAAATATCCGTAACAGAATACCCGCCATGTGCTGCTATGCTTGCACAGGAATCTACGTACTTGTCTCGATCTTCTTGGCATCAATGAAAGGCAGAATTGGTTATTGTGAGTTATCCGTGAGAGATAAACATATGCTGTCGGGGACTTTCTTGTAGACAATTCTGTGTACATTAATATTGTGTATTTGTTATGGTTTAGGCAACATAAGCTATTTAAAAGCACGGGAAGGGCTACTTTTTTCAAGTTTCCCACCACAAAGGACGATTTTTAAGGGTGTAGGGGTTGAGCATTTCTCTTATAGCCTATCTTCATCCCGAGAATGTCCTGAACATTTTGCAAAAAGCCCCATCACAATCGGATCAACGGTATGTCCGCGCAAAAAGTACAAACAAACAAACATTCATTTTTACATATTAGATTATTTTAATTTGATTATATGCCATGTTTTTGTTAGCATTAACTAGTAGTAGATCACATCACGATTGTATCTTGTTTAGTCTATATCTTATATACAAAAATCAATGTTTGTTTGTTTGTTTGTTTGATTGTTTGTTCGTATTATATGCGCGGCCATATCGTTGATCCAATTTTGATGGGTGTTTTGCAAAATGTTCAGACGATTCCCGGGATGAACATAGGCTATAAGAGTGTTGTGATATTCAAACCCTTCACCCCTAAAAATCACCCTTTGTAGTGAAAAACGTGAAATGAAGTCCCTATTTTGACGCTTAAATGGCTTACGCTGCCTAAACCATAACAAATACATCAAATTAATGTACACAGAATTGCATATCTCACAAAACTCTACAAAAAAGTCCGCGACTGCATACATTTATCTTTTACGGATAACTCACAATATCATTTTTTGTTTTTCATTGATGCCAAGAAGATCGGGATAAGTCAATTCCCGGACAAGCGTGCTCAGCCATACTGTTCATCCGATTGAAATTGAGCTTTTTGAAAAATGTTCAGGAGATTTCGGGGGTGAACGTAGGCTATAAGTGAGTTATAATACTCAACCCTTTCACCCCTAAAAATCACCTTTTGTAGTGAAAAACGTGAAATAAAGTCCCTATTTTGAAGCTTAAATGGTTTACACTGTCTAAACCATAACAAATACACCAAATTAATACGAGTATACACAGAATTGAACATCTCAAAAAACTCTACAAAAAAGTCCCCGACAGCAAATGTGTATCTTCTACGGATAACTTACAATAACCATTTTCGTCTTTCATTGATGCCAAGAATATCGGGATAATCAGATTCCCGAACAATGCACGGCTGGTGGTAAAAACATAGTAGCATTTATTTGTGAGTAGCAGCACTCGCCGGTATTAGGTTGTTTTAATATCATCTTAAAATTGTAATAATTATGTAATCTTTTGTATGATTTTACTATACGCTGGTTGAGTAGAAGGGAAGGCCTTATGGACTTAACTCTGCCAGCCAAACTAAAGAATTATTATTATTATTATTATTATTATTATTATTATTATTATTATTATTATTATTATTATTATGTAGTTCATTCTGGCATGCATAGGGAATCATTTTCATAACTGTAGTTCCATTATTTGCAGTAAAATAAACAGATCAACATTTTCTTCGTAATAGTTGTTCTACACAACCATTATATCAGCATTCAGGATGTCACATTACAAAATAATTTTTGAGCTCAATTTTTAATTAATTTATCTTCTTTTATAATCCGAGAAATTCATAAAATATTGTACGCAATTGGTGTATATCTTTCGAACATGACATTCTTGAAATATATCGGTCTCGTTTTTCGCTGTTACATCTCTTTCATAATCTCAAAAATAAACGTTTGCTATAATAATAATTGCTATACAAATAGCTAGTCTTATCAATGGAGAGGCTAAGACCCAACACTGGACTGTTCCCTCATTGTAGATTGTACTCGTAGATACAATTATTGAAGGCTATTTTTTTCATAAATATAATATATTTAATAAACTAAAACTTCTCATGAACCAGTGGTCAAATTATGGCGTCTCGCAACCTTTGTTTTTGCGCGGTAGTGCGTTTTGTCGTACTTACAGCAATGGCGACCATGATTGAAATTTCAACTTCTTACATTTCGGGGTTGCCAACCTAAATAACATATATTTTTAAAATACCGACGGAGCGTGTCCTTGTTTGGAGGTTCTTTGCCAACCATAGGATGGAGCTGACATCGACATCCAGGGTATGTAACATAAATCTAACCAGTCTGGACAAGTTGACAATAAAACAGAATTGTTTTCAAACATGTCCAATTAAAAAATCAACATTAATATTGAGGTAAGATGACCAGACTGAAAATAATTTAATATATACATATATTTCCGGTTTTTAACAATGTTGATACATTTTTCGGGGCACCATGATTTCTCTTCATTTTCACTTTATAATTTTTCTCCATTCGTCTCTATTATAACATATTTCTTCCTCTGTTTCCCAGTCCTTCAAAGTTTCTCTAATCCCTTGGATCCACGTGAGATTTGGTCGTCCTTTCCTTCTCGTTCCTGATGGTGTCCATTCCATTATTTTCTTCGGTAATATTTCGTCCTCAATTCGCCTAATATGTCCGTACCATTTCAGTTGTTTTCTTGAATAAATTCTAAAATTGAGTTTTATACATTCATGTTCTCTTTTATAATTTTATTTCTAATTTTCTCTCTCCTTGATATCCTAGTAGGTCTTCTCCAATAGCCCATTTCTGCTATCATTAATTTTTTTTTCAACTGATAATTTATAGTCCAAAAACTATACTATAATAAAATAACTATACTGTAATATTACATTTTACAAACACTCGTGTGGGAAGTAAAATCACTGCCCTCTACGTATACTACATATAATGTATATACAAAAAATATCCAAAAGGTAGTGTTTATATGCATTATACGAAACAAATCACTGCATTTTAAATTAACTGAACTTTATTTGAAACAATGTAAAACAATAAATACTACTTGCCGCCGTTTTATCACTAAATCGGTCTCACGGCCTGCTGTTGTTTCAAGTAATAAACATTACCCACACTGTTAACGTTAGTCAATTGGCTATAATGAACGGAAAAATATTTCCAACCAAGATGTTAATATTTTGCTATTATTTGTTATTTTGAAACACCATCGCGCAAAAAATAATGTGCAAGGCACGTTTGTGAAGTATTCTACAGAATCTCGGAAATATGTTCCTCGATTCTGTAAAAACCACTTCCGAACCTCGCATCGTAATATACTATTAGAAATGCACAATAATATTATTCAAAATACTTAAACAAACTCGGCAATTTACCTCATATTGCTAAGTAGAAGGCGCTCCAAACACATTTCGGAAAATGTCTTATACGAATCGATCCCAATAGTTTTTTATTATCCAAGGTTGACATTGTAACTACTTTCCCTCTTTGTTTTCTTCTTTCAAAAACACACGCACATATCTAGAGCTGATTCAATGTCACATATTTTTATTTTATTAAAATTCATATACCTACATGTATGAGAGGATCTTGTTTTCTTTGCGGTCCGGAACATTTAAATAACTGGCAAGAGGAATTATTGTTTCGATAATTTAAGGTTAGGATTTTCCTCATTGGATACTAAACGTAAATTAAATAATACTGCGACGGTTTTGTTAGAATTAGCATTTACTATCAGCGAGTTCCAAACAATAAAATTGACATTTTTTCATAACTTATTAATTTATGGACTCATGTTTAATTTGACTTAATAAACATAATATCCAGGAAGAAATTCAAAATTCCAAAAAATATTATTTTTCAATAAATAAAGTGTTTAGATTCAAAATATCCGACACGTGAAACAAAAACCAGATTGTATAAAACACTAATGAAACAGTGTTAACTTACAGGAATGAAACCTGGCTTCTGACTGAACATATGTCAACTGGCTGCTTTTGAAATAAAGATACTCAGGAGGATATATGGACCTATTAAGGGAAATGTAGAATGGTGAATGAGATATAACGGGGAATTATATGACATGTATAAATCATAAGAAATGAGGATATAAGAGAAGAATTAAAAGTACAGCCTTTATTGAATAAAGTCACGAATTACAGACAGAAATGGATTGATCACATGGATGGAATGAGTAAGGAGAGATATCCATTGTTAGCAAGAAATTATCAAGCAAGAGGAAGGCGTGATGTTAGAAGACGTAGAAGACGTTGGGCTGATGCATTATGAAGTCGGAACGGGCAATTGCCTAATCCCTAGAGTGATGATGATGATGATGATAAATCATCATATACCATTAAAAGGTAAAGGTATCCCACTACAGGCCTCAGAAGCCCCTGGGGGTTAGTGGGAGGTTAAGGCTCCCACTTTTCTGGACAATCGGCAATTGATGTCAACTGGGTTGTCAACCCTGCGTAACGGCCGTCTTTACCCCAGAATAAGCGTCTGGTACTCATTTCCGTTGGGGCACGCCGTAGCGTAGTGGTTAAGGCACTGAGCTACAAGTCGGAGGGTCGAGGGTTCAAGTCCCGTTGGAGTCAGGATTTTTAAACTGACCCAAATCCTCTGGCGGCACTATGGCCCTGGGGTCGACTCAGCCTCTAACGGAAATGAGTACCAGACGCTTGTTCTGGGGGTAAAGGCGGCCGTCACGCAGGGCTGACAACCCGGCTGACATAAAGTGCCGATTGTCTAGAAAAAGTGGGAGCCTTAACCTCCTACTACCCCAAGGGCCTCCGGGCCTGTTGTGGGATCACTTTACTTTTTTTTTTACTCATTTCCGTTAGAGGCTGAGTCGACCCCAGGACCATAGTCCCGCCACGAAGTTTGGGTCAGTTTAAAAATCTTGACCCCACCGGGTCTCGAACCTCGACCTCCCGGCTTGTAGTGCAGTGCCTTAACCACTACGCTACGGCGTGCCGCCATATATCATTACATATATGAAAGTAAACAGAATATAGGACATAGGCCTACGCAGAGGATGATCACAAAGTATGTAATTAGAATAATAATAGATGGTAAGCCAGAAAGAAGACGGAAAAATGGAAAACCGAATTTGAGATGGATGGATGGATGGATGGATTGATGGAGTACTACAGGATGTCAAATCTTTAAAAATACAAAAAAATTGGCGAACGGTTACCAGAGATAGAGAAGCCTAGAGAAAAATTCTGGAGGAAGTCTTGACCCACCCAGGGTTGTTGTGCTAATGATGGTGATGCTCTTCATTTTTACCTCCCATCACTTTATTTCGAACTATCACATTTCAACATCCATCCACCCTTCTTGAAATATGACCGATTCTTCTAAAAGGGAAATCTGGTTACGAAACTGCTGATTAAATTCCTTTACTTGTCTCAGGATTTAAATCTCTACCATCGATGTTCGCTTTTACTTGCTACAGTTTTTTAACCATTCTATTAAGACAAAATAATCTTACCGGTATAATCTAACTAACTAACTAACTCACTGGCTCTATCGAAACCGTGGTTCATGGCCGCGCGGACATAAGCTCTCCATACATCCCTATCCGGTGCTAAGTTTTCCTATCATTCCCTGTATATTCTACATTCCTCAAATCATCGTTAATATTATTCTCACACCCCATTCTTGGTCTGGTTTTCCTACAAGAGGCTTCCATGCACATCTTTCATTACCCATTCGTGCCACATGTCCTGTCCATCGCAGTCTAAGAGACTTAACTGTTCTTATTATATCTGGTATTCTACAGGGTGTATCAAAAAAGGATGGCGCAAACTTACATGGTTGAAAGTACACGATAATAAAAGCAACAATGTCCCAGTAAACATGGGTCCGCAAACGAGCCGTTTGCGAGCTAATTAATATGAATGTATGGTTACAAACCGCCACTGACGACATTGTTTGTAACATCGTACGGTTTACTCCTTGCGCACTTGAAGCCGTCCTATGTTCTTTGTTTACAAAAGTTAACATTGCCGAGAGGTGGAGTCGTAATCAAACCATACACGCGGAGCGTACAGGACGGATTCAGTACACAGTCTCAAAAGGTATCAGTCTCGTCTGAGGAGAGCCACTAGTGATGTTTTTAGTTACAATGGAACCTTAGAGTAACGAAGAGTATGCGGATATGCATTTCATGTACGGTAGGGCTAATGGCAATGCAAGGGACGCTGCACACTTGTACCAAGAAACATATCCTGATCGAAGACGCCCCGAAAGTCGTACATTTACAAGGGTCCATCAGAGCATGAGAGAAAATAGGGGTTTTGCACATGGCAGAGCAGTAGGTAGGCCTGCTGGCATTACGTCTGAGGTCGAGGATATGGTGTTGGAAGCAGTACAGCTCTCTCCAGGAACCTCGACGAGAAGAATTGCCACACAAGTGCCTGTACTAAGCCACAGTAGTGTATGGAGAATTTTACAGCGCAATTTACTGTACCCTTACCACCTCCAACGAGTTCAATGTCTCAGTGATGCGGACTTTGATCCTAGAGTGATGTTTTGTCAGTGGATGCAACAACAGACTGCAGTCAACCCTCGTTTCGCACATAAGATTTTATTTACAGACGAAGCAGGATTCACACGCGATGGTGTTTTTGATTATCATAATACACATTTTTGGTGTGAAATAAACCCACATGAGTCACCACATCAGCACCGTTTCTCACTGAATGTGTAGTTAGGGGTATTGGGTGATCATCTCATTGGGCCACACATTCTTCCACGAAAACTTAATGGACGCAGGTACCTTAGGTTTTGTGCGGCGTCATCTTCCAGGATTTCTTGAGGATGTTCCCCTTCAGCAACGTCGGAGTTTGTGGTACATGCATGATGGAGCTCCGGCACATTTTGGTGCTGCTGTGAGACGACTCTAACGCGCAGATACGGCCAAAGATTGATAGGTCGAGGCGGATCTGTACCTTGGCCTCCAAGATCACCTGATCTTAATCCTTTGGAGTTTTGTGTCTGGGGTCACCTCGAAAGCGAAGTGTACAGCACACCCGTTAACACAGTTGAAGAATTGGAGCAGATAGTTGTACATGCTTGTTAATAATTCAGAAATGGTCCAGGGGTTTTCCAAAGAATTCGACATTAATTGCAGAGACGAACACAGTATTTCATCCAGATGCAAGGAAGACACTCCGAACACCTCCTTTAACAGGTAACCCATAAGTGAAGTAAACTGTGAAATGTGAACTAAATGAGATGAAAAATTAATAGTAAAGTCTAAATTCAAATTAATTTGTACTAACTAGGACGATGAAGTCAGTGGCGGCTTGTAACCATACATTCGTAATTATCTCGCAAAAGGCTCGTTTGCGGACCCATGTTTACTGGGACATTGTTGCTTCCATTATCGTGTACTTTCAACCCTGTAAGTTTGCGCCATCCTGTTTGATACACCCTGTATAAAGACCATGTAGTTCACTGTCATGTAGTCTTCTCCATCCACCTGTCTGTTCATCTCTCTTTGGTCCAAAAATGTTCCTAAGAACTTTATTCTCAAATAATTGTAATCTCCTTTCCTCCCTTAAAGTAAGAGTCCATGTTTCGCACCCATATAATATAACTGGTAGAATAACAGTTTTACACATTTTCAGTTTAACATTTTTTGAAAGGAATTGGGACAGCAAGAGTCCATGTAGTGCATAATAGCATGCATTTCCAGAATTTAGCCTATGTTCAATTTCTTTGTGCATCTCATTCCTATTTGTAATTATTGTTCCTATATATTTGAATTCAGCCACTTTCTCAAAATTTTCTTCAGATGTCATTAACTGCCCATTTCCGTTATATAATGTATTTCTATGTGTGGTCATATATTTAGTTTTATTTTATCGGTTAAATCTACTTGACGTATTTTAGTAATTTATTAAGCTTGCGCATGGCAGCAGATTACATAATGTGATGGAACTAATTTTTACTTAATGAATCTGTTAATGTCAGAACAACTTTCCAGAAGCTTCTGTTCGCACGCGGTGGCTCCGTTTTCAAGTTTATGTGCCCAACTGCGAAGAACAAATCGTTTCGTAATGAATGAAAGGTCAAAAAAGTCATTTGAAAACATTTTTATATTTTAAATGTCACAGTTATTACCAGCAGCTGTGAATGTCACTCGTCCCCCCATCGCAGTTCGAGGCTTCATGGAGAGCTATGGAACATTGTGCTGGTTCGACTCGCCATGAGGGAAGTTCGAGGCTTCATGGAGAGCTATGGAACATTGTGCTGGTTCGACTCGCCATGAGGGAAGTTCGAGGCTTCATGGAGAGCTATGGAACATTGTGCTGGTTCGACTCGCCATGAGGGAAGTTCGAGGCTTCATGGAGAGCTATGGAACATTGTGCTGGTTCGACTCGCCATGAGGGAAGTTCGAGGCTTCATGGAGAGCTATGGAACATTGTGCTGGTTCGACTCGCCATGAGGGAAGTTCGAGGCTTCATGGAGAGCTATGGAACATTGTGCTGGTTCGACTCGCCATGAGGGAAGTTCGAGGCTTCATGGAGAGCTATGGAACATTGTGCTGGTTCGACTCGCCATGAGGGAAGTTCGAGGCTTCATGGAGAGCTATGGAACATTGTGCTGGTTCGACTCGCCATGAGGGAAGTTCGAGGCTTCATGGAGAGCTATGGAACATTGTGCTGGTTCGACTCGCCATGAGGGAAGTTCGAGGCTTCATGGAGAGCTATGGAACATTGTGCTGGTTCGACTCGCCATGAGGGAAGACATTTTCTCACGGAATTTCGACCTGTGTCCAAACAGTCCCCAGCCAGCATCGTGAAGAATTTGGGTAGTTATAATTAGCAGTGGCTCCTAGCTAAGTAGCCGGCTTTTACGACTAGGGGATAATAATAATAATAATAATAATAATAATAATAATAATAATAATGATTTATTTTAGCTGGCAGAGTTAAGGCCATAAGGCCTTCTCTTCCACTCAACCAGCGAATAGTAAAATTATACAAAAATTACGTACATATTACAATTTTAAGATATTAAAATACAGACTAAACAAAATACAATGATGATGGATCTAATACTAGCTAATGCTAACAAAAACATAGAATATAATAAAATTAAAATGATATAAAATAAAGTAAGTAGCTTCCTACATGATTATTAATAGAATGCTCTATATAGTTGTTATGTAGTTAATGTTTTCATTGTGTCGAACATAAGATATCAGTTAATTTGGATTTAAATAATGATAGCGATTGACAATCCCTGGCATGACTGGGAAGTGAGTTCCATGCTCTAGCCATAGATATTGTGTAAGATTCAGAGTACAGACAGGTCCTGTGTTGTGGAATCAAAAGTAAAGAAGAGTCTTGTGATCTTGTTCCTAAATTGTGATGAGCCGATAAATGTTGAAAACGTGTTGTTAAATAAGTTGGTAAATATGTGTGCAGAATTTGGAATAGTAAGGTATGTGAATGTAAAGTTCTTCTGTCATTTAGGCGTAGCCATGATAAGGCCTGAAATGAAGGAGACACGTGGTCATAACGACGGAGATTGAATATAAATCGAATGCATGCATTATGAGCACGCTGTAGTCTGTCAGATAGATCAGTTGTAAGATTAGTCAGTAATATGTCGCAGTAGTCGAAGTGTGGCATTATAAGAGTCTGTACAAGTATTTGTTTTAATTTTGTAGGAAGGAAGTTTTTAAAACTATTTAGGGAGTGAAGAATTGAGAACACTTTCTTGCAGGTATTATTCACCTGGATTTTCCAGTCTAGGTGTTGGTCCATATAGATACCCAGATTTTTTACTACTGAGCTGTAGGGGATATTTTTGTCATTTAGGAGAATGGTAGGGATATTTTCGTAATTTATAATGCTTTGGATTCGCCGATGTCCTATAATTATGCACTGTGTCTTGTCAGTATTTAGATTAAGTCCATGTTTCTTCGACCATTGGGAAATTTAGTCTAGGTCACTAAATACTTACCATTAATTTTCCACGAAATTAAAACAAATACTTATACACACTCTTATAATGTCACACTTCGACTGCTGCGACATATTACTAACTAATCTGACAACTGATCTCTCTGACAGACTACAGCGTGCTCATAATGCGTGCATTCGATTTATATTCAATCTCCGTCGTTATGACCACGTGTCTCCTTCATTTCAGGCCTTATCATGGCTACGTCTAAATTACAGAAGAACTTTAGATTCACATACTTTACTATTCCAAATTCTGCACACATATTTACCAAGTTATTTAACGACAGGTTATCAAAATTTATCGGCTCATCACAATTTAGAAACAAGATCACAAGATTCTTCTTTACTTTTGATACCACAACACAGGACATGTGTTTACTCTGAATCTTACACAATATCTATGACTAGAGCATGGAACTCACTTCCCAGTCATGTCAGGGATTGTCAGTCACTACCATTGTTTAAATCCAAATTAACTGATGTTTTAAGTTCGACACAATGGAAACATTAACTGCATAACAAGTATATTCAGCATTTTGTAAATAATCAACTATGAAGCTTTACTTACTTTATTTTATATTAGCTAATACCCGGCGTGCGTTGCTACTCCTAAGTAAATGTTTGTGTTTTTACCACCAGCCGTGCGCGTGTTACACTTGCCCGGGAATCTGCATATCCCGATCATCTTGTCATCAATGAAAGACAAAAATGGTTATTGTGAGTTATCCATAGAAGATAAACATATGCTGTCGGGGACTTTCTTGTAGAGTTTTTTGAGATGTTCAATTCTGTGTACATTAATTTGGTGTATTTGTTACGGTTTAGGCACCGTATGCCATTTAAGCGTCAAAATAGGGACTTTATTTCACTTTTTCGCTACAAAGGGTGATTTTTGGGGTGAAGGGGTTGAATATTGCAACTCTCTTATAGCCTATGTTCATCCTCGGAATCTCCTGAACATTTTTCAAAAACCCCATTTCAGGATGAACGGTGTGGCAGAGCAAACTTGCCGGGAAATATACTTATCCCGATCTTCTTGGTATCAATGAAAGACAAAAATGGTTATTGTGAGTTATCCGTAAAACTACAATACTATTTTTACAACAGAGGCCTCCCTAAAATATTTCTTAATTCAAGCATTAGCTTCATCAAACCTTTTATTTGTAGTGATCTCAAAATCTATTACTGAAAGATTATTTTCATTTTAAGATAAACATATGCTATCGCGGACTTTTTTGTAGAGTTTTTTGTTGAGATATTCAATTCTGTGTACATTAATTTGGTGTATTTGTTATAGTTTAGGTAGCGTAAGCCATTTAAGCGTCAAAATAGGGAATTTATTTAGCGTTTTTTACTACAAAGGGTGATTTTTAGGGGTGAAGGGGTTGAATATCGCAACTTTCTTATAGCTTATTTTCATCCCGGGAATCTCCTGAACATTTTGCAAAAAAACATCAAAATCGGATCAACGAACAAACAATCAACAAACAGACAAACAAATAAACATTGATGTTTATAATATTAGATTATTTTAATTGTATTATATTCCATAATTTTGCTAGCATTAAATCACATCACCATTGTCTTTTGTTTAAGTCTGTATTTTAATAATATCTTAAAATTGTAATAAATATGTAATTTTTGTATAACTTTACTATTTGCTGGTTGACTTGAAGAGAAGGCCTTGTGGCCTTAACTCTGCCAGCTAAAATAAAGAAATAAAGCATTATTATTATTATTATTATATTAATAATAATTATTATTAATTTAACGCATATGCAGGCTAGAAGAACGTCTTTGTGAATAACACGTGTGCATGTGTTGGCAATAGCTGACTGATAGGCCAAGAGCCTTCTAGGCAGGTTCATGACCGCGAGGACAGAACCTCTCCATACATACTTGTCCTGAGCTAATGTGTTCCAATCTAACCCTATATAATTTACTTCCCTCAAATCATGATTATTGCTATTTACCCATATCATTCTTGTGCTACCCATTTTTTTCGTTTACCCTCAGATTTTTCTAGGAGGAGTTTCCATGCCCCTCTTTCATTCTTCAATCGTGTCACAAGTCCTAAACACGGCAGTCTACGAGACTTAACTAATCTTATCACCTCCGATTTTCCATAACGATCGTGGATTTCACTTTTATGTAGTATTCTCAATTCCCTTGTCTGTTCAACTTTTTTGGTCCACAGATTTTCCTATGAACTTTATTCTCAATACTCGTAATCTTTTCTCCTCCCTTAAGGTAAGAGTCCATGTTTCGCATCCAATAATATAACTCGAAGAATAACAGTTTTACATATTTTCAGTTTAACGGCTTTCAAGAGACGTTTGAACGAAAGAGTCCCTGTAATGCATTATAGCACGAATTTGCAGAATTCAGCCTGTGTTTAATTTTTTTGTGCACCTCATTCCTGAAAATTATTGTTCCTAGATTTTTTAACTCGCCAACCTCTTCAAATGTTCCTAAGAACTTTATTCTCAAATATAATAATAATAATAATAATAATAATAATAATAATAATAATATAATAATAATAATAATAATCGAAGGTGATAAGCCAGACAAAAAAGTGCCTTGGTCGAAAGAGTGACGATCTTTCACCGTAAAAATACAACCGTCAAGAAATGTGGACATGGGTTCATCTGGGGTAAAATTTTCCGGAGGTCAAATAGTCCCCCATTCGGTTCTCCGGGCGGGGACTACTTCAGGGAACCCATGCCAAAGGCTCAAACACAGGGACATGTTCCTAGGAACATGGAATGTTAGAACTTTATACAATAGCGGGGCACTACAGATATTAACGCGGGAATTAGATAAATCACCCTTGGATATAGTCGCTTTACAGGAAATTAGGTGGCCAGGAGTAGGTAGTCAGGAATCAGGAAGCTTTGCATTATACTATGGGGGTGCAGAAAGACCTGCATTTGGAACGGGTTTTTTAGTCAGAAGGAGGATCCTATCCGCTATCCGAGATATTAAGTTTGTTAGTGATAGGATATCATACCTACATAATTCTAAAGGGTAAACGACATGATTTTATAATTGTAAATGTACATGCCCCCACAGAAGATAAAGATGACAAGATCAAGGATGAGTTCTATGAAGAATTAGAATGCTTATTTGATAGCCTTTCACGATATCATATGAAAATTGTCTTAGGAGATTTTAATGTAAAAGTGGGGCGGGAAGATATATTCAAACCAACAATAGGCAAATTCAGTCTTCATGAAGAGAGTAACGACAACGGGGTTAGATTAGTCACATTTCCCACAACAAAGAATCTCATTGTTAAGAGCACAACATTTCAGCATAAGTATATTCATAAATACACCTGGACGTCCCCAGATGGAGAAACTCGGAACCAGATAGATCATGTATTAGTGGATAAACGCAGGCACAGTAGCATCATTGATGTTAGATCAGTTAGAGGGACAGACTGCAATTCGGATCATCATCTGGTCAGAGTGAAAATCAGACAACGGCTATCGCTTATGAGAGGAACAAACGCTAAAGATGATTCTGTAAAATTTGAATTAAAAAACTTGAAAAATGATGAAATGCGGCAAGAATACTAAATCAAAATGCTAATAGATTTGAGTAGTACTGGAATCTTCAGGTGACAATGTGGCAAACGAAGAAGAAACTGATATAAATAAAGAATGGGAGGCTATAAGAGATACTATTAAACTGTCAGCATCAGAAAGCATTGGTTGTTTAAAAAAGAGGCAAAACAAGAAATGGTTTGATGAGGAATGTGCCGACATTGTGAAGAAAAGAAAGCTAGCAAAAATGAAATGGTTACACGAGCCAAATGAGGTAAATTTAGAGCAATTGAGTAGTGTTAGACGGGAAACCACCAAGTTACTAAAGAGTAAAAAGAGGGAATATTTGAGAGAGAAGATTAATGATCTTGAAATGAATGCAAAAAATAGGAACATTAGAGAATTATATCAGGGAATTAGTATAGAGAAGAAAGGGTTGCAGGCTAGAACAAACATAATTCGGAATGAAAATGGGGATATGATTGCAGATTCTAGGTGTATATTAAATAGATGGAAAAGTTACTTTAATCAGCTATTAAATGTACATACAGAACAGGACATTGAGGAGGATAAGTTACAGACAGCAGAAATGCTAGTCGCAGAGCCAAGTGCATTAGAGGTTGAAATGGCGATTGAAAAATTGAAGATGTATAAAGCATCAGGTTCAGATGAGATCCCAGCAGAACTGATAAAATCAGGGGGAGAAAAATTGATGCTGGTTGCTTAGTATGATTTGGGAAAAAGAAGCTCTTCCAGATGAATGGAAGGAATCAATTATCGTACCAATTTTTAAGAAAGGAGATAAAACTGATTGCAACAACTACAGGGGCATCTCATTACTTTCAACTTCGTACAAAATTCTAACAAATATATTAGTAAGCAGACTTACTCCCTATATTGATGACATTCTAGGAGATCATCAATGTGCATTTAGAAGAAACAGGTCTACAACAGATCAGATTTTTAGTACAAGACAGATTTTAGAAAAGAAATGGGAATGTAATGGTATTGGACATCAACTATATGTAGACTTCAAAAAAACATATGATTCAATTAAGAGGGAGAAGTTATATAGTATCCTGCTGGAGTTCGGAATTCCTAAAAAGTTAGTTAGACTTATACGAATGTGTCTAAATGACTAAAAGAGTAGGGTGCGTGTAGGAAAACAGTTTTCAGACACTTTTGAAATCCAGAATGGGTGGAAGCAAGGAGATGCACTTTCTCCTCTACTATTTAATTTTGTACTAGAGCATGCCATTAAATCTTTAGAGAATGAGGAAGGCTTACAACTGAATGGTATTAATAAGCTGTTAGTTTATGCTGATGATGTAGTACTACTGGCCGATAGCGAGGAGATACTAAAGGCCAACACGCACACACTATTGAGTGACACTAAGAAATTAGGACTGGAAGTAAATATCAGTAAAACTAAATATATGGTCACACGTAGAAATACATTATATAATGGAAATGGACAGCTAATGACAAATGAGGGAAATTTTGAGGAAGTGGTTGAATTCAAATACTTAGGAACAATAATCACAAATAGGAATGAGATGCACAAAGAAATTAAACATAGGCTCAATTCTGGAAATGCATGCTATTATGCATTGCAGAGACTTTTGATGTCCCAACTCATTTCAAAAAACGTTAAACTGAAAATATATAAAACTATTATTCTACCAGTTATATTATATGGGTGCGAAACATGGACTCTTACTTTAAGGGAGGATAGGAGATTACAAGTATTTGAGAATAAAGTACTTAAGAAAATGTTTGGACCAAAGAGAGATGAACAGACAGGAGAATGGAGAAGACTAATTAACAATGAACTACATGGTCTTTATAGGAAGCCAGATATAATAAGAACAATTAAGTCTCGTAGACTGCGATGGGCAGGACATGTGGCACGCATGGGGAATGAAAGACGTGCATGGAAACTTCTTGTAGGAAAACCAGACGAAAAACACCCAGTTGGTAGACCAAGAATGAGGTGGGAGAATAACATTAATTATGATTTGAGGAAAGTAGATAATACAGGAATGATTGGAAAGCATTAACTCAGGATAGGGATGTATGGAGAGCTTATGTCCGCGCGGCCATGAACCTACAGGTTCGATAGTGCCAGTGAGTAAGTAAGTAATAATAATAATAATAATAATAATAATAATAATAATAATAATAATAATAATAATAATAATAATAATTAATAATAACTCACTAACTTACTCACTGGCACTATCTAACCCGTAGGTTCATGGCCGCGCGGACATAAGCTCTCCATACATCCCTATCCTTAGCTAACGCTTTCAATCATTCCCTCAAATCATAGTTAATATTATTCTCCCACCTGATTCTTGGTCTACCAACTGGGCGTTTTCCCCTCTGGTTTTCTTACTAGAAGCTTCCATGCGCCTCTTTCATCCCCCATTCGTGCCACATCGCAGTCTACGAGACTTAACTGTTCTTATTATATCTGGCTTCCTGTAAAGACCATTTTGTTCACTGTTAAATTGTTAAATTGTCTTTTCCATTCGCCTGTCTGTTCATTTCTCTTTAGTTCAAAAATGTTCTTAGAACTTTATTCTCAAATACTCGTAATCGCCTTTCCTCCCTTAAAGTAAGAGTCCATGTTTCGCATCCATGTAATATAACCGGGAGAGTAATAGTTTTATATTTTTTCAGTTTAACGTTTTTTGAAAGGAGTTGGGACATCAAAAGTCTCTGTATTGCATAATAGCACGCATTTCCAGAATTGACCCTATGTTTAATTCATTTGTGCATCTAATTCCTATTTGTGATTATTGTTCGTAGGTATTTGAATTCAGCTACTTCCTCAAAATTTCCCTCGTTTGTCATTAGCTGTCCATTTCTATTATATAATGCAATTCTATGTGTGCCCATATATTTAGTTTTATTTATATTTACTTCCAGTCCCAATTTCTTAGTGCTATTCAATAGTGTATTCGTGCTGGCCTTGAGTATCTTTGCTATCGCCCATTAATACATCATCAGCATAAATTATCAACTTATTAATACTATTGAGTTGTAGGCCTTCTTCATCCTCTAAAGATTTGATGGCATTCTCTAGTACAAAATTAAATGGTGGAGGAGATAGTGCATCTCCTTGCTTCAACCCTTTGTGGATTTCAAATGTATCCGAAAACTGTTTGCCTACACGCACCCTACTCTTTGTGCCATTTAGATATTCGTATTACTTTTTAGAAATTCCGAACTCTAACAGGATACTATATAACTTCTCCCTCTTAATTGAATCGTATGTCTTTTTGAAGTCTACGTATAGTAGATGTACAGAACCATTATATTCCCATTTCTTTTCTAAAACTTGTCTTATACTAAAAATCTGATCTGTTGTAGACATGTATCTTCTAAATCCACATTGATGATATCCTGGAATGTCATCAATATAAAGAGTAAGTCTGTTTACTAATAAATTTGTTAGAATTGTGTACAAAGTTCAAAGTAATGAGATGCCTTTGTAGTTGTAATCAGTTTTATCTCCTTTCTTATATATTGGTACGATAATAGTAATAATAATAATAATAATAATAATAATAATAATAATAATAATGTAAATAATAATAGTAATAATAATAATATAAATAGTAATAGTAATAATATTAATAATAACAGTGATAATGATGATGAAAAGTAAATATCTACTTAATAAATGTTCTTGGATATACGTTTGAGTATCTCAAAGACCGCTGCGCCAACTTCTAAAGTGAAGACCTAGATTTCAATTCCAGGCTCCTTAGACGAATGGAAGACATCAGTATTCAGACATAAGTTACTTAGTGCTATATGTAACTTTATAATTTCTGTCTCTTTCTAAGTTTAATCTCTTAATTTGTAGATATTTTACCTGCCACATTCCTCTTACGGGGGCATAGCAAACCAAGAGAAGATTTTTAATCCTGGATCAGATACATTTTTTTTTTGCCACACGAGAACATATTGGGTCTCCCGGAAGATTACCTTAATGCCTGTGTCACCTCCGAAACAGCACGAACATTTCGATAAGACACACCATGAACTCATACATTAGTATTAATTAAGACGAATGGATATTAATGATTATGATGGCAGGCAGAGTTCGGGGACTTTCTCGATCTTAAAGTTTCCTGATAGTTATCTTGCATACAGAAAAGTTCCGAAGAAACATTCACCCTGGAAACTTGTTCCGACCACTGCGTCCAAGATAACTTTACTCCGAGACTACAGTGGTGAACAAGTTTTTAATGTATAAAGTATAAATAGCAGATTTCATATTTTCTACAGTATTAAGTTATAACTTCCTCTCCTTTCTCTATGGCGTGACAGGCTAGAAGGCCCTTGTTCTACCAGGCAACCGCTGTCCTCACATCCATACATGTTAATTTCAGATGTGGACAAACATCTTATCAGTATAGAGGTAATATGAAGTCAACATGTCGCGTCACCCTGCCGTTATGGTTGGTTGTATCTTCTTAGAGTCGCTAGTTATTGTAGCTACCCAAATTTCTCGCGTTGCTAGGTAAGGCATACTGACTGAAATATTCTGAAGAATTTATTTTCCCATGGGAACTCGAACCAGCGCTCTACACTAATGCATGATGCTTTAGATTTCTCGACCACGGCACATGGCAGAATTATAACTTGTAGTAACTAATATTTGTCGGCCGCGGCGGACTAGTGGTTATGCTCTTTGCCTCTGGTCTCGAGGGTCGCGGATTGAAACCCGGCCGCGGTCGATGGTGTTTTAGGATGGAGAAATCCAAGATGAAAGTCCTCAGGGAGGGGTTCCGAGACTGAAGATTTTCAGGCTCGTAAAGATCATTATGTCTGAACAAAGAGGCCTCTAAGTAAAATTTACAGATCTCAAACATCCTAGTAATACCTTAGTTCTCTGCTAGATGTCTCATTGAGTCAGTGTGTTGACCGCATGTCACTTATGATATCTTCGCCCAAGTAAGGTACCTAAAATGTACTTAGTCTATGAACTCCTGACAAAGGAGAAGCTATGTCTCAACAATGGGCTACACCGTTAATCAATAACTTATACAATTTTCTATCGGTAAATGTGTAATTTTTAAATAATAAATAAAACAATAAATACAATTTTACTATGTGACATAGGTAGATGTTCAGACAAGCGTAACTAAATTAGCTTGACTATTTAACTCACGCCCGAAATGGGAGTCAATGACCAATCACATTTCAATGATTAACATTCTGAATAGGTCATG
This sequence comes from Diploptera punctata, assembly GCA_030220185.1. Lineage (NCBI taxonomy): Eukaryota > Metazoa > Arthropoda > Insecta > Blattodea > Blaberidae > Diploptera > Diploptera punctata. Next base: position 1,537,203 of record JASPKZ010010652.1, on the reverse strand, counting down.
GAATTGCTTTGCAGTTACTGCATGTGGCTACCAGATTGTATATATATATATATATATATATATATATATATATATAGTGCACGAATGTAACCTTATCGTGGTTGCGGGAGATTATATGAAAACATTTCTAGCAATTGATACTACAAAAAAAGAAACTACTGTTTGCACTTTCTTAAACGTATTTTTTCCCAGGTGATAAAGTTCCAGAAAAATATAATTGACATATTTACATCATAGGACATCAGAAATTAATTAATATACAGTTTGATGTGTTTCATTTTTTCTCCACTAGGGTGCATTCTTACAACATTTCGATCCTTTGGCAATAAATAATATGATCTGGTTGCAGTGATGAACAAGTGAAACATAACGTTTCTCATTTATTTTCAAACATCGCCATTTATATTAAATATATAAATATTTTAAAATAACTATAGTTAAATAATGATTTGTAAGTAAACAGCTTAATTTTATTCGTTAAATAGTCCTAACAAATGCCACTCTTGATTTCCAAATTCTCTACATAAATCCACTCCTCACTTAGTGAGTCGTGAATTTATCGATAATTTGGAAATCACTCGTGGAATTTCTTACGATTAAAACACTTCCAGTAGGATGTTAAAAGTAAACATTTGAAAAATATTGCAATTAGAAAATATAAAACTGTTATAATTTTTCAATAATTTTTATTGTTTTTTTAAGTATGTAATTTGCATTGATAAAATGAAATAATATAACAAACAGAAATATCTACAAATTCAACAAACTCGCAAGTTTCAAGATAAAAGAACCAACTTCTTTCAATTCATACCATTAGCTTCTGTCATTATTGCACAGCCATTTTGTGTGAACCAGGAAAATGATAAAGCAAATGACTTTCCAAGGTACATAATTACATAATATTTAATAGCAAGACTTTAATACTTATGTTAATAAAATATATGGTTATTGTTTAACAGTACTGGCATTCTTATCAATATGTTAACACATTTCCTAAAATTCTGATGATTATTGTAGCTTATCAATAGTTTTATTCATATCATTAAATTTGACAATAGTCAGTCCCCTCAACAAAATTTATATTCAGTACTAAATGCAAGGAAAATGACATTAATACTGCAGTATAACTAGAGCCTACACCATTTTTGTACTATCAAAATAATATATTGGTAGCTACAATTTTTAAAATTTAGGAAATTTGTTAATGTAGACCAGAAATGGCCCCAAAGCAGTCTTTAAAATTTAAGCTCATAATACCATTATCCTATTATTCTAACCGAGACGCGAATTTGTGAATAATTAAAATAAAAATGCATAGAAACAAAATTAAATTAAACCTTACTTCGGTTATTACTTATTATAATTATGTATGATTTACTTTAGCGCTTCATTTCTATTAATAGCATTTTAATCTTTTTCATCCACAATTTCGTAATCATTGTAGTCGTAGTGCAAATGTATATGTCAGCGTCATCTACCACAAATTCTAAGAACTAGTTACTCTGTAGACTGAACTTGCATTGTGCCCTGCCGGTTTCATAAATTCGTCGTTTAGTAGCTTATCCTCTAGGTGTCTCTGGTGTAGATGGAAGGGTTGCCAGGTAGTCAAGAGCCCTTTGAATTGCTGGTGGTATTGGGGGAGAGGTAGGAAGATGATCTCCTTGTGGCACGAAACCGTTCACATCGTCGGCTACAAAGTTAATTGTAATTTGTTGACCTTCTGGTGTCTTATATGTATATGAACCCTGTGAAACTATCACGTTTCCATCTTCAGGGTTCTGAGCTTTCTTCAGGGTGCCTACTTCTTGTGCTTTTATACCATTGGCTGTCTCATAACTGAAATAGAACAGAAAATGTTTGTTATGTATATGATAATTTGCGACTTCAAAAGAAAATACATTTTTTTAAACGTAATTGAAGTTTTAATATCTGTTTCATTCAAATTCAAAGCGTTATCGCGTCATTCAAAGTAAGTCAATAACAGGAATATCGGCCTAGAAATACAAAAATTAAATGTTTTTATTTTATATTCAATACCATCACGTTTGTCATTACGACATTTCTAGTATTCTCTTCTGGAATCAGGATTTTTGTAATCCATTTCTCTAGGTTGGGGCTTCTGGAAGTAGGAGTTACGCAGTGACGATGATCTATGGTAGAAATGATGCGCCAGGAGAGGCCTTAAACCTAAAGTTAATCTCCATCCATCCATAGTAATTCTGTCCGAAGGCAGGTTTTTCCACTGCAATTATAGCATTTTCATGCTATGCTTTGCAGCTTTACTAGAGAATTATAGGTGTGGTAGCTTTCTGTTGCTTTCCACACCAGTGAAGGATGACGATGGTGATAATGATAAGGATTATGATGATGATAAAGATAAGGGTGATGATGATGGCCAGATGATTTTCGGGGACCATAGGGCCGTAAGTTTCCTGACATTTGTCTTACAGGTGAGGAAAAATCCCGAAAAAAACTTCACCCAGGAGTTTGCCCAACCGGGAATCGAACCCGGGGCCGCTGTGTAACAAGGCAGCACGCTACCTCGAGGCCACAGCGGTGGACTAAGTTAATCTAATGAGGTGAATATGATAATGATGGTCAGATGATTTTCGAGTACCGTTTGGACCCTAAAGCTTCCTGGCATTTGTCTGACAGGTGAGGAAAACCCCCGAAAAATACCTCACCCAGGAAACTTGTTCCGACCGGGGTCAAACTCTGGACCGCTACGTGATAAGTCAGCATGCTACCTCGAGACCACAGCAGTGGTCGTAAAAAATTGTAACAAATGAAGAACAGAAAATCATCTTGAAATTTTAAAACAATACGAACGATACAGAACAGCAGGTATGAGCATTGATTAAAAACAATAATTTAGGTCTATTATAAAATACAAATAATACAAAATTCAAGATCTTATAATTCTGGGACACTTAATGGGTTTATATAGGGTGATTCATAATTACTGTTACAAACTTCTGGAGGTTGTAGATGGGACTTAGTAGATAAAGTTTTGGTAAGGAACACATTCCGAAAACGTACCATTTAAATGTAAAATAAGTTTGAAGATTGAAACACATTGGGCCGATATAGTGTGTCTTGTGTTTCAGAATAAGTATTACAGACTTCTAGGGGTTATACTACACATATCGAGTCTGAGGAAGATCTTCTTGCACGAATTCTGGCGACAGTAGAAATGATTGAGCATACACTAGGTCTTGTGGGGCGTGTGTATGAAAACATGCGTCGCAGTTACACTTTGTGGAACGAACAACAGGGTCGCCATGTGGAACTACACTTGTAGTACAACCCCTAGAAGTCTGTAATACTTATTCTGAACCACAAGACTCACGATATAAGCCCATTGTTCCTCGATCATCAAACGTCTTTAAGATTGAAATGGTATGTTTCCGGACATGGGTTCTTTATCGAAACTTTATCCATTAATTCGCCTCTATAACCTTCAGAAGTTTGTAATAGGAATTGTGAATCGTCCTGTATAATCGTATTGGAGATGTGGTTTATAAATACTAATTATATGAATAGTTTAAGTTTGTACTCTGCCAGAATTTAGCCATTATTATTAATCACAACATGCTTGAAATGCATTACAGTGTGTAGAACTATACCAGTACTACATTAACACATAAATTCCTATTATATTTGGGTATATTTAAAATTAGTCAGACTACCTCACATTTAGTTTCACTCTTCACCCTTCAGTGTATATATATATATATATATATATATATATATAAATTGTTATCTCGATTACAGTATTACAAAAACCGCCGTCGTGCAAGTGTATTCCAAGTAACAAATGCAGATCTTACTTTTTTCCAAAATACAGACTACCTTCAATTAGCTAGTAGCTAATACCCGGGGTGAGCTGCTACGCCTAAATAAATGAAAATGAATGCGCATTTATGTTTAGTTAAATAAGTAAAAGGAAAAATAATTTATAAATTTATATTTTTTTAGATACCCCGTGCTGATTACCCGGCGTTGCCCGGAAATCTACTTATCCTGATCTTCTTGACATAAATGAGCTGAATACGAAAATTAATGTGTTCTATGTTTAGTTAGATAAGTAAAAGGAAAAATGTATATCAAAATTATTTTTTAGATATCCCGTGCTGTTTACCCGGCGTTGTTCGGAAATCTACTCATCCCGATCTTCTTGGCATAAATGAGCTGAAAGACAAAAATTAATGTACTTCTTATGATTAGTTGAATAAGTAAAATGAAAAATAATTATGAATGTATATCGTAATTATTTTAAGATTCCTCGTGCTGATTAACCGGTGTTGCCCGGAAATCTACTTATCTCGATCTTCTTAGCATAAATGAGCTAAAAGACAAAATTCGTTATTGTGAGTTATCGTAAAAGAATACCCACCATGTGCTGTTATGCTTGCACAGGAATCTAAGTACTTATCTCGATCTTCTTGACATCATTGAAAGACAAAATGGTTATTGTCAGTTATCAGTAAGAGATAAACATATGCTGTCGGGGACTTTTTTGTAGAGCCTTTTGAGATATTCAATTATGTGTACTTTCATTTTGTGTATTTGTTATGTTTTAGGAAGCGTAAGCCATTTAAGCGTTCAAAAAGCTACTTTTTTCACGTTTTCCACTACAAAGGGCGATTTTTAAGAATGTAGGAGTTGAGTATCACAACTCTCTTATAGCCTATGTTCATCCCGGGAATCTCCTGAACATTTTGCAAAAAGTACCATCACAATCGGATCTACGGTATAGCCGCGCATAAAGTACGAACACATAATCAAACCTTCATTTATATATATATATATATATATATATATGTGTTATTATGAAATATTTAACATTGAGCAATGCAAGCTTAATATGGAATGATAAGAAAAATAAATGCCTGGACGGGATTCGAACCCGGATCTCATATATATATATATATTCCAAATGCCCCAGGTTTGTCTTTCGACATTCCTGGTGTTCTCTCCTGGTATGGCGTACTTGTAACTCACTTCTGAGGTTGGGGCGTCTGGAAGGCGGGGTTACGTTGCCCCGATGATATGATGGGTGAAGATGATGATAGTGGTGCGCCAGGAGAGACCCTAATCCTAAACTTAACCTAAGATGAATATGAATGATGGTGATTGCGATGGCCATATGATTTCGGGGACCGTTTGGGCCTTAAAGTTTTCCTGACATTTGTCTTACAGGTGAAGAAAACCCCCGATAAAAACCTCACCCAGAAAAACTGTCCCGACCGGGGATCGAACCCGGGCCCGCTGCGTGACAAGGCAGCACGCTACCCCGAGACCATTTTTATATATTAGATTAGCTTTTATATTTCATTCTTTTATCGAGGTTTTTAATATTTAAAATCATATCACTTCTAGGATCTTTATGTGTGTCTATTCAATAATTTACATTGTGTGATTTTTATACTTTTTTACCAAGTAATTAACTGACCTTAAATGCTTATTATGAAATGGGTGTTGGTAACCAATATCTAATATAGTATCTGCCTTCACTTTGAAGACTAACAGGAAAAATAATTTGTGAGGATGATCGGCACCGGGGTTTTAACCTAAAACCTCATGAATACCTGACTCAAAACTAGCGCGAGAGTCAACACGCTCTGTATTATAAACTTCATCAGCATCATCAATAACAATCAGGAATTGGGCCATTGGCCTGTTCCGCTTCAGAAAAGAAATTGGTCACATAATAATTAATACTCGGTAATATTATGTTGTGTGACCAACGTCATGGGCTAGTGGTCAGCATTCTGATTACTGTTCTTGAGGTCCCATTTCGTTTCCCGTTCAGACCATAGGAATGTTTCTATGTAATGTAATGTAAGCCCAAGTTTTCCATTAACAGAGATTTAGACACTCTCCCCCTACAGGGAAGAATTTGAAGCATACTAATTTAGTTACACTTGTTTTCGTATAGATGTAATTTGAGTGGTCCATGGTCAGCGTTCCGCCTCATACTGACATCTAGGAAACCAAGGTAGTACTAAGACGGGAAAATTCGGTAAATTTTGCTTAGAGGCCGTTTCATTCAGGCTTAAGGATCTTTTACGAGCCTGAAAATCTTCAGACTCGGGACTCATGGCTTAAAGTCCTTCCCGGAGGACTTTCTCCTTAGATTTTTCCATCCTAAAAAAATCCATCGACCCCGGCCGGGTTTGAACCCGCGACCTCGGGACCAGAGGCAAGGAGCATAACCACTAGTCCACCGCGGATATAATAATAATAATAATAATAATAATAATAATAATAATAATAATAATAATAATAATAATAATAATTTCCGATTGATTGAGGGTCTTTCCACTTTTCAGCGGTTGCCCTTTTACCAGCCGGCTGCTGGCCCTTCACATCCTCATGTGTCAATCACAGAGGTAGATGATCAACAGCCAGTGTAGGGGTGACATGTGGTTAGCATGTCGAGTCCCCCAGCCGTTATAGCTGGTTCCTCAACCTGGAGCCGCTACTTATTGTAGCTACCCAATTGCCTCACGATGCTGGGTGGGCACCGGTCCCATACTGGCCAAAATACCATGAGAAAATTTCTTCCCCCATGGAGACTCGAACCAGCGCAAGTCCCGTAGCTCTGCGCCAAGGCTTCCTACCTTAACCGCTCGGCTACGGCGCGGGACTATAATAATAATAATAATAATAATAATAATAATAATAATAATAATAAATAATAATAATAATAATAATAATAATACCTGTACTCATAGGATCCATCTGGATTAAGAACGCTATTTTGACTGATAATAGCGATTGGTTCTTGCTTCTGTGGGGCTGCTGACGTCACTACCAACAGCGACACGACTATAACTGTTATCTGAAATATATAATTATTTATCAGGATGTAAAAATGTATAGTATGAATATAGGCTAATTATAATAAATCTTGTGTTAAAAGCATTAAGCTAGAACGTGCATTTGAAAAGGATCGATGAGAAAAGTTATGAGCTATACGAGGAAGATGCATAAAAAATGAATGGCTCTACTTGGTTCCCATCTTTCATTCCATTTACATTCGGAAATTCTTTAAATTTCATTGGTGTCATTAATATATATATATATATATATATATATTATATATCAATAGTAATTCTGCCCGAGGGCAGGTCTTTCACTTCAATCACAGCATTTTTCATGCTACGCTTTGCAGCTTTACTAGGGTAGGCTATATATATATATATATATATATATATATATATATATTACTTTAGCGAATTCCGAAAGAATGTACCGGCAGTTAATGAAAGGAGAATCTCAGATAATATCAGTTTATTTTGTTTATAACCAAACACTATCCCATGGCATGCGTATAGGTCTATGTCAATATTTACAGCGATATACAGTAAAACATTAGAATAGAATAGATTTATTTAGCCTGGTGGATTTACGGCCACGTGGCCTTCTGTTTCACTCACCAGGACAAACATATGTTACATTTAAATACAAAAAATTACAATTATAGTACATACTAAACAATTATCTGTCAAACTGAACAATAATGAAAATAATGTCTAATAATACAATAAAATTAAATAAAATTTAAATCCTGTACGACGAAGATCGGTGGGAAGACCAAGAAAGCGTTGGGCTGAACAGATGAGAGATCGGAACAGGCAAAGACCTAATTCGTGAATGATGATGATGATGATGATAATTTAAAATAAACTAATAAAAGAATGTATACACAAAGGAATAACAAGTCGAAACTACTATACATAAAAAGAAAAAAATACAAAGAAAGTAATGAACAGTAATGAATTAATCTATCGCTTATATATACAAGGCATTAGGTAAATATATTGACAAATCTTAATATTATTTTAATTAAATAATAAAAACAAATTATAATTGTTAAGAAAGTAATACTAGTGAGTTGTTTCTTCTGCTAATAATTTTATTTTCAATTTGTTTCTAAAAGTCCGTCGCCATGGCGTAGTCGGTAGAGTCCCTACCTTCCACTCCGGCGACCCGGGTTCGATTCCCGGCGGGGTGGGGATTTTAAAAATCTCCACTTTGGGTCTAGGTGTGTGTGTGTGTGTGTGTTGTCCCTAATGCTCAACGGAGTGCACATTTCCTAATAATAATAAAATTTGTTTCTAAAAGATGGTAAAGTTGGGCAGTCTGTCATTACGCAGCGCCAAGAGGTATATTTTCCTCCTCTTCTTCTTCTTCTTCTTCTTCTTCCTTTCATGTGATAGACCTAGTGGTCTGTTACGGTCTCAATCCAACGTTTGGAGGGTCTGCCCAAAGATCTCTTGCCTGGTGGCTGGCAATTTAAGATCTGACGTGGTATTCTTGTTCTGCTAATTCTTCGTATGTGAGATTTCCAGTTGTTTCTGTATTTGTGTACATATTCCATGACCGATTCTGTGTGTAATTCTTTGAGAATCTCAGAATTCCTTTTACGGTCTATCCTTGAATAGCCCGCAGTACGTCTCATAAATTTCATTTCTGCCGCAGTTAGTCTTTGTTCATCTACACTGCCGTAACATAATATGGGTCTGGCCAGTGTTGTATAAATTCTAGTTCGTGTGTGTTGCTGTACTGAGTTTGGCTTGAAAATATTATTTATAATTCCTGTTACTCTGTTAAATTTTATAATTTTTTGACTAAAATATTTTTCTTCTTCGTATGTAACTTAGTATCCGAGATAGTTAAATGTGTTGGTTTGTTCTAATTTTTCCTATATTATGGAATAACAGTCTTAAAACAATTGACTGAATACTTCAATTACACTAATATTAGCTTATTAGTATCTTCCACTTTGGCTTTTGCAAAAATAAATAAATAATTCCTGTAAACCTTGTCTTACTGAAAACATTGATGAATATTTAGAAAATACACGAGTGTATATTGTCCACAAACGAAGTGAATAAAGCAGTAGGTATTTGATACGACTACGTCATGGGTGTTCCTTTATTCTCAGGTAGGAAAGCCAGAGGGAAAACGCCCAGTTGGTAGACGAAGAATGAGGTGGGAGAATAACATTAACTATGATTTGAGGGAAGTAGATTATACAAGGAATGATTGGAAAGCATTACTCCAGGATAGGGATGTATGGAGAGCTTATGTCCGCGCGGCCATGAACCTACGGTAAGTAAGTATGTCATTGTATCGCTTGCAATTCCCCGTGCCTACCATCGTCCCATACTTTCATTCTCTTCGTCTGTGGACTATGGTGCCATTATAGTGTGTTTTAATCTAGGCCTTTGTATTTTACACAAAATACTAATAACATTGCAATATTAATAATGAGTATGATTTTATTCATTCTTATTTAACGTCCACGCATTTATCATTAAAAACAGCTAAAGATATGATACGGTTATTGTTAAATATGAGTCCCAAGGTTCAATCGTTGGTTTTTTTTTTCATTTTTCTGGTAATGGTAAACAATCTACCAAATATTACTAAACTCTAAGACTGTCCTTTATGCTGATGATTCAACACACGTATTTTCAAATGGTAGTATTGTATAATTGAAAATATATATAACCCTTAAATTGGCAAAATACTCGTATTAATTTGTCGTATTAGTAAATAAAATGTGGCGGATCGCACTGAAAAAGAAATCGTGCTTAACTGTTATTACTAGGTATATTGTGTAATTTCGCATACATTTCAATAATTTATCGTTAACTTTTTCTTCTTTTTTTAGTTTTATTAAAAATATCAGATAAATTAAAACAATTGATGTATCCTACATAGGATACATTGCGAATTTAATGGTTAACGATAGTCCTGAAAAAAGTTTATCTCTGGTTTACCAAAATTTGATACCTTATAAATAAAAACAAAACACAGAATATACTGTTTAGTTTTAAAATATGCGATAGATATATGTATTACTTCAGTAAAAGGCTGCACAGGTTAATAAAATATGTTTTTATAATATTCTAAAACAATCTTATTTTGCATTTTAGAGAATATTTGACTATTTACAGAATAAGAGAGTGAGAAAATATATATCAGATGTGGGTTTAGAATACCTTGCAAACCACTTTTTTTTTTTCTGTGTGAAAATGTGAATTTACAAATTATATACTGCCCACCGCTGTGGACTCGACGTAGCGTGTTGCCTTGTCATGCAACGGGCCCGGATTCGATCCCCGGTCGGGACAAGTTTCTTGGGTGAGTTTTTATTTTCGGGGTTTTCCCTCACCTGTAGGATGGAAGGAAACTTTAAACCAAACGGTCCCCGAACATCATCTGGCCATCATTATCATCAATATCATATTCACCTAATTAGTTTAAGTTTAGTTTAGGGCGTCTCCTGGCGCATCATTACCATCATCATCAACTCTCATACCATAGGGGTAGCCTAACCCCGCCTTCCAGGCGCCCCAACCTCAGAAGTGGGTTACAAGTACCTCATGCCGGAGAGAATAGCCGGAATATCGAAATGACAACCTGGGGCATTTGGAAAAAAAAATTATACTTATGATTATTACTGTACACGAAAAATAATATTGGAAACTGTTAATCTGGTGATGAAATTCAGTCATAACATTAGTAATGATAATGGACTAAAAAGAGTTCAGATTTACCTTGCCTTTTTTTACATAAGGCTGTATAATTAGCTTTCATATGATATAAAGGGCTTTACATAATTTTATTATATTTTGTAATGTCACTTTTATGTCCTGCAAATACACTTCCTACGTATGAAAAATCAGACACTTGTTCTATAATTTTTCCATCAATCTCAATTATCACCCGTTGTATGTTTTTTCCACACATTGCCATTGCTTTCGATTTTGAAGTGGAAATTTTCATGTTATATTTGCTGGCAATTTTGAATAATTGATACGCTGCTATTTCTAAGCTGTCTTCAGAATCTAATAATATGATTTGATCATCAGCATATAACATTGTTTGAACTGTTTTATTTCTAGTTTTAATTCTGGTTATCTCTAGATTCCACTATTTACTATTTGTTTCCATTCTTATGAGAAAAAAAATATATTTCTGAAATTTAATGAACTACCTGACGCAAGCGAATTTAAAATTAGTATAAAATACTGGATTACTATATACATTTTCAGAAGTGTTTCGACAAGTTCTTAAATAATGTATACGTGTATCATGTATTTTAAATGTAATTGTACAAGATACAAAATTATAAACAGAATTGGTGAGACATGAGGCACGGGATTATATGAAAGAGAAGCACGGAAACCTCTTTGGGAAAATCAGAAGGAAATTGCCAGCAGGTAGGAAAAGAATGAGATGAGATAAAACATTAGCTACGGTTTTAAGGAGACGAGTTATATAGAGAGTAATTGTAAAAAATATTAGCTCAGGTTAGGAATGCATGGAGAGCTTATATCCGCCGTGATAGTAATTTTCGGAATCGATAATGCTGGCGAATTAGTTAATTGCGAATTATGCAGGCCGAACTATTGTAGGTCTGCCTGCAGTAAAGTCAGGAAAAATGTATAACATATTTTATAGTAACGTTTTCGTTAATATTATTCTTAAACCCCGTTTTTAGAGGTCGCTTATTGTAAGGTCGAGATTATAAATTAGCTTGTTAATAAAACGAAAGTGCTCATAGAAATCTCAAACATTGTTACTGTATATTTAACCTTGCACTTGATGGCCTCATAAAATGTTTTCTATATGTTTTGATCCTGTTCATCTCTGATATTCTGTAGATTTCACATAATTAACAATAACTGAAGTATGTCTTATCCCTCCATGGTATCTTTACCTTGTCGTGGTGGAGTGGCTTGTGTGCTTAAATGATCCTGAGAGTTATGCCGGCGGTAGCATTGCTGCCGATAGGGTTACCCATGCCGGACTGGTCCAAGGTGATAAGCCAGACGAAATAAGTACCTTGGTCGAAAGAGTGACGATCTTTCACCGTAAAAATACAACCGTCAAGAAATGCGGACATGGGTTCTACTGGGGTAAAATTTTCCGGAGGTCAAATAGTCCCCCATTCGGTTCTCCGGGCGGGGACTACTTCAGGGAACCCATGCCAAAGCGGCCATGAACCTACGGGTTCGATAGTGCCAGTGAGTATGTAAGAAGTATGTCTTATATGTATTATCATTTCTTTCGTAATAAGCAAATAAACAAACCACGAGGAATTTATTGAGCATGATAACTTGGATGATACTTACTGATAATGCAATTATGCAATAGATTTTTGCGAAAGAAAAAGGTATTCCATACACCAAACCGGTTGGTGTGTTTATGGATAAATGCAATACTTGATATGACATTTACCATAAAACCAACTACAAATTACAATGAAGGGTCGTTGGTTCAAACGCCCCCAGATTTCAGGTTTCAATTTTTTTTAATTACGTGCATTTCCAAGTACTGTCATAATGTTGCATAAATTAAGATTTATAGCAATTAGAAGTGACGAAAGTAAAGATAAAATTAAACAAATTAGGTTTCTCCACAATGGGTTTATTTTTTATTAGCTTTAATCCAGAAACTTTTATAATACGTCCGTCTCCGTGGTGAGGTCATTTCCGATTGAGGGTCTTTCCACTTTTCAGCGGTTGCCCTTTTACCAGCCGGCTGCTGGCCCTTCACATCCACATGTTCATCACAGAGGTAGATGATCAACAGCCAGTGTAGGGGTGACATGTGGTTAGCATGTCGAGTCCCCCAGCCATTATAGCTGGTTCCTCAACCTGGAGCCGCTACTTATTGTAGCTACCCAATTGCCTCACGATGCTGGGTGGGCACCGGTCCCATACTGGCCGAAATACCATGAGAAAATTTCTTCCCCCATGGAGACTCGAACCAGCGCAAGTCCCGTAGCTCTGCGCCAAGGCTTCCTACCTTAACCGCTCGGCTACGGCGCGGGACGGTGAGGTCATTAAGAATCCATATTTAGAAATTCGGCTGCACGGTTTTATTCCCGGCATATAGTTAATTTTAAACCTCACCCTCTGATTTGTGTGTGTGTTTGTGCGTGTGTGCGTGCGTGCGCTTGTGTGTGTATCCCTAGAGTTGTTCTCTCTTCAGCAGGAACTTTTGAAAATATAGTTGTGCATCTACGATTATACCCCGTGTCCCATTCAAACCTCGCACATTTTAATTAATCATAACTCTCAAAGTATGCGGAATTATGAAATGAGGTTGGCATTAAAAGAAAGAGAAACTCAAAGTTTTGTTTTCATTGTTACAGTTAATTCATCTGTCGCATGTTAGACAATAATGACATAACATAAAATGGCAACGAGTACAAACTGTTTTTTGCTATTCAGAGACGAAGTCAATAATTACAGTGCAAAGAAATTATCGGAGAGAATATGGAGAAAATGCACCTGATGGGAAGACCATTAAGGCATGGTTTGAGAAGTTTCTGGCAACTCGAAGCGTTAAAAAAATCAGGAGGTGCTCCTACATGTGTTTCAGAACAAAATATTGAAGAAATTAGAGCAGGATTTCAGAGAAGTCTACAGAAATCAATTCGCCCAGCTTCCCGGCAGTTTAATGGACATGTTGGACAGAACGTGGCATGAAATCGAATACAGACTTGATATTGTTCATGCTACTAATTGTGCACATATACAGGTGTTTTAGTGTGTGGCAATGTGTAGCAATAAAAATTCTTTGAGTTTCTGTTTCCTTTAATACCGGCCTCATTTCATAATTCTGCATACCTTGTTAGTTATGATTAATTAAAATGGGGAGGTTTGAATGGGACACTCTGTATTATGTATTTTTTAGAGTAATTGATTATCAAACATTGTATTCTTAAAGTTTTATGGTGGTCCTGGCATACTGCTGCTACAGAAGTAGACCGTCAATGGGTGCCAATCTAGTGTAAATGTATACAGCCTACAAATGGCCCTATCAGATCATTGAGTTATATTTCTTACGGAGTGTATAAGTCCTATGAAAAGGAGAGAATAAAGAAAAGAGAAAAATAAATAAATACGATTTAAATATACTAATTAGTTATATTTATTTGAAATTATATTCTGATTATCATCCATAATGTTTACGCTGAGAAATTATGATTCATTCATACCAAATTAAAAGCTTTGCATGGAAATAATTAGGCTTAATGATCTGGTGGATGTGCCTCACCAGAAATTCTGAAGGAAATGTTTTGCGGGCTGTTCGTTATATTCGCATAATCTCTCTGATTCAGCTGACATAGCTAATGTTTGTAAACAAGAATTTTACTTAATGGGAGTATGGAAGGTATATTCTGGTTAAATTAACCAAATACATGTCTATGTTTCTCTGGAACCGTTCAAGACAACGAAGTGTACACAACCTGGAGTGATATCCTATATTTAACAATTGATGTACTTTTATGGAGACTATTTAACTCATGCCCCAAATGGGAGTCAATGACCAATCACATTTCAATGATTTTTTATTTACAACCAATCACAATCTTTTTCACCTCGATTTTATCACTTTAATTTTATCACTGTAAAATCGAGCTCCTCCTTTTTAACATTCTGAATAGGTTATAGCATTATTTTATAGAAACTGCATGTGGCTAGCCGATTGTATATTGTACGAATGTAACTTTATCGTGGTTGCGGGAGATAATATAAAAACATTTGTAGCAATTGATTATACCACAAAAAAAAAAGAAAACACTGTTTGCACTTTCTTAAACGTATTTATTTCCCAGGTAATAACGTTCCAGAAAAATATAATTGACATATTTACATCATATGACATCAGAAATTAATTAATATACAGTTTGATGTGTTTCATTTTTTCTCCACTAGGATGCATTTTTACAATGTTGCGATTATTTGGCAATAAATAATATGATTCTGGGTGGAGTGATCAACAAATGAAATATAATAAACGTTTCTCATTTGTTTTTCAAACATCGTCGTTTACATTAAATACATAAATATTTAAAAATAACTATATTTAAATTATGATTTGTGAGTAAACAGCTTAATTTTATTCGTTAAATAGCCCTAACAAATGCCACTCTTAATTTCCAAATTCTCTAGATAAATTCACTCGTCAGGGCTTCGTGACATCGCGAATTTATCGATAATTTGGAAATCACTCGTGGCATTACTTATGACTATTTATAGAGCAAGTTATATTTATTTGTAACAAAATTTATTTTGTAAAAATGTATATTTATTGAACTAGAATGAAAGTATCTTCATGAACAAATTAAATTAATTTACTAGATATGAATCTATACACTGTAAATAAATTAATTACTTTGCTGTAAACGGTTCCAGATAAATTGGACGTATGTTTGGATAATTTAACATTACCAAGATACTCCTTTTATACCATCCTGAATTCCGTGGCGAGTGGAAATAAATTAATAAATAAACTTATCCTCCCCTTCCCGCTGAACAGTCGATATTATTAAACGTTTCTTGGTAGTCGTGTTTCCACTAAAACTATTAAGCAATTCGCTTTCAGTGCTTTTCAAGTCAGTTAATGGTTCCTCGGAATAGTATAGTGTTATCTAAACTACATGAAGTATGATCTTAAAAGAAATGAAGTATGACTAACAAGGGAACTGTTAACCATTTCGTGTCAAACCTACCTTGAAACTTGTTCCACAGAAGCGTTGTGATGTACCAAGGCCGTGTCAAAAAAACGTATGTGCCGTTTTTAACTATAAGACATTAAAATTCCAGCGCCAAATCTCTCATTTAAACTATAGGAAAGTAATACAACTCCCAAATTAGTATACTGTGCTGGTTGAGTGGAAGAGAGGGCCTTATGGCCTTAACTCTGCCAGAATAAATAAAGTATTATTATTATTATTATTATTATTATTATTATTATTATTATTATTATTATTATTATTATTATTATTACTGGATAATGCTTCACTTCACTTCTAGATAAAAAGACAGATAATTCTTTTGGACATGGTCTTGGTACATCATAACGCTTCTCTAGGAGAAATTTCAAGGTGCGTTTCGGCATGAAATTGTTGACTGTAAGAATGAACACAAGGAAAACGAAAATAATACTGAGAAGGTACGACCAGTAATAAAATCGACGGCACAAGAATTTAAAAACGTAGTGGAATACATATACTCGTACTTAGGCTAGTTGGTAACAGTGAAAAAGGAGGAGAAACAGAGAAAGGTAACCGATTGTCTAGGGATGGAGCAAAGTCCACAGTCTGAAATGTATCCTGTAAGACAGCTCGATCTGCCAAGGGTTAAAATTCGAAATATTGGAAAATTGTGTTAACCCAGTATTATTATACGGATGCCTAACTTGGGCCTATACGCAAATCCTAATGGAAAGATTAATAATGTGTCAGTGAAAAAGGAAGGAAAATACTGAGCATTAGATTAATCGATAGACTGCCCATCTCAGAACTAAGAACAAAATACAACAAGGTGATAGGCGCAACAATTCAAATGGAAATGGAGAGACTAGGCTGCTATAATGAAAAAATACAGACTGACCTACGATAAACAATGTAGGACGTTCGAAGTGGGAAACGTAGAGCCTATCCTAAGTGTACATGGACAGACGATTTCCGTACCACAGCCGGGAAAAACAGGACAAGCATCGCCAGGGACAGAATGCATCGGAAAATAATAAGGAGATAATGCAGGAATAGTGCTTCAGATCCGAGAAGATAGGGACAGAGGGAATCTCATTAATCCATTCATGCGCGTCACTAATTAGATCGAGGTTAGGATAACTTGTCTAGGAGATAACATTAAGCCCAAAAACAAGGAAATGACTCACATGAACTGGCTAATCATGTGAGAAATATACCATGTATATTGAAGGTCTCTGCCCTGAAGGAATGTCATAGTTATCTTTACATTTATCTTTATCTAAGGTAAAACCAGTCACAACATACACACACACACACATCGAAGTATATACATATCCAATTACCGGCTTTTATGTCGATATATCAGCAGCACAAGGTGGTACTGAATAATTGCAACATGTTGTAAAGTTCTACTGTTTTACATCTTTTAAACAAATAATATCAGGAGTTTGTCCATTGTTGACAATCGAAATTCAGGTTTGCTGAATGATGTAAATGAAGGTAATGAGATGCAGAAGATTGACTACACCAAGATATATTTTCTTAAAGGAATCCAGAGAGTAGGGAAAGAAAAAACTTGGTTTCTCTCCGCCATTAAAAACAATCTATATGTACCAGAAGTTGCCCTAAGTCTGTCTCTGAAAAAGGGTTTAATTTGTAGACAATGTGGTACAATACGAAATCATTTTTATATTTTGAAATAATTTTTATAAATGCACAAAATTATAAACGAAGTAAGATTAAAAATCAATAAAATAATATATAATTAATTTTTAGTTTTGTTTTTTTTACTAATGCCACCAGGATGTATTCTGTGACATTTCTGGCTTTCTTCTATGGCGTTGGTAGAATTGTAATCCATTTATTAGGTTGGGGCACCTAGAAGACAGAGTTACCTTACCCCGATGATGTGATAGATGATATTATGGGTGATAAATGATAATGATGTGCCAGCATAGTTCTTAACCTAAATTCCAGAGCATGGAAAAATGACAATGATTTTACCGGGAATCGAACCCGGGACCTCACTGACTGTAGTCAGAAACTCTGATCACTAGCCCATAAGACTGGTCACTTAACTTTTAGTATAATTAATAAATAAAAATTGGTTCATCTTTAAATTTAGGAAGTTATATTTTGAGGTTATTTTAATTATATTATTTTTGGTCTGGACATCTTACCTCAATATTAATGTTGATTTGTTCTTGGACATGTTTCAAAACAATTCTGTTTTATCGTCAGCTTTCCCAGACTGGTTTTATTTATGTTGCATTATGTTGCACCACCTGGATGTCGATGTCAGCTCCATCCTGTGGTTGGCCAAAGAACCTCCAAACAAGGTCACCCTCCATCGGAATATCAAAATTCATAACTCTGTTTCTGTTCTTCTGAATATAATTTTTTTTCCCAAATAGTCAGCTCTTTTGTATTTTCTAACTGTTTTAATAATTTAGTGTCTGAATTTATATCATGTTTTTCAGACACTAAATTATTAAAACAGTTAGAAAATACAAAAGAGCTGAGTATTTGGGAAAAAATTTATATTCAGAAGAACAGAAACAGAGTTATGAATTTTGATATTCCGATGGAGGGTGACCTTGTTTGGAGGTTCTTTGGCCAACCACAGGATGGAGCTGACATCGACATCCAGGTGGTGCAACATAATGCAACATAAATAAAACCAGTCTGGGAAAGCTGACGATAAAACAAAATTGTTTTGAACAAAACAACATTAATATTGAGGTAAGATGTCCAGACCAAAAATAATATAATTGGTTCATCTGTTGAAAGGTGAATAATTAAAAAATTACATCGTATAAATATCAAATATGTACATTATAAAATATTATTACTTTATTATAAAACTACAAAAAAATCCATTAAAAGTTGCTCTTGAATTCCTTCATCGTATTTAATTAGTCTTATATTAAATTGATGTAGTAAAACTGAACAAGCACGTATCGAAAAACAAATAAAAGAAAGAAAATGGCGTTGGATTGGACATAGCCTGCGTAAACCTCAAATTGCAATAGAAAGAAGCGCACTGGACTGGAATCATCAATGTTTAAGGAGGAGTGGAATATCAAAAATAACTTAGAAGAGGACTATTACAGGATAAATCCTTGAAATGGGAAAAACTTGGTTGAAGATGAAGAGGATGGCAAATGATGGAGCTAAATGGAGAAATTGCATTAACGCCCTACACTCCTGCTAGGAGCGAAAGGAAATGGTGATTATATTGAACTCTAGAGAAATGTATAATAATAATAATAATAATAATAATTATTATTATTATTATTATTATTATTATTATTAATAATAATATCAAGCATTTTGCCTTCGATTGTAATGACTATAATAACCCTTTTTAGGAAGATTTCGAGTTCAAAACTCTGTACGAAAAATATAATTGGAATATTTATTAGCAGAGTATTTTATTTATACATTAGAATTAATATATGTTGCATATTAATATTAATAATAATTTTATTAATATAAGTTGCATAACTTAGGAAATATAGTAATTAAAACTGTAGCCTTTGCAGATGACCAGATTTTAATAGCAAAAACGGAGGACGAACTACAAAGAATGATATATAAACTAAGTGAAATATAAAAAAATACAACATGGAAATATCATCACAAAAATAAACAATGGCCTTCAAGGGCGCTCATCCATTTCGGACAAAGATAATATTAGAAAATAAACTAATAGAACAAGTGGTAAGATATAACTTCCTAGGTTGCGAAATATCATACACAGCGGAAACAGATATAAATAACAAATTAAATAAGTTTAATTATATAACAGGAATACTAAAAAGAACTTTCAAAAATAAAGCCAGGAAATACTCTATAAAGAAATTATACAAGACAATGGCAGTGCTATTATTACTTATGGACCCGAAACATGGACGGTGACAACACAACAATCTGCCAGAATACAAGCTGCTGAAATAAAATTCCTCATACCAATAGCAGGATATCAAAGAACAGACAAAAAACATAACACAGAAATAAGACACAACTAAAAGTAGAGGAATTAAACAGAACAAACTGGAAAGAACACTAGGCAAGGATGACTGAGAATAGAATACCAAAAGCAGCATACAACTATTCACCACGAGGAAGAAGAAGTTTGGGAAGACCAAAGAAAATATGGAAACAATAGCAATTAGGAGCCGGAACAGGCTATTAAATAAGCCTAAACCGTAAAGAAGAAGAAGAATATAAGTTGCATTTACAAAAGAGATATGAATATAGAGAAGCCTATTGGTACACATCAGAATATCTTAGAAGCGATAAGACCAAACACTTTGTATCTCAAAATTAGTCAATAATTATTTTATTCATCTGATAAATTTAATTTAATGTTAATAATAAATTATTAACGTATATATTTACCTTGCTGCTTTAATGATAGTCTGTAACTTTCTTATTTTTAATGATAATATTTGTTTGATACACAGCGAAGTTCAGATATCTTGTTAAAATATTTGAATACCCCTCCCTTGAATTCATGGTGATTGGATTTCCCACTAATACCCAGGCCAGGAGTGCAAATATAATACGCCAATACTTACTTACTCACTGACACTATCGAACCCGTAGGTTCATGGCCGCACGGACATAAGCTCTCCATACATCCCTATCCTGAGCTAATGATTTCCAATCATTCCCTGTATAATCTACTTTCCTCAAATCATAATTAATGTTATTCTCCCACCTCATTCTTGGTCTACCAACTGGGTGTTTTTCCTCTGGTTTTCCTACAAGAAGTTTCCATGCACGTCTTTCATTCCCCATGCGTGCCACATGTCCTGCCCATCGCAGTCTACGAGACTTAACTGTTCTTATTATATCCGGCTTCCTATAAAGACCATGTAGTTCATTCTTATTTAGTTTTCTCCATTCTCATGTCTGTTCATCTCTCTTTGGTCCAAAAATTTTCTTAAGTACTTTATTCTCAAATACTTGTAATCTCCTTTCCTCCCTTAAAGTAAGAGTCCATGTTTCGCACCCATATAATATAACTGGTAGAATAATAGTTTTATATATTTTCAGTTTAACGTTTTTTTAAAGGAGTTGGGACATCAAGAGTCTCTGTAATGCATAATAGCACGCATTTGCAGAATTGAGCCTATGTTTAATTTCTTTGTGCATCTCGTTCCTATTTGTGATTATTGTTCCTAGGTATTTGAATTCATATTATACACCAATCCGAATAATATTTCAAATTTGTGGTCCTAGAATATATTCACTTAAAATTCTGTACTTTACATGAATAATTGCAAGTATGGAAGAGTACACGGAAGTGATTTTCACGCCTCACGAGATGATTGAAGGTTAGATGAATGGCACAGTACTCACCGCAAACATGATCCTGCTGGCAAACTTCCACAACACGCACTCTGGAGCCTGTGGGTAGTATTTATACCCCAGTGCATCTTTATTTCTTGCCCCCAATCACTCCCCTCCTTCTCATGTAAAATCGTTTCATTTTTATAAGTTCTGTGTTGGAGGGGGAATACGACACTTTTACTTTATTGATGGGAAAATAATTTCACAAACAACAAGACTATTACAAATTTTCCATAAGATGTGACGTCACTGCAATCCTCGCTACCCGAGCAAAAATATTTTGCAATTTATTTGATTTATGTAACATTTAGTTAGGAAGAGAGTTCATTAATATAATTTATACAGCTATGATATTTTGGCTTTGAAAAGTGAGCAACCGTTTTTAATAAAAGTCATACTTTTAAGTATTACATAACAACTACTTTTCATTGGGTCTTGAACTAAAATAACTTATTAATTTATTCAGTAATCTCTTCCTTTTACTGACAGTTATTTTAATTTATGGATTACAAAAGTAGTCACCTCAACACCATGTTTCTTTTCTGGAAGAATCCTGTCCAATCTAGCTTAATTCTCGTTTAACATCCCATATTCAAAAAAAAAAAAATGTGTTCAGTAAGGTACTTGAGACAAATAATGCCAAAACGCTGATCGTTTATGAAGAGGTACATTAAGATAGATAAATTATAAATAATATTGGAAAGTGGTAAAGGAATAATAAATAATTTCTAAGAGTACACAGGTCAAAATAACTAATAATGAGAATCGAGGGGATGATATAAATTCAATAGATAATAAAGGTTGAATAGTTCAAGATAGGGATATATGGAGTAATAATAACTAACTCACTGGCACTATCGAACCCGTAAGTTCATGGCCGCGTGGACATAAGCTCTCCATGTATCCCTATCCTGAGCTAATGCTTCCCAATCATTCCCTGTATAATCTACTTCTCTCAAATCATAGTTAATGTTATTCTCCCGCCTCAGTTTTGGCCTACCAACTGGGCGTTTTCCCTCTGGTTTTCCTACAAGCTTCCATGCTCGTCTTTCATTTCTCATATATGCCACATATCCTGCCAATCGCAGTCTATGAGACTTAAATATTCTTATTATGTCTGGATTCCTATAAAGACCATGTAGCTCACTGTAATGTAGTCTTCTCCATTCATCTGTCTGTTCATCTCTCTTTGGTCCAAAAATTTTCCTAAGTACTTTATTCTCAAATACTCTAATCTCCTTTTCCTCCCTTAAAGTAAGAGTCCATGTTTCGCATCCATATAATATAACTGGTAGAAAAATAGTTTTATATATTTTCAGTTTAACGATTTTTGAAAGGAGTTGGGACCTCAAAAGTCTCTGTAATGCATAATATCACGCATTTCCAGAATTAAGCCTATGTTTAATTTCTTTGTGCATCTGATTCCTATTTGTGATTATTGTTCCTAGGTATTTGAATTCAGCTACTTCCTCAAAATTTTCCTCATTTGTCATTAGCTGTCCATTTATATTATATAACGCATTTCTATGTGTGACCATATATTTAGTTTTATTTATATTTACTTCCAGACCTAATCTCTTAGTGTTACTCAATAGTGTGTGTGTGTGTGTGTGTGTGTGTTTGTGTGTGTTGGCCTTTAGTATCTCCTCGCTATCGCTACATCATTAGCATTAACAGCTTACTAATGCCATTGAGTTGTAAGCCTTCTTCATCCTCTAAAGATTTGATGGCATACTCTAGTACAAAATTAAATAGTAGAGAAGATAGTGCATCTCCTTGCTTCAACCAATTGTGGATTTAAAAAGTGTCCGAAAACTGTTTGCCTACACGCACCCTACTCTTTGTGCCATTTAGACACATTCGTATAAGTCTAACTTATTAGGAATTCCGAACTCCAGCAGGATACTATATAACTTCTCTTATATCATAGATAACAAAATTATAAACGATGAATTAATTACGTAATATAGTCTTTAAAATGTAAACATTTTAAAAGAAAATAAAATATAATCAAACATATGGAGATAAATCATACAAACAATGTATTTTATTTTAAACCACCGTTCAGGTTTTTGATTAAAATATTAAAATTCGATACATTTTGTGTCAGTTGTCCTCAAATTGAACTTCTGCTTATAAAACATCGTCAAACATTAAAAAACGTTTAATGTTTGATGATGTTTTGTAAACAGAAGTTTATGTTAAGTACGACTGACACAACAGGTACCGAATATTATAATTTTAATATTTTAATGCATTTTCTATAATCCAAATTTAAAGCATAGTTAAATAGTTCGTGCATAATTGTATTAACATCGCTTGGCAATTTATTAACAATATCTTTAACTATAGAGTTCTAAAAATAATGTGTTTATGTAACCTGATAGTCCAAGATCCGGCTGCAAGATTACTACGTTCATCGAGTGTTTGAACAAAATCCATTTCTTTCATAAAATTGTGAATGACTGAATACATTTTTGCCGAGTTGCCTATTAAAATTTGGCAGCCAGTATGTTTAATTAAAATGTATTTAATTAATCTATCTGAAATATTTTGATTTACTTGTTATTAAAATAAATTATAATCCAGTTCGCAGAAATCAATGTATAGAGCTTGAAACGTTTTGCTTCCCTTTGCAAACTTGGCCGTAAATCTCCTCGCGGCTACAGCTGGCTGTGACACCAATCAGTATAAAATGGCGGTAAGTACGTATTTATTGTTTTATATTGTTTCAAATAAAGTTCAGTTCTTTTAAAATGCTGTGATTTGTTTCGTATAATGTATATTAACACTACCTTTTGGATATATTTGTGTATATACATTGTACGTAGTGTACATAAAGGGCAGTGGTTTTACTTCTCGCTGCGAGAGAACAATATAAAACAATAAATACGTACTTACTGTCATTTTATTACTGATTGATGTCACAGCCTGCTGTAGCCACGAGGAGATTTACGGCCAAGTTTGCAATGACAACCAAAACTTTTCAAGCTCTATACATCGACTTCTGCGAACTGGATTATAATTTATGTTAATAACAAGTGAATCAAATTATTTCGAATAAATAAATAAATAAACTATATTTTAATGAAACATACTGGCGGCCAAATTTTGATAGGCAACTCGGCAAAAATGTATTCAGTCATTCACAATTTTATGAAAAATATAGATTTCATACACTCGATGAATGTAGTAATCTTGCAGCCGGATCTTAGACTATGATATACCGGTACTACGTTATAAGCTATTGGTTATGTCTAGTACAATCTTGATGTGCTACGATCGTAAACCAGCTAGCGTAATTTTATGTGAATTGCAATCCATCCATCCATAGTAATTCTGCCCGAAGGCAGGTCCTTCACTGCAATCATAGCATTTTCATGCTATGCTTCCAGCTTTACTAGCGAATTGTAGGTGTGGTAACTTCCCGTTTCTTTCTACACCGGTGAAGGATGATGGTGATGATGATGATGATAATGATTGATGATGATGGCCATATGATTTCGGGGACCGTTTGGGCCTTAATGTTTTCCTAACATTTGTCTTACAGGTGAGGAAAAACCTCACCCCAGAAAAACTGCCCCAACCGGGTTCGAACCCGGGCCCGCTGCGTGACAAGGCAGCATGCTACCTCGAGACCTTAGCGGTGGACAATTGCAAACAATAAGTGTAAATAAGTGGGGAAAATGAATGGTAAAACACCACAAATGGCACAGAGACAAAATCATTTTTACCTAGTGAGAAGGAAAGATGAAATTAAGCTTGCATTTAACTGGAAAATTAACTACGTTCTTAACAGGGCACTGGAAAATAAACCATTTTAAAATAAAAGACAGTCCCTTGTATGGGCCTACATGCGGAAAATCAGAACAAACGATAGATAATATGTATTATTTGAATGTACAAAACTAGAAACAGAAAGACAGTTATTTAAGAACAACATGATTAACAAATATGGTAAATGAACATTCAATAAAATAAGACTAGTACAGGTTTACACACTTTAATTAATCTCATACATTAGACAGATTATAGACTGAAACAAAGCCAATTCAATGAAATATTTAATGTTATATTGGGTAAGATAAGTGGAACAAATGGATCATAATATTACAATTGGAAATGGAACATGGATGAAAACATAAGTAAATTGTGCTAATAATTTTATGTAATAACGCATGCGATATTACATTCTTTGTGATGGAACATGCTCTAAATAAAATGTTTAAAAACATTTATTTGTAGTGTTTTTGTAAAATTCATCAGGCAATTGAAAATGTTAATACTAACAAAATTCCTAATAAAATTCCGTTGAAGTAAATAGTTACAAAATAATGTATTAAAATATGTATTTGGCAGGTGTCTTTAGTCATCAACTAGGTTAACATATATTAAGATGCGAAGTTGGGAAGTGGTTTTTACAGAATCAAGGAAAAATGGTTTAAAACCGAGCGACAGACAGGTTTTTAATTTCCGAGATTCTCTAAAACACTTCACAAACGTGCGTTGTACATTATTTTTTGCGTGATAGTGTTTTCAAAATAATAAATAATAGTAAAATAATATCTTTGTTGGAAATATTTACGTTCATTATAAACAATTGACTAACTTTAACAGTGTGGGCAATGTTTATTAGTTAAAACAACAGGAGGCCCTGAGAACAGTTATTAATAACCTGGCTGCAAGTACGTATTTTTTGTTTTATATTGTTTCAAATAAAGTTCAGTTCATTTAAAATGCAGTGATTTGTATCGTATAATGTATATTAACACTACATTTTGGATATTTTTTATATACATTTACGTAGTATACATAAAGGGCAGTGGTTTTACTTCCCGCACGTGGGTGTAAATGTATTATTTTTTACAGTATAGTTATTTAGGTTGGCAATCCCGAAATGTAGGTAGTTGAACTTTCAATCATGGTCGCCATTGCTGTAAGTACGACAAAACGCACTATACATTTATGACTAGAGCATGGAACTTACTTCCCGTCATATCAGCGACTGTCAATCGCTATCATTATTTAAATACAAATTAACTGATATCTTAAGTTCGACACAATTAAAACATTAACTGCATAACAACTATATACAGCAGGAAGGGAGGTCAATTAAAGCGTTATTAACAATTTTGAGTAATGGATGGTTAATTCGTAATGGTTTATTCATATGATTCTATAAATAATTATCTAGGAAGCTACTTACTTTATTTTATATCATTTTAATTTTATTATATTCCATGTTTTTGTTAGTATTAGCTTGTATTAGATCCCATCATTATTGTATTTTGTTTAGTCTGTATTTTAATAATACCTTATAATACTGTAACAAGTATGTAATTTTTGTATAATTCCTACTATTCGCTGATTGAGTGTGGAAGAGAAGGCCTTATGGCCTTAACTCTGCCAGCTAAAATAAAGCATTTTTTTATATTATTGTTATAATTATTATTGTTATTATTATTATTATTATTATTATTATTATTATTATTATTATTATTATTATTATTATTATTTCGCAAAAAATATTTGAAACCACTTTCGGAAACTGGCTTCCATTTTCTGCAGAAGGATGTGAGCTACTTCTCAATCATGCCCTTCTGCTGAAGATGGTGGACGGAAGTCTCAACGAATTCTTTGCATGAAAAACCAGAGATTTGTACCATCGTGGGATAATAAACCAGGATGAAACATGATCAAGACCATAAAATCTGATGGTCTCTACTTTGAAGAGTGGATTAATTTCTTGTCAGAAAAAATCCAAATAAAATTTAGTATAAAAAAGTACATTACTTGTGTCTGTATTAAGATTAAATTAAAAACAGAATGTTCAGAAACATTTTACTTTAAAAAATTAAAATGTTATAACATCGCACTTTCTTCACTTGGTTCCATAAATAAGATATTCTCGTGACAAATGGAACCTGACATTTGTGTAGTGGGTGGTTTTACTTTTTATGCTAATACCTTGCTCTTCGTAACACGATTTAATATGTTGACTATTCATAGGTTATTCGTGATTTTATAGTCTATATCCCGCTATTGCAGTTACTGTTATTAATCTCACATCTGTGGAATCAACGAACCATATCACGGCTGTTGATGATCGTAGTAATGTGACACATAAAATAAAGATGTAATTATCAGAAGTAACGCCACAAGTGATTTCCAAATTATCCATAGAATTTGGAAATCAAGAGTGGCATTTGTTAGGACTATTTAACGAATAACATTAAGTTGTTTACTCACAAATCGTTATTTAAATATAGTTTCAGGCATAAAGAATACATATTTTATAAGTTGAGGACGACGGATCTTACCTAAGAAGGTATATTTTAACTTATTTTATTTTATTAAATATAGTTATTTTAAAATATTTATATATGTAATGTAAACGGGCGATGTTTGAAAACAAATGAGAAATGTTTGGTTATGTTTCATTTGTTCATCCTTGCAAATTGATCATATTATTTATTGCCAAATAGGATCGCAATAGTGTAATATTATACATAACTATGGATTACATAATGATAATGGTAGTTCCCGATTATTTTTACATATCTTCCCTAGACTTGTACGGGTTTCTCATATCCCACCTCCTCTGTATATATTTTGCGAGATTGTAAGTTATATGTGTACTAAGTTTGATTACAATTGCTACAGGTATTCCTAACTTATGCTGGAATTGGTGGTACATCCCTACCTACACATATGTATACATTTATATGTGCAAAGAAAGAAATACTAAATGAGGTATGTATATATGTATGTATATATAAAATTTTCTAAAATATGTTACAGGACTTAGTAAGGCCATTTCTAACTGTGGAATTTTATATGAATTTTGGTCATTCCAGGACGACATAAACTGCAAAATTCGTGTACTCAAACAGTGGTTGCGGGTAATCCAAGGTGAACAAACAATGCTCAGAGCAATTTGTTACCACCACCAAATTAGAAAAATATATGTGAAATTTTGGGCAGACAAGGTTAGGAGAGAACTCCAAAAGATTGGGATGGGTTGGGTATGGGAAAAAGGGACTGAAAATCGCAATAATGTGAGGAGAAAAATAAGGAGGAGGTACTTAGATATAAACCAACAAGATATTTTCGCCGAATTTACGGGAAAAAGCATACAAAGAAACCTAAAAACATATTTGGAGAAAATAATCTTATATAATTAATCAACCTATGATTTAAAGAGAGATCAGGGCTTGCTTGGTTTAGGCTAGGGGCATGGAAATTTCTAAAAAATTAGCGACAATCACGATATGCTAATATGTCCAATGTGCGGGAGCTTTGAAGACGAGATACGTACAGTATATTAGGAAAATGTAACGAATTAGAATAATTGGAGGCGTCAGTTATTACCGGAAAGATTTCTAAATTCAAATCTGAAAGATTTGCATGCTACGATTTAATGGCAAATCCAGAAAATTGGATAAACTTGGGTAAATTCTGGACAAAACGCGGAAAAATAAGAACAACACTCATTCATGTTATCAAAATGCAATAGCATTAATTTTTAATAATTCTACATAACTTAATTAATGTATAATGTTATTGTATTATTATGTAATTGTAATATTATTGTGTTTTCTTTATGTAATTGTAATGTTGTCGTTTTCTTTTTTCTTTATACTATTACCAAATATATACTTTATTGTAACTGTCAACAGCACGTACGGCTTACTACCCGTGCGACCCATATTTCTAAATAACATTGTATATATCTTACTTTTAGTCTAATAAAGTTCTATTACTACTAGATTTATATGTGACCATTCCACATTCAGTCGTAAACCGTATTTTTCTAGAGAAGCAGAGTAAGTCACGAGAATTGAAAAAATCGAATACGTCATGGTAGAATGAATCTTGAACTACGTTCTGAGGGAATTACAAAGCATATATATGTATTATAAACATTTTAAAAATAAATTCTAATCCAACACCCATCAAATTGTAAACCACGCATTAATTTACCTTAATTTACAATTTCCAATTTCAAATAGCGAATTTCAATTGCTTATAAAAACGGTACTTTTTTAACTTAAAAACTTATTTTTTTAATAACCAGAATTTTATGGCGAATTAAAATACAGAAATTTTTATTTTTGCACCGTAAGCGGCCTTTTTCCTAGCAGTCACATGTATGAAGTCTGTGTGTAAAAAAAACACGTTTCTTAATTTTGCAAATTTATAAATTAATTGGTAAACATTCTAAACACAAAAAAATATTCTAAAAGTAGAATCATTAATCAAATAGTACTAATAACATTACAAATTGTAATGTTTTTTATATAAAAGTTGTATAGCAAAAATTGTATTTCGAGGATAGTATAAAATAATTATGTTTTATAGGATAAATTAGAATAAAATTAGATGGTACATTAATTAAACTGTAGATTATAATGCAATTCTATCTAGAAAATAAAATATTTCCGAGAACATTATTATTCTGAATCTATTATTTTCAATCTAGCGTAATTACTTATGTATGTAGAAGTAATCTATAAAGTACTAAATTTAACACTCTTCCGATAGGTCATGTCCCTATAACAACCTGATGGCGAGATGCACATGAAAGTTCCTACAAGGGAGAGGTTAAATTAAGGTAAAAGAGAGTTAAGGTAAAACGTAATATTTACATTTAGAGATTATTATATATTTTGATGACGTAATCATATTAAGGAATGAAAAAATTAAACATAGATTAATTCTGGAAATGCATGCCGTTATGCATTACAGGGACTCTTGTCGTCCCAACTTCTCTCAAAAAAACGTTAAACCGAAAATATATAAAACTGTTTTCTATCTATCTTCAGGTTTTTACAGCTGCTGCCGTCTTCCTCTGCCAAACCTCCAAAAGCCTACGATCTTGGGCATCTTCAATGCTTAGCCCTCTTGCTTGCATTACTGTCTTCATGTTTTCCTTCCATATTAACTTTGGTCTCCCTCTTTTCTTCTTTCTAGTCGGTTGCCATTGATATAGTTGTTTTCCCATTTATATTATATGGAAACTAAATGTGGATTCTCATTTTAAAGAGGGAAAAGATTACGAGAATTTGAGAATAAAGTTTTTGGAATTTTTTTTAGATCAAAGAGGAATGAACAGACGCGAATGGAGATGACTACTTATCAGTGAGCTACATGATCTTTATAGGAATTGGAAAGCAGACACAATAATAATAATAATAATAATAATAATAGTTAAGTATACTGCGATGGTTAGGACATGTAGCGTGAATGGTGAATGGAAGAGGGGCATGGAAGCTTCATGTACGCAGAAAGACCAGAGGGAAAACCCCCAGTTGACAGACCAAGAATGAGGTAGGACAATAACATTAACCATGATCTGGAGGGAAGTAGATTTTACAGGAGATGATTGGAAAACATTAGCTCAGGATAAGGATGTGTGGAAAGGTTATGTTCGTGCGACCATGAACCTACGGGTTCGATAGTGCTAACGACTTAGTTATTGAATCATACTGTAAACATATATCTCGCTTAGATTTCTTTCATTGGACAGAATGTGGAGAAGATGTACTTTTACGACTGGAAAAAAGTTACTTATTTTTGGCAAAAGTTATTACGAAGTCATCATAGATGAGAAGACGTTACTTCATTACGGCTATAAATTATTTTCAAAAAAATAATATTTTCAAGTTAGTAACAAAATCTCGCATTTATTTTAAGTAATAATAAAACTTCATCTTATAAGCTAGTCTTCAACAGAATAAAATAATATTAAAATGTATGTAAACTTTTATAATAATCATGATGTGTTCCGTTGAGGTTTATTCAAAATTAATATAAAATTATAGAATATTCACCTGAAAGGTCCGTCTCCTCAACTTAATTAATCATTTAACTGTAGCGCTTTCGGGACTTGAAAACACCCTAACAGTAATGCACAGAGAAAATAATCCAGCGAAGATAAACGTACTCGAAGAGATGGAAATCATGAAAGCAGCTCACAACGACAGCCTGATAAACGAAAACGAACCCAATACATGCAACCCCCTCTACCAGATCTTCAGTGAAACACCAGTTTTGAATCCTGCCGATGATGGGACAAGTCCCGAAAGCGCTACAGTTAAATGATAATTAAGTTGAGGAGACGGACCTTTCAGGTGAATATTCTATAATTTTATATTAATTTTAAAATGTATGTAGTTACACAAATATAGTGTAAGTATTTTTGTGATTTCTTTGATGTGTTCATGTTGTTGGCAGTAATGCAACGATATGCAACTACGCAGTAAGATTTATTGAGAATTGCATGTTTATGCAGTAAATACCTGTTCAAGGTTAAGAATAATTGAATATGTATTTTAGAAATCACTATTCATCTATTTTTACTTACTCATTTCTTGTTCATGTAGAATATTCGGTCTTAACTACCGTTTCGAAGTGAAGAAGATTTAATGTCTTATTTACCTAACTAAACGAGTTCAACAAAAATTAGTAATTGGATACAAAGCTAGAGGGAAACTTCATGTCACTCCCCTTACATCTGCGTTTTATTTTATATACTGCCCCATGCTCACTGTTCTTTTTTTCATGCATAAGCACACATTGGTATGTACTTTTTTTTCATTTGAGTATTACAATACGACTGTAAAAGTTTATGAGAATAGACTTGAATAATGAAGACATGTAAAATGCTCATTTACGTCTGTGAACAATTGAAGACGTCCCTCGAATAAGGGTGTAACCAACAATTCTCAGTGACATTCTTTTAGATGAAACACTATCTTACATCCAAGCTGAAACGAGTGGTAAATTATGTCACATACCTTCTTAACAGTATGACAACTGAATACTAAATAAGTTGGGAAAGATTACAGTAAATAACAGTGAATATTGCTCTCATTTTAACACCTTAAAATCTCTTCCCCGTAATTGATGGTTACACCATCAACCAAGGAGTTTTTTAATATCTCTATTTCTCCTGTATTTACTAAAATAATCCATGAAAATCGTGTCAATTTGATTAAAATAAAAACAGGTGAATATCACCAATATAAATTTGTGAAAGTGTTTTTATTATCTTAGGGATGGATAATACGACAACAGTAGTAATGAAACAGAATCTGTCCGAACAAATACCATTGTGGATAACTGCATAAACTGACAAGAAAGGATTATAAAAGCTCTCCATTTAATACGTAAGGCTTTTTAGAAGTGATTTACAATATTAAACATATTATAATTAAAGTTAGTCTGATCATATTTGGTTAAGTGCTTTTTCGTTATTTAAATTGATCCAATACTTCCATGAACACGCTAATGTATGCGAATTTCAATATAACTTTCGCGAAATTATATTCGTCGTATGGATTAGCGGTTATCAAACTCGACCCTTGTTCTGATTTTCGCTGGTTCAAATCATCCGAGTTCGATTGATTTTTAAGGACGTAAAAATCCTGAGTATGGCTTCTTTCGGAAGGTAAGTAATCTATGTTTCTCATGTTACAGATATAGGCCTACTACACATAAAAGAACCTCAACGTAAAAGAAGGTACTTTGTAAATTGATCGGCGCTTTTATGTCTATATATTAATTGAGGTGCAATTGAAAAGTTCTAAAGAGCGTCGTTAACAAACAAATCCTCGCAAGTTTATAATTACAGAAACATTAACAACACTGTTAATTAACAATAAGTTTGTTAGCCATTAAATTGGCAATGTGTCCTACAGGATGCAGCAATTGGTTTGATTTATTTAATATTCTTAATAAAATATAAGAAAACGAACGAGTAGAAATTACTTATATGTGTGTCGAATTTCGCAATATACCTAATAATAACAGTTACGCGTGATTTCGTTTTCACTTCGGTCCGCCACATTTAAATAACTGTCATGAGTAATCAGTGCTTTGTCAACTTAAGGATTAAGAGTGTGTTGCAACCGTAAACCAGCCAGCATAGTTGTAAGTGAATTGCAAACAATAAGTGTAAATACATGGGAAAATGAATGGAAAAACACCACAAAAGGTGCAGAGACAAAATCCTTTTTACCTAAGTGTGAAGGAAAGATTGAAATTAAACTTACCTTTAAGAGGAAAAATAGCTACTTTATTAACAGGGCACGGGAAAATAAACAGTTATTACTACAGTTTTAAAATAATAAACAGTCTCTTGTGTACATGCGGAAACTCAGAACAAACGATAGATAATACATAATTTGAATGTACAAAACTAGAAACAGAAAGACAGTTATTTAAGAACAACATAATTAACAAATACGATAAATGGATGAAGATATAAGAACAGAGTTAAATATATATCCATTGGATGAGAAAATCAGAAAATATAGAGAGAAATGGTTTACACATGAGGAAAGAATGAATGAATCAAGATTACCAAGAGCAGTATTCAACTACAAGCCAAGAGGTTCAAGGAATGTAGGAAGGCCAGTGAAAAGATAGACAGAACAACTGTGAGGCGGAACAGGCAATTGGCCTAGCCCGTGAAGTGAAGAAGAAGAAGATAAATGGACATTCAATAAAATAAGACTAGTACAGGATTACACACTTCAATTAATCTCACACATTAATTCAATAGATTTACTCATTATATTGGGTAAGATAAGCGGAACAAATAGATTAATGATACAGGGTTATTCAGAAAGAAGGAACAGATTTCAAACATTTATCTCTTCCAAACTACAAAAAAATATAAATACAATTCCAACGTTCCTGGAAAGAGAAAAGTTTGAAGTTCCGATCACGGTCGCATTGGCGCTGTTGCTTGTCATGTTGATTGTTTGTATCACAATGGCGGCACAATAGGACGTTGGATTGGAAGAGGGGGAGCAGAAGATCAACTTCATCGCCGGTGGCCTCCCAGGTCACCAGACATAACCCCGTGTGATTTTTATCTGTGGGAATACCTAAAAGACCGTGTTTTTATTCCCTTATGCATGACACTCTTGAAAGTCTGCGATATCGAATTGTCGAAGCTGTGAATTCGTTAACTGGAGACCAGCTGATTCGTGTGTGGCAAAAAATGAGCTACTGTTTTGATATTTGTCGTGTAACACATGGCACTCATATTGAATGCATAAAATAGTGAAATTTCAACTTTTCTCTGTCTAGGAATGTTAGAATTGTGTTTCTCTTGTTTGTAGTTTGGAATAAATAAATATTTGAAGTCGATATTAAAGACAAATTAGGAGAAGATCAAAATGGATTCAGACCGGGAAGGTCATGTGTTGACAATATATTTGTAATCCAACAGTTAATTGAAAAACGGACTGCAGTTGGAGAAGAAACCCTTTTTACAATAAATTATATATTTACAGAAAGTGTATGACTCAATTCCGAGGAACAAATTATAGGAAGTATTAGAGAAATACAATATTGATAGGAACCTAATAGAAATTATTAAACAAATTTATAAAGATAACTCCGGCTTATGTTAAAATCCTATAAAACCACAAAGGGATTGAAACAAGGATGCAGTTCTATCACCGATTTTATTTAATATTTATGTACAATTTATATTAATGAAATGTAAACAAAGCTGCAAAGGTATGGGTATCCCAATAGGCAACATATTTTTGCTGACATTACAATTTGCTAATGATCTGCTGGTTTTAGCGCAAGACAAATTTGATATGGAATTCATGACAAAAAGGCTGAAAAACACATATGAATCGTGGGTCTCACAGTAAATTTACAAAAAACAGAATATCTGGCAATAAATAGCAATGAAAGAGAAAATGTAATATTGGAAGAAGGTATCCAAATAAAGCAAGTGAAACAAACTAAATATTTGGGAATAATTATGGATAACATTGAAGGTAAAGGCAAAGAGAACATAAAACATAGAATTGAATTGAGTAGCAAAATAATATCATCGTTATATTCCATACGGTGGGATAAGCATATTTGGAAAGACACAAAAAATATATTGGCAAAAAACATTGGTGGAATCTGTTGCAATGTATAGAAGTGAGGTATGGACAATGAGTAAGTACTACAAGAATAGACTAATAGCTCTAGAAATGGATTATTTACGCAGAAGTGCCAGAAAGTCAAAATTAGAACATGTCACAAATAAGGAAATTATAAACATAATGGAAGCAGAAGAAAGCATAATTGAAATAATTGAGGAGGAGGAATTAAAGTGGTTAGGACATGTTTTAAGAATGGAAGATGAGCGATGGACGAAGCAACTATATGAATGGGATCCGACCAGAAAGAAGAAAAGAGGGAGATCCAAGTTAACATGGAAGGAAAAC
The DNA here is from genome assembly GCA_030220185.1 of Diploptera punctata. Lineage (NCBI taxonomy): Eukaryota > Metazoa > Arthropoda > Insecta > Blattodea > Blaberidae > Diploptera > Diploptera punctata. The sequence goes on along the minus strand of JASPKZ010010652.1, from coordinate 1,502,058 downwards.
ATGAAGACAGTAATGCAAGCAAGAGGGCTAAGCTTTGAAGATGCCTAAAATCATAGGCGTTGGACGTTTGACACGGGAAGACGGCAGCAGCTCTAAAAACACGAAGATAGATAGATAGATAGATATATTGATAGATAGATAGATAGATAGATAGATAGATAGATAGATAGATAGATAGATAGATAGATAGATAGATAGATAGATAGATAGATAGAAATATAGAAGTCTGTTTCTTCTTTCTGAATAGCCCTGTATTACAATTGGCCATAGAACGTGATTGAAAACAAAATAAAACTGTGTTAATAATTTTATGTAATTAATTTGTGTATTAAAGCATGTAGTATTACTTTCTTTGTGATGGAACAAGCTGAAAATAAAATGTTAGAAAAAAGGGATTAAGAGACTAGCATTTCGTTAGAGCAACTTCCAACAGTCTTTGTCCTGTGTGTAAAGAATAATTAGACATGAGGATACTAGTTGCATGATGATAATTTCAAGGTTCAATATGTAAAGAAATGTTTAATTGACATTTTAAATCAGTTCGGAATCCAGAACGTTAAAGTTCATGCAAGCGTCGCCCATATTAAGTGTTCTTCTCCTCCCATCTTTACGTAAATTGTAGAGGTGAATCTCTCATTGATATCGTGATGATATGGGAGGTGACTCTACCTCTCTCCTCCCTTCAATTGTGCAGATACATTTCTCTTCTTTGGATTTTGTAGTTCGTTAATTTGTATTGTTCAGTCGTATATTCCCTTATCGCTTCCAATAATATTAGATTTTAAATCAGTTATCGGATGATAAAACTCAATACTATTTATCTTCTCCTTCTTCTTCGTCATGGTATAGGTTTTTTTGCTAACCAGTTCCGGCTCCACATTGCTGCTCTTTCCATATTTACTTTGGTCTTCCCAAACTTCTTCTTCCTCTTGATGACTAGTTGTATGCTGCTTTTGGTATTCTGTTCTTAGTCATCCTTGCAAGTGTTGTTTCCAGTTTATGTATTTCATTACTGTTGTGTTTAATTCCTCTACTTTTAGTTGCTATCTTATACCTGTGTTGGGTTTTTTGTCTGTCCTTTGATATCCCGTTATTGGTCTGAGGAATTTTATTTCAGCAGATTGGATTGTGGCAAATTGTTGTGTTTTCACTGTCCGTGTTTCGGATCCGTAATTAATAATAGGACTATTTATGCTTTCATAAATTCCGTTTCCGAAATTTGCCTTATATTGATGGAATTAAGTTATTGAAAGTAAAAGTAGTAAGGAATGCCTCAAATTTCAACAATAAAGGATTTCGGGGATTAAAAACGTTTAATAGCAACTATTCTAAAGTATACTACAATACAACATTCTGTGGGGTCACGTTTTGAAGTTACGACTAATTCATAATTTTGGGATATTGTACGTAAACTTCGCCGTTTTTAAAAACAGCATTCTCCATTACCATTATACAGTACTGGCCCGAATATAAGTCGCACTCGAGTATAAGACGCGTCCTTAATTTTAGGGGGGAAAAAGGAGAAATAATAAAAATTTAGTACAGATAAATTTACCTGTCGCATATCCAGTTACAGTCCACCGCTGTGGTCTCGAGGGTGCGTTCTGCCTTGTCACGCAGCGGGCCCGGATTCGATCCCCGGTCGGGGCAGTTTTTCTGGGTGAGGTTTCCTCGGGATTTTTCCTCACCTGTAAGACAAATGTCAGGAAGCTTAGGGCCCAAAAGTCCCCGAAAATCATCCGGCCATCATCATCATCATCATAATCATTACCATCATCATCCTTCACCGGTGTGGAAAGCAACGGAGAGCTACCACACCTATAATTCCCTAGTAAAGCTGCAAAGCATAGCATCAAAATGCTATGATTGCAGTGAAAGACCTGCCCTCGGGCATAATTACTATTGATGGATCGATCCAGTTACAAAACTGTTTACACTACTTAAATACATTGTTCTTCAGTTATAATGTTTGTAAATCACCCGTTACAACTAATCAGAGTCTTCTCCAATGTCACTGCTCATCCAAACTTAACTTTTTGCCGGCTTTTCTATTAGACGTATTCCTAGCATAACGAATAACTGCAAGTTTGAAACCAGCCTCATAACTGCACCGAATTCCCAAGCTTGTTGAAGCTTTTCTTTCGAAGTTTTCACTCATTGCTGAAGAATAAATTTACCGCAGTAGGTTCGTACTACCGTAACTGTTTTAATCTGCCCTATCATACAAAAAGAGCACGATTCCGTAATATGAAGACTGGTACACCGTTGCGTCATATACCATACGACTGCTGGCACACGAGCGCGCGACATTGTTGCTCTATTTGAAAATTAGAAAATTAGTAACGTGCGCTACATTTCAAGTTTCTATTACATGTGAAAATTAATCGGCTGCGGAAATAAGCCGCATCTTTATTTATGTACGAAATTTGAAAAGTAAACGTGGATGATATTCAGGCCAATACGGAAATTGTTTGTTTTTAGTAGCATGTTTACATTCCTAAGAATTGGTTGGAATTCATTAAAAGACAAGTAATATATTTCTCTGACAGCAGTTCTAAACATATTAAGAACTTTTATTGTTCAAATTGTTATTTAAAAGAATAAATTAAAGGTCCAATGAGATCTAGCGATAACATCGTTCTCTCAGATGCAGCAGGTCCGGATACAAGTTTCTTGAGCGAATTACTTTTTTCCGGGATTTTTTTTTTCCAAACGTATTTGTAAGATAAATTTCAGGAAATTATATATATGCACTGTTAAGAAACACTGTAAATACACAATTAAACCAAATGGATTAATTGCACTTAAAGGATCTAAGAAACGATGTAAGCCTATTACTTCGATTTTTCTGATTTTTTTTAAAGAGACGAAATAAAGATAGTCTTAACTCTCTTAATATATTCAAGAATTAATACATTTTTATAATTAAATACAGTGCATTATTTTATTATTCCTGAGTATACATGATAACTAAATATTAACTATATTAGTATATTATGATGCGAGGTTGGGAAAAAATGTTTAAAAACTGAGCGATAGCGAGGTTTTTAATTTCCGAGATTCTGTAAAACACTTCATAAACGTGCGTTGTAGATTATTTTTTGCGCGATGGTGTTTTCAAAATAATAAATAATAATAAAATAATATCTTTGTTGGAAATATTTGCGTTCGTTATAAACAATGGACTAACTTTAACAGTGTGGGCAATGTTTATTAGTTGAAACAACAGGAGGCCTTGAGAACAATTATTGATAACATGGCCACAAGTACGTATTTTTTGTTTTATATTGTTTCAAATAAAATTAAGTTCATTTAAAATACAGTGATTTGTTTCGTATAATGTATATTAGCACTACCTTTTGGATATTTTCTGCATATACAGTACATTGTACGTAGCATACATAGAGGGCAGTGGTTTTACTTCTCGCACTTGGGTGTAAATGTAATATTACAGTGTAGTTATTTAGGTTGGCAACCCCGAAATGTAGGAAGTTGAACTTTCAATAATGGTCGCCATTGCTGGTAAGTACGATAAAACGCACTATCGCGCAAAAAATGTATCTTTACTTTTCTTTATATAAAGTGCAGCTATATAATAATTTATAAAATAATTATTTTACTGAAAACTATTAGCTAAATCATTAATTTCTAGCTTCCAGATGAAGATTGTTTTGTATTCAATTAACTGATCCATAAAATTATTTTTGTTTTCTCTATATATTTTTTTTTTTCCCCATATTTTTGTATGTCTCATACACCGAATGGAATTTAGGCCTATAAACTAATGCCCTGGGCAGTTCGCCTGTACGTAAGGAGCTGATCAACATACCTACACAAGAGTCTGCCTCTATATGTGGTTAGCATTTACTATGGCCGAAAGTATAATAGGAGAACACAAAACAGGGACACCCCAAAATAGAGTTTTAAAATCTGCTCCTTGCCGCGAATCCAATCTGAACTGAAGGGTCGATACCCTACGCCACGGCATTGAATATAAATTTAATAAGTTGATAGGCTATATTTATTTATAAAATATTGAAATATGAATGTTTATACTTACGAGGAAAAATAATAATCTTCCCAAAAATAATAAATGTAATTTATATAGCGTTCCTTATACTGTATATACAGTATAAGGAATGCAATTTTCAAACTTTATAAAATTATTTTTAATAATGAATTTTGAAGTTAATATATTATATACAAAAATGAATGTATGTATGTAGGCCCATGCATATCTATAATTCCTTTTATGTTCATGTAGCTAAGTTATAAATACATGTTGTTGTTCCTTGAATACCCAGTAACATTTTTTCTTTGTTTGTAAATGAGAAAACGTAGTTATTCTTTCCAAAAATTACTTAACCTCGGCCCCCAAAATCGAAGTCGACAATGTTTTTCAGCAGTTGGCTGAAGTTAACCTACACAAATAGAGATACCCAGACAATCAGTCAAAAAAATATTCTAAAACGACTTTTATTATATTACACTTAAATAATATAAAAGTAGTTAACTGCAATCAAAGTAGCTAACTGTAACACTATAAAAATTTTTTAAGTCTACAGTTTGTTTTTCAATATTCCTGCACAATAAATCATTTCAACTGTAGGCATAAATAGCCACCATTAATATAATATAAATCATAAAATTGTACCTTATATAATTATGATATAGGTCCTTATTTTGTTTTTCAATATTCCCGGAAAATAAATAATTTGATCTAAAGGCATAAATAGCAATCATTAACATAGCATAAAAAACATAATGAAATTATACAATTTTATCTTATATAAGTTTATACGGTATTGTAATTTTTGCGCGAGTGTGCGTTTTGTCGTACTTACAGCAATGGCGAACATGATTGAAAGTTCAACTTCCTACATTTTGAGGTTGCCAACCTAAATAACTATAAATTAGTATAACAAACATATTACAAACCTCGTGCGGGAAGTAGAAACCACTGCCCTTTATGTATACTACTTACAATATAAATAAATAAATAAATAAATAAATAAGTAAATAAATATATATATAGATGTCGCGACATCTAGTAATAATGGGGAATATAATACATATATAAGAAAAATAAATGTTTGAATTGGATTCGCCTGGTGGTGTAATGGATATCATACTGAGGTACAGACTCAGAGATCCGGGTTCGAATCCCGTCCAGGCATTTATTTTTCTTATCATACCATATATATATATATATATATATATATATATATATATATATATATACACAAAAATATATCCAAAAGGTACTGTTAATATACATTATACGAAACAAATCACTGCATTTTAAATGCACTGAATTTTATTTGAAACAATATAAAACAATAAATACGTACTTGCTGTCATTTTATCACTGATTGGTGTCACGGCCTGCTGTAGTCTCAACAAAAAATTTCCCACAATGTTAACGTTGGTCAGTTGTTTATCATGAACGCAAGTATTTCGAATAAAGATGCTATTATTTTACTATTATTTATTATTTTTAAAACACCATCACACAAAAAATTATGCGCAACGCACGTTTGTGAAGTGTTTTACAGAACCTCGGATATTAAAAACCGAGCGATAGCGAGATTTTTAAGCATTTCCTCGCATCTGTAATATACTAATTATTATCTAACACCTCAATGGAATTCTGCCATTATTTATTAGTATCGACAATTATTATCATTATCAGGATGTGAGTAACAAATGTATTTAATTTATTTAAAATCATAAAATAAAATCACACTCTCATGAACTTTGGTTTAAATTACAGTTCAAGCGATAAAACAACTAAAGAGATGTAAATCTGAAAGTTCTTGACATATCGTTTGCATTTTTGTTCATTCATTACTTGTTTCTGGCAACCTTGGCAATCAGAAAAAAACAAAGGACAAGAACTTCCCTACTTTCACCGCTCATCTTGTGTAGAGGGTGTACTTAACATTCACTCATTGCAATATACCAATGTATTATTCATGATAGAATTCAATAACATTTCGTTTTACAACTATTTTTAAAATGATTAAATTTAATTATGAGAAGATTTTCAACATTTTTGTGAATAAAAATTATATCAAATTTTATATAATATTTCGCTACTTTAAGTTGACACCCCATATCTGAATAAACGATCCATTTATAAAAGTAGTAAGAATAAATTAGTGTAAATTGCACCAATTATCATTACAATGTTAAAATATTAAAATAAGTACCTTATACATCAGTCGTTCACACTGAAATGAATTACTGTTTTAAAAACAAGTATTTAAAACTATGTATGCATGATTCCTTGATTAAATTAAGCTGCAGGGAGGACATGGTAGGCATAAAAAATGCTACTAAAACTGAATTTAAAAAATGTCTGTCCTAATTATTATTATATTATAAAACATAGCAATGAAAGAGAAAATGTAATATTGGAAAAAAGAATTCAAATAAAGCAGGTGAAACAAACTAAATATTTGGGAATAATTATGGATAACATAAAATGTATAGGCAAAGAAAACATAAAGCATAGAATTCATTTGAATAGCAAAATAATATCGAAGTTAAATTCCATATCGTGGGATAAGCATATTTGGAAAGACAAAAAAAAAGGTAAAATATTGGTGGAATCTATTGCAATGTATGGAAGTAAGGTATGGACAATCAATAAGTACTACAAGAATAGACTAATAGCTCTAGAAATTGATTATTTATGCAGAAGTGCCAGAAATCCAAAATTAGAACATGTCACAGATAAGGAAATTAGAAACCTAATGAAAGCAGAAGAAAGCATAATTTAAAGAATTGAGGAGAAAGAATTAAAGTGGTTAGGAATGTTTTAAGAATGGAAGGTGAGCGATGGCCGAAGTAACTATATGAATGACATCCGCTCAGAAAGAAGAAAAGAGGGAGACTAAAGTTAACATGAAAGGAAAACATGAGGATAGTAATGGAAGCAAGGGGCTAAGCATTGAGGATGCCCAAGATCGTAGGGTTTGGAGGTTCGGTACTGGAAGACGGCAGCAGCTGTAATAACCCAAAGATAGATAGATAAAACAATTACAATATCTTGATTAAAAATATTAGTAATTCGATGTTCACAGAGAGCACGCAGTATCTCCTGATAAGGTCTACCGCAGCAGTAGACGAAACGTGGAGTATGAAGACAACCAGACGACGGCCTACAAGCCCGGAAGACGAACCAAATATGGAGCAATTTACATGTTGATTCAATTAAGACTCTATTATAATCTCAAAGTCTCAACATCAAGAACTAAAATTATGGCTTTTCAGGGCAAAGTGCCAGTCAGAGCAAAAATAGTGATCAATAATGAACTAATAGAACGGATAGCACACTTTAACTATCTTGGTTCAGATATAACATATAGCTACGATTGGGATGTACATAATAAATTAAACCGATATCAAATGATGTGTGGCACCATAAGAAGAACTCTCCGAAAGACTCGAAGAGAAACTCAGCTCAGGTTTCATAAATTTACGGCTGTTCCTGTTCTTTTATATGGATCTGAATCTTGAGTACTACAAAAAAAGATATCCCATACATTCAAGCCACTGAAATGTAAAACGATGTACACGCATGGATAGATACACAATGAATCGATAAGAAATGAACTGGTCATATTTTCAATAGTTGATAAACTAGAAGAGCACAAATACCAATGGAAAGAGCATTTAGACAGAATGGACAATACAAGATTACCCAAAAAGATCAACACCTACAAACCACATGGAAAAAGATCTTTGGGACGGTCAAGGAAACGATGGACTTGAGACCGGAACAGGTCGCATTGACCTAATCCTGGAAAGAAAGAAGAAGTAGTAATTCGATATATGTATTGATGTGATTTACGTCATTCTGTCGTAAGTAAAGCCTACATAAGACATGCAGAGAAAAATATATATGTTTAAAACTGGATAACAGATATTCATTCCCCGTGTGGTAACATAACACTTCTTCCAGAGTTTGCTCATCCTGAGACAACATGTCTACCTCGGGATGTGGATTTGATTCCAGCTAAGGAAGATAGAGGAAAAATATTACATATTATATCCTATTGATTTTTATCGTAGCGTATCATACAACTCTATGAAACATTAACAACGGCTTTTCCTCGGAGTTCTCACACTACAAATTCAACCATATCCTAGATGGATCCCCAGGCAATATTCTGAGACAATGACAATATTGAGCTGATGTTAATGTATTTCAGATTAACTTAACCCAACCTCGAAGAAATCTATGGGATATCTATACAAGATATTTGCAAAATCTTTAACCCTTAAATTGGCAATGGTCGTATGCATCCACACATAATCCCGCTAGTCTTACTTACTTACTCACTGGCACTATCGAACCCGTAGGTTCATGGACGCGCGGACATAAGCTCTCCATACATCCCTATCCTGAGCTAATGCTTTCCAATCATTCCCTGTATAATCTACTTCCCTCAAATCATAGTTAATGTTATTCTCCCATCTCATTCTTGGTCTACCAACTGGGCGTTTTCCCTCTGGCTTTCCTACAATAAGCTTCCATGCAAGTCTTTCATTCCCCATACGTGCAACATGTCCTGCCCATCGCAGTATACGAGACTTCACCGTTCTTATTATTTCTGGCTTCCTATAAAGACCATGTAGTTCATTGTTATGTAGTCTTCTCCATTCATCTGTCTGTTCATCTCTCTTTGGTCCAAAAATTTTCCTAAGTACTTTATTCTCAAATACTTGTAATCTACTTTCCTCCCTTAAGGTAAAAGTCCATGTTTCGCACCCATATAATATAACTGAAGTCACGTTTTATTATTGTTGACAAGGAGAGGAAGTCCTTGTTAGAAACAATTTTAGATTAAATAATAATAATATATTACTACTAATAATAATATTAATAATAATAATAATAATAATAATCCATCCATAGTAATTCTGCCCGAAGGCAGGTCCTTCGCTGCAATCATAGCATTTTCATACAATGCTTGCAGCTTTACTAGGGAAGTGTGTAGGTGTGGTAGCTTCCCGTTGCTTTCCACACCGGTGAAGGATGATGGTGATGATGGTGATGATGATAATGATAATGATGATGATGAAGATGACGGCCATATGATTTCGGGATAATAATAATATTAATAATAATATTAATAATAGATAGATCATCGGTTGATTAATGTCTTTGACATCGTCCGATTCCTAATAGCCAATTTTGTCGGTCCATCCAATCTCCTGGTTGTAGATGTTTCTCCTTCATATATAAACATATTCCCTGACTCCAGGAGGTTTTAGGTCTTCCTCTGCTTCGTCTTCCCTCAGGTTTCCATTCCAAAACAGATTTTGGTAGTCGATCCTCTTCCATTCGCTGGACATGTCCGTACCATCTTAATTGCTGAGTTTTAATATAATCTAAAATAGTGTCTTCAATCTTCATTTTCTCCCTTATAACTGAGTTTCTAATTTTTTCTCTTCTTGAAATTCTTGCGGCCCTTCGTATAAAATCCATTTCCGTTGCCAAAAGGTACTTATTTGTTTTTTGTTGTTAATGGCCAAAGTTCTGCTCCATAAGTAATGATGCTTTTAACAATTGTATGATATATATTCATTTTATTTTTATTACTTATATTTTTATCCCACAATATTCCATTGAGGCAAGCAATTGCAAATTTTCCTTTATTATTTCTATTTCTTATTTCCTCTTCATAACTCCCATTTTTATTTATTTTAATTCCTAAATATGTGATTTCACTACAAGATTTTATTGTTTCTCCAGTCTCCAAAATTAAATTTTGTTCTGGTTCACCAATTGATAAATATTTTGTTTTTTTTCATGTTCAAATTTAAACCCCATTTTTCATATTCTTCTATTACTTTTCTAGTCATATATTCTAAATCTTCATAATCTTGTGCAATTAACAATTGATCATCTGCAAAATGTAAGTTGTATAAAGTTTTGTTGTTTGAAATAGGAATTCCCATGCTTGAACATTTTCTCCTCCAATTCTTTAATATTTCATGTACATATATTTTAAACAGAGTCGGTGATAGACAACAACCTTGACGAAGACCTTTATTTATCGTAAAACCATGTGACAATTTACTGCCAATTTTAATTTTAGACATGCAATTGTCATATAAATTTTGTATAGCTTTAATTATTATAGTCCTAATTCCCATACGTCTTAAAGCAATCCATAGTTTCTCTATAGGGACATTGTCGTATGCTTTCTCTAGATCTACAAATAGTAGGTGCAAAAGTTGTCCATATTGCATTTTCTTTTCTATTACCTGAGTAATGCAAAATAAATTGTCTGTTGTGGAATGATCTGCTCTAAATCCTGACTGTTCCTCTAATTCCATATCACTATAGTTTTTTTTTTTTTTTTTCCAAATAATATTTTAGTATACGTCCATAGAGTCTACTCATAGTACTTGTTACTGTTATACCTCTATAATTTTCACATTGGTCTTTTTTTCCTTTTTTATGGATTGTCGAAATGTATCCTAGTTTCCATTCTTCAGGAACTTTTTTCACCATTCATAAATTTTGTAAATAATTTTCTCAGTCGTTCAAATAAATGGTCGGATCCATGTTTTAATAGTTCTGCTGGAATTCCTCCTGGACCACTAGCTCTTTTATTTTTTAATGATTGAACATTCATTTTAATATCCTCTATGTCCAATTGTATATGTTCATCTTCATTTATTTCTGGAATATTTTGAACGTTATCTAAATTAAATACCCTGTTTTCTGATAGTAACGTTTTAAAATGATTTTCCCATTCAGTCATAGGTATTGTTTGTACATTTGTTTGTCCACTTCTTTTATTTCTCAATTTTTTTTTAAATTCTCCAAGATTCAGAACTTCGTTTTTCTCCAATACATGTTTGAATTTTTGTTCCCAGCTCTGATTTTTAGCTTCCGTAATTTTCTTTCTAACTCTTGCTTGACCTTCTTTATATTGTATTTTGTCTTTCAGATCTTTGGTATTCAACCACATTAAATATTTTTCTTTTTTGTTTGCTATTTCTTTTGCTAAGTTCTCATTCCAAAATTATTTGAATTTATTTATTTCTCTATTTGCTTCTCCTAAAGCTTCTTTTGCCGCCTGATGAATACTTTTTACTATATACGATTAGTTATATTCTTCCTGAGCATTGTCAAACGTAGAGATTAGTAACTGATCATCTAACCTTTTCTTATACAGATATGATGTGCTCTCATTCTCCAAACTATCCAAGTTGTATAGAGTTGTTGACAAGTCATAGAAATTGTCCTCTTCATTTTTAGTTTTATTTAGCCTGTCATTTTTACTTTGGAATGGAAATATTATTTTTGCATTCAATAAATAGTGATCACTTCCGCATGATAATCCTCTATATGCCCTTACATCCTGGGTCTTTAAAATTGAATGTTTCTTAATTATTACAAAATCTATTATCGATTGTAGATTAAGAGTATCTTGGTGCCAAGTATACTTATGAATATCTCTATGTTGGTAAAATCCATTTAGGATTTTAAGTGAATATTGTTCACAAAATCCTATCAATCTTCTACCATTGTCATTTTTCTCCAATTCTCCATATGGTCCGACTACATCATTATCTATCTCTTTGCCGATTCTGCTGTTAAAATCGCCAGCTAATATAATTTCTCTTGAGGTCCCGATCTCATCCATAATAGAATTTAATGTACTAATACTACTAATATAATAATAATAATAATAATAATATGTATTAATAATAATATTATTAATAATAATATTAATATGTATTAATAATAATATTAATAATAATCTTCTTGTCTTGTATCTTGTAAGCCCATGTTTCCCTTAACAGAGATTTTTAGGGGCTCTACCCTACAGGGAAGAATTTGAACCATATTAATTTAGTTACGCTTGTTTTCGTATAGATGTCATTTGAGTGGTCTGTGGTCAGCGTTCCGCCTCAATAGTGATATCTAGAAAACTAAGGTAGTACTAGGATGGGAAAAATTCGGTAAATTTTGCTTAGATGCCTTTTTATTCAGGCTTAAGGATCTTTTACGAGCCTGAAGATTTTCAGACTCGGGACCCACAGCTGAAAGTCCCTCCCGGAGGACTTGCTCCTTGGATTTTTCCATCCTAAAGAATCCATCGACCCCAGCCGGGTATTAATAATATTATCCTCAACTCGTGTCCAACTCAGGGTCTGGTCGAGGGATGAGATGAGATAAAACCCCTATATAGAGGTGTGTGATGACAAGGATGCCGGCCGACCACGCCGGGCAGATTAATGAAATGAAATGGATGAGATGAGTATGGAGAAATGGTGGAATGAATTTGTGGTAGGGGAAAACGGGAGAACACCCCGAGAAAAACCTACCCAATCTCCGTTTCGTCCACCACGAAACCCACATGGAGTGACCGAGACCCGATCTAGGGACCCCAGCAGTGAGAGACGAGCGTCTAACCTTGGATTAAGTACTCAGAAAAAAAATCGTAACATACAATAAGTAAAAATAATAAGAAGAAGAAAATTAGTAGTCTATAGGGTGGTGTAAAATTGCATTTTCTCCATGAACAGGTTTCCAGACTAATAATGTATACTACACACGTACAACCAGTGTTGTAATATATATACAGTATTTAAATGATCGCTTGAAACACGACCGGAATGTTCACCGTGCTGACCTTCACTTAGTTTCTCTGCTCTTGTTCGTTTCGCAACGTCTGCCTGGACACATTAACGAGAATATAATTCTTTCAAAACACGAAGGTCGTAAATTTAGTAAAACAGGACTCGGCGGCCCAAACGCATTTGATCGAGTTAGTGGAAACACTCTCTGCTCAAAAATAAGGAACTGCTATAATGCTTACAAACTTAGCTATTGAAGGTTTTCATGAAATTAGACTTTAATTACAGACAAGTCTATTTATATTTCCAATGAACGTGGCAAATTAACAGGTAAATCTTTGCGTGTTCATCCATTCAAAGAAATTCGATGTATAACCAAGTAAAAGAAGATACGTTATTTAGGAGCCGATTTCTCAGACATGATAATTTTCAATGGAGGTAAAATTAGTAATGAATTACAAACCACCTGGATATTCTAGCTGGTAGCGCATTATTAAAATTAAAACAAAAATGTGCAATTATTAACCAATTTATAATGCTAAAATTGCTCTATACCTTTCAATTTCTCCCCGTTTTAAGAATTTCTCATACAAACTGACAACGTATTAAACTTTGAGAGAACTAATTCTCCGTTCCGTCACTCCTAATTCGATGTCTTATTTTACTAAAAGGGTAAAAGTTCTTGGAATATAGAGAGCTCAGTGGGAAGTTATATTTCTACATCTGCCCGTAACATCTTGGGAAAGTTTTGTAATCCTCATATTAGCAAATATGGAATTTAAATTAATTCTGAGAAGGAATTGAGTATCTCCTCACTAGAATTTGATAATTCCGAAATTTGGATTGTGGAGAAATCTGCTAATCTCAAGGGAAAACTAAGTTCTCAAGCATACACTGAATGCACCCAATTACGACCTTATGCAGTGGAGTAATATATCATCAGTAATTGCATACCAACTCATGGGTAGTATCCAGAATCGAGCTTAATACTGCTGAATGGAGAGATGCTGTAAAATTACAAGGGAATCTAGCTACTGTCAGAGTGCTCTATGGAAGAAACCAGGTCAGAATCCGTTTCACATATTCTGACGAGCCACAAATCCTTCCCAATGTCCTCGACTTCTGCCATCATGGAGAACACCTTCGAATGACTAGAAATCATTCAGTTCGAAGTGCAATACAACTGTTCCTACTGGAGCCGAGAAGTTTGATGATTTAGAGGAGGTACATTGTATGACTCCTAATGGAATACCAGAAGCTGATATGTTAGCTATACATATGAAAAATAAAATTGGTTACATTTTGGACCTGACACATAGTTTGAGAACTGGCTGGAACGACTTTCATGTACGAAATTTTGAAAAGGACTGGTCGATGGAGATTGGAAAGACAGAGAGATGTGGAGGAGAATCACAGTATATTAATTGAGCGCAGGAAGATGTTCTGAAACATTGTAAAACCTGCTAAATAAATGAATAAGTAAATAATAATAATCATCATATTCTATTCACGAATTTAGGTCATTTGTTGACCTGTTTTGGCCTCAATAGAAATACTATCCATATATCTTCCTGCAAGTTGATAGCTTTAACATTTGTTTGGGTATCCTGTGATCTTTCATTCGATGAACATGCTGCATCCATCTTGACTTATAATCAGAAATTACGTTTTTTAAAGTTTCCATGTATTATTATAAGATGTCTTCATTTTTTGTGACCTAATAGTGTGTATCCTGCAGTCCTCCGAAGGTATCTCACTTCAGCAGATCCAAGTCTCTGTATATCCTTCTGTTTCAATGTCCATTCTTCGCTACCATACAAAGGAGTTGCAAAAGCCAGTATTTTAATAATAATAATAATGATAATAATAATAATAATAATAATAATAATAATAATAATAATAATAATAATAATAATAATAATAATAATAATAATAATGTAAAAGCAGGTGTCTCCGTAATGTACCATAAATATGCCCAATAACGGTCTCACAGCAAATGTTCAAGTGTTTTCTGTTCTCGAAGGATTGCTCTAGAAACTATGAAAAGTACGTAAGGAGCAATTAAACGCCTAAACACCCTAACAAAATCGGACTATTTCAGTCTGACTCACCGCCGGAGGTCGAGGGAACGCCCGAGCAGCCGGAGCATTGGAGATTTTTTTGCACCCAGGCGGCTTGTCCCTTTCGGTGTGGACGCATCAGACCGAATTAACACGATGTTCAGAGGCGTTTTTAAAGCATGTAATTGAACTTAACAGACCTTTATTTACAGAGGGATTGTAGAGCCTCTTAGGATGTCGTTTTAAAATACCTCGTAACTAAAATTATGGAGCGACAGACCTAGAAGATCCTAGACCTACCAGCCGCCTGGTAGCCTCACATCAACATTTACAGAAATGTTTTATCATCCAGCCACTATATAGATGACATGTGATCAACAAATCGAGTTCCACAGCCTTTTCGGCTGCTTTTCCAAACCTGAAGTCGATATTTATTGTAGCTATCCAAATTCTTCACAATCTGGGTACGGCACATATTAAAACTGGCCAAAATTCCATTAAAATATTCTTCTATGGTAGAGATTCGAACTAGCGCATGTCCCATAATTCTGCATCAAGGATTAATGTCTTAGATCACCCGGCTACGTTTCTGTTACCTCCTACAATATAAAAAAACAGGTCATATTGGAAGCTTTAACTTGATGCAGATTGTATATTTTACGTGTGTACGTGAGACCATTTCAAAATAGCAGATGTCTGAATTGTGTACCGTCTCGTTGGAAATCATTGACCGGCTATAATTCACTCATTCAGTTCAAGGCTGGTGTACAACTTGTTTTGTGATGCTGATAAAGGCAGAATACACATGCCAAACAAATGACTCTTATAATGGAAGCTTCCTTTCCCTATCTGGAAAACTGCCTAGTGTTTAAAGATTTACACACTCGCAGAATGTAGACAAAAATTACTGACACAGAATACATAGCAAGGTAATAATAATAGTAATAATAATAATAATAAAAATAATAAAAATAATATTAATAATAATAGTAATAAAAGTAACAATAATAACAATAACAATAATAATATTAATAATAATTTAATTAATTACTTACTTAAATTACCTCGGTAACCAAATAACTAAGTTACAGAAATACAATGTAATAAATGAAGTTGTAAAAACAATATTGGTAAACAAATGTCAACCGCTACCAAAGTGAGATTACACAATGTAACTGCAAAATCAGGACTGAAATATAGACGGATAGACGGATTGACGGATAGACAGATAGACAGATATACAGATAGACAGATAGACGGATAGACGGATAGACGGACAGACGGACAGACGGACAGACGGACAGACGGACAGACGGACAGACGGACAGACGGACAGACGGACAGACGGACAGACGGACAGACGGACAGACGGACAGACGGACAGACGGACAGACGGACAGACGGACAGACGGACAGACGGACAGACGGACAGACGGACAGACGGACAGACGGACAGACGGATAGACGGATGGACGGATATACGGATAGATAAACGGATATACGGATAGATGGGCGGGCGGGTGGACGGACGGACGGATAGATAGAAAGCTCTGCGACCATCACTTAAGTGTTGTCGGTGAGCGATCCGTTTTTGTTCTTCTTTATAGGTAGAGCCCCGGGTTCCTGTGAAATACATTAACCCCGGTTTAAATTTTGAATTTAAATTTGAAATTTATGACGTGGTAGCAAAGTAAAGTCGGAAGCGGACATTTTGGAGTTATATTACAGTATTTGCTCTTGGATTGAGGGAAACCTCATGAAACCTCAATCGGAATAGTCCATCACGCGGGATCTTGCCAAGTTTTTCTTTCAGATGATTCTATAGAAAATTGGATACTACATTCTAAAAACAAATCAAAATTGCAAGCTGCACGGATGATATTTTTACGTCTACTCCTAGGTTAGACAAAAATGGATAGAATTTGGAAATCAAGAGAGGCATTTGTTAGGACTGTTTAACGAATAAAATTAAGCTGTTTACTCACAAATCATTATTTAAATACAGTTATTTTAAAATATTTATACATTTAATGTAAACGGCGATGTTTGAAAACAAATTAGAAACGATCGGTACGCTTCATTTGCTTCTTTTGTTCGTCACTGCAACCAGATCATATTATTTATTGCCAAAGGAACGCAATATTATAAGAATGCACTCTAGTGGAGAAAAAATGAAACACATCAAACTGTATATTAATTCATTTCTGATGTCCTGTGATGTAAATATGACAATTATATTTTTCTGGGAAAAAATATATTTAAGAAAGTGCAAACAGTGATTTCTTTTTTTTTTGTGGTATAATCAATTGCTACAAATGTTTTTATATTAACTCCCGCATGCGCTATGTGTTGATATTCATGCACTATATATACAATCTGGTAGCCGTATTTCTTAGTGAGTGACTGCAAAATAATGCTATGACCTATTCAGAATGTTAAAAAGGAGGTGCTTTCTTTATTATGATAAACTTTAGTTGGTAAATTCTGGGCGAAACACGACTGTGATTGGTTGTAAATAAAAAGTCATTGTAACGTGATTGGTCATTGACTCCCATTTGGGGCATGAGTTAAATAGTCAAAGCAATTGATTACATGCCCAAAGAATGGACCTATCTCGCTTACCTAAATTAACATTACACTATCAACCTAAAGTACTTCGAAATAGAGGAAAATAAACATTAAGATTGACTGACGAATCACATCAAGAGATCTCATAGGAACAGGCTCAAACGACCTAAACCTAAATAAGTTCATGAAAATAATAATAATAATAATAATAATAATAATAATAATAATAATAAATAGTTGCATATTGATAACCACGTAGAGTTCAGGTATTTAAGAAACATTATTAGTATTGTATAACTGTAGGCTTTCACGGCCGGCGTCTTGATCCCTATTAGGTTCGTCTTCCGGGCATATAGGCCGTGGTCCAGTCGTTCTTCTACTCGACGTTTCGTCTACTGCTGCGGTAGACATCTTCAGGAGATACTGCGTGCTCTCTGTGAACTCCTCAACAGTCGGCTGCAGACTGGCTGGTCCAACGAGAACAGAAGTGGTCCTAACACTGAACCTTGTTGGACGCCACCCTTCAGTGATAGCCAGGATGAGGAAAGTTCTGCATTGGATACACATTGCTGGCGACCATGAAGATAGGATCCAAGCCAGTTAACAGCATTGTCCGAAAGATTCAGAGCGCGTAATTTTGCTATTAATATGTCAGTGTCAACAGTGTCGAAAGCTTTGCTGAAGTCCAAGAGTGTAAATATTGTCATGTGGCCACTGTCCATTGCTTCACGCGTATCTTCGGTAACTTTAAGAAGTGCGGTTTGCCGTACTATGGCCTGTCCTAAAACCTGATTGGTATGGGTCGAGTATGTTATGAGTGTTAAGGTAATCAGTTAATTGTTCATGAACAATGCGCTCCAAGGCCTTAGATAGGACTGGGAGGATGCTGATTGGTCTAAAGTCGTTTGGTGTTACAGGTAATTTAATTTTAGGGATTGGTCTGACTATAGCTTTTTTCCAGAGTTCGGGTAGGGTAAGTTGAGGTCATAATTGAGGCATTGAATATATGGGTTACAGTTGGGAGTATGACATGGAGTATTTTCTTTAAAAAGTCGATACTTATATTGTCTATACCTTGTGTTTTAGTTCTAATGCGGTCCAGGGATAGTTTAACGTCGATTGGCATTATATAGGAAAAGAAGAATTTTTCTCGGGAAGGAGTAGGTGTGGATAGGAGCTCATCTATAGTTTGTTGTTTGGTCGTAGTGTTTATGTTAAGTGTGGCATATGATGTGAAATGTTGGTTTAGATCGTCCAGTGATATGTTAATGCTCTCTCCTTTGGTTGTCGGCTGCCGTAGGCCCATTGATCTAATACGTTTCCACATATCACTTGCCTATATGCCCGGAAGACGAACCTAATAGGGATTATTAGTATTGATGAAAAAATATTTAGAATTCAAGATACTGACATTTATAACAAACAATTTAATTTTATTGAAACATTTAAGGAGACATATTAATTCACTCGATAAAGTATTGGAGAAAGAAAGTAAACGTTTATAAAACATGTGTATGATTAATGATGATTTACGATGGTGCGGATACAAGAGCAGATAGTAGCGAAACAAAGGAACTCATGGAACTCATGAGAACTGCAGAAATGAACAATTTAAGAGCACGAGTAAACAAAACAAGGTTTGGAAGAGTTAGAAATCAGGATGTAAGGGAGGAATGCAATATCATAGATGCTGTGACAATTATTAGCAACAAGAAAAAACGAATAGAATGTCCACGTGGACAGAACTGACGATATGAGGCTTATTAAAGCAGCGAAGAACCCACGTCCTAGAGGAAAAAGAAAAGTGGGCAGACCCCTCAAGAGATAGAATAAGAAGAAATTATCATTGACATAGTGTATGTAAATAAACAGGCATATGCCTATAAAACGAAGAAGAAGTAAGTATTTACATAATTTATTGATAACGATAACCATAAAATAAAGCTGCTTTTCGAGCATTAATATTTTACTAACGTTATTAGTATTAGTGGAAAAAATAGAGAACAATGGATTGCAATTTAGAAGAAACTATTCCACTCTTCAGAAATATTTAAATAGGCAAATTGTGTGTATATGTGATATTCCACCTGCTTCACTTTATCTTTGTGTTCCGCTCTGGTCAGATAGATAGCTTTATATGGTCTATTTTTAATTTACGCCCCACGACAGCAGACCAATTCAAGTAGATGATGTATTCTTGTATTGTGTACTGAGAGGAATGTAAGATGAGTATATGTTTGGGTAGTGTAAAATGTGTTGTATAAGGGATGATGATGAAAAGGGAGAAGTTGAAACCTGGTGCCTTGCACGTAGCTTACTCCTGTCAAAAAAAGCATAATCCGTCGGACGAATCGCTATCAACAGTGCCACATGCCTTCTCGACATATTTGCGGAGGAGTTTGAAATTTAAAGCCAGGAATCTGGTAAAAAAAAGTTGTACACTACCGCCCCACTTGGCCCCAAATTAAAAAAAATATATTATTAAATGAATGGGATTAAATTAATTTGGAATGTTATACATAATGATAAAGTATCTTTTTTATCCCTTTTCTTCAATTATTATTGCTTTCTATTCAAAATAAATTCGTTAAATTATTAAATCATGAATATTAATTCAATATTTAAAAAGTTGATAATTTGGCTAGTCAGGCAAAATTCTATTATAAATATTTTAACCAGAAATGAATTACCAATTAGCATGCCGAAGATAAAACATGTTTTTGAAAGGCCTTCGTGATTTAATAATTTGACGTAATAATTTTGAATAAAAATCAATTCTAATAGAGGAAGACAGATAGAAAAAAAGGTGCTATATTATTATTTAAAATATTTTAATACATATCCTCAATTGTGATAACAGTGAATATTAAAAATGTTGATAAATTAATAATTTTAGTCAAAAATTATAAAATTTAACAGAGTAACAGGGATTATAAATAATATTTTCATGCCAAACACAGTACAGCAACACACACGAACT
This sequence comes from Diploptera punctata, assembly GCA_030220185.1. Taxonomy (NCBI): domain Eukaryota; kingdom Metazoa; phylum Arthropoda; class Insecta; order Blattodea; family Blaberidae; genus Diploptera; species Diploptera punctata. The sequence continues at coordinate 1,481,841 of JASPKZ010010652.1, read as the reverse complement.
AGAATACGACAGTGAGGCCTGGACAATTCGCAGTGCAGATGAACAAAGACTAACTGCGGCAGAAATAAAATTTATGAGACGTACTGCGGGCTATTCAAGGACAGACCATAAAAGGAATTCTGAGATTCTCAAAGAATTACACACAGAATCAGTCATGGAATATGTACAAAAATACAGAAACAACTGGAAATCTCACGTACGAAGAATGAGCAGAACAAGAATACCACGTCAGATCTTAAATGACCAGCCACCAGGCAAGAGATCTTTGGGCAGACCCTTCAAACGTTGGATTGAGACCGTAACAGACCACTAGGTCTATCACATGAAAGGAAGAAGAAGAAGAAGAAGAAGAATTAAAATTTTCAGTCCCCGTGTTATCGAACGCTAGTCAGAAAAAAGGCACGTCACTACCTGAGCCAACAAGACGGACGTTTGTAGGCAAATTATTTCACACACATTTTGAAACTATATAAAGCGATCTCAACATGAATAATCACATCAGGCACTGAAATTAGAACACGAGGAATAAAAGATAAAAAGAAAATGAAACCTCGGAAATGGAAGTTCAGGGACCTGTGGCTGCATACACAACATCGGATAAGATAGAAAACGTAGTCATTGTTATTCATCATGAGTAACAGAAGTCCACTGCTGTGGTCTCGAAGTAGCGTGCTGCCTTGTTACGGGTTCGATTCCCGGTCGGGACAGGCTCCTGGGTGAGGTTTTTTTCGGGATTTTTCCTCACTTGTAAGACTAATTTCAGGAAGCATAGGGCGTGATAGGTCTAGAAGGCCCTTAGCCTACAGCCGGCTGCTGGTCTCACATCCATATGTGTCAATCACAGAGGTAGATGATCATCTAGCCAGTGTAGGGGTGGCATGTGGTCAGCATGTCGAGTCCCCCATCCGTTATAGCTGGTTTTCTCAACCTGGAGCAGCTACTTATTGTAGCTACCCAGATGCCTCACGATGCTGGGTGGGTACCGGTCCCATACTGGCCGAACTACCATGAGAAAATATCTTCCCCCATGGAGACTCGAACCAGCGCAAGTCCCGTAGCTGTGCGCCAAGTTTCTGCCTTAACCACTCGGCTACGGAGTAGGGTCCAAGAGTCCTCGAAAATCATTGGCCATCATAATCATCCTAATCATCATCCTTCACCGGTGTGGAAAGCAACGGGAAGCTACCACACCTATAATTCCCTAGTAAAGCTGCAAAGCATAGCATGAAAATGCTATGATTGCAATGATAGACCTGCCCTAGGGCAGAATTACTATGGATGGATGGATGGATGGAGTATCAGATTATAAATATATATGGTATTTTTATTTCTGCGAGTTTGAAGAATATTTGTGATTAGCGAAGGTATGCTTGTATAAGAGTAATTCGTCCCCTAAGGGAAAATGAGTAATGCATATTATTGAGAAATGCATGCAATAGAGAAACTAGTGGAAGAGCCATAACTTGAGGTTGATTTAGGACTATGCTGTTAATTTACATGAAGTGACAAGACGAAATAAACGTGGCTTCTGACCCACTGCCATCCATACCATCAAGTCTTTGTTTCCTTCATGTTCACTTTTTCAACTTTTATTGCAGTCTTGTTTATAACCTTAATTAACTCAAATATTATATATCAATGCGAGGTTTGGAAGTGGTTTTATACAGAAGTGAAGAAATTATTAATTTCCGAGATTCTGAAAAACACTTCACAAACGTGTGTTGTACATTATTTTTTGCACCATCCATCCACAGTAATTCTGCCCGAAAGCAGATACTTCACTGTAATCATAACATGTTCATGCTATGCTTGCAGCTTTACTATGGAATTGTAGGTGTGGTAGCTTCCCGTTGCTTTCCACACCGGTGAAGGATGATGATGATGGCCATATGATTTCGGGGACCGTTTGGGCCTTAAAGTTTCCCTGACATTCGTCTTACAGGTGAGGAAAAACCCCGATAAAAACCTCACCCAGAAAAACTGCCCCGACCGGGGATCGAGCCTGGGCCCGCTGCGTCACAGCGGTGGACTTTTGCACCATGATGTTCTCAAAATAATAAATAATAGTAAAATAATAACATATTTGTTGGAAATATTTGCGTTCATTATAATAAATTGACCAATGTTAGCAGTCTGGCATACGGTAAATGCCGAAATTAATTTAGTTGACACTATAGCAGGCCGTGACACCAGTACGAATTATATTGTTTCAAATAAACTTCAGTTCATTTAAAATGCAGTGATTTGTTTCGTATAATGTATATTAACACTACCTTTTGGATATATTTTTGTGTATACATTGCACATAGTACATATAAAGGACAGTGGTTTAACTTCTCGCCCTAGGTAGGTAATTTGTAATATTACAGTATATTTATTGTTATATGTAGGTTGTTGAACCTGAAATTTAGAAAATTGAACTTTCAATCATGGTAGCCATTCCTGTAAGTTTAATTGTATTACAAAAATGCTGTATTTCTATTTCTTGTCATAATATTGTAAACAATCAAGCTCTCAATTATGAATATTATCTAGCAAGTGAAATGAATTGCATGCTTCTACAACGAAGTTAATACACTGATATAAAGAGTCTGGCAAATGCCTTAGCACCGCCACCATTAATATTACGAGCATTATTTTTCCATTAAGATTTTAGTCCATTACCGTTGATCCTCAGTAATAATTGTTCAAGCATAAATCTAATAGATTTGATTGAAATAGCAAAATATTTTAACAAAAAATAATAGTTAAAATAAATTACGATGAATAAATTTGATATTAAATTGAAATTTATGAAGTTATACCTCCAATTTGAAAAATCTTCATACAAAATCTAACCTCACAATATTGCTGTAGGAGTAAAGTTCGTCTCGGCTTCTCATTTCACTTGATCAAAGTTCCAATATGGGATATATCTAAGGATAAAATGGTGCTACTTCACAAATATGGAATTTTACTGGATAGATGCAAGATAATTATAGGATTCTAGTCCAAATGGAAATCTGCCGTAATTCGAAGAAAATAGTATGTAAGTAAAGTGATCCCACAACAGGCCTCAGGAGGCCCTTGGGGTAGTAGGAGGTTAAGGCTCCCACTTTTTCTAGACAATCGGCACTTTATGTCAGCCGGGTTGTCAGCCCTGCGTGACGGCCGCCTTTACCCCCAGAACAGGCGTCTGGTACTCATTTCCGTTAGAGGCTGAGTCGACCCCAGGGCCATAGTGCCGCCAGAAGGTTTGGGTCAGTTTAAAAATCCTGACCCCAACGGGACTTGAACCCTCGACCTTCCGGGTTGTAGCGCAGTGCCTTAACCACTACGCTACGGCGTGCCCCAGAAAATAGTATGAAACGGTCAAAATATTATAAGCAGTTTGGGAATAATGATCAGATGAATATATGTGTATATATATGTGTGTGTGTGTGTGCGCGCGATTGTGCGCGTGTTTGTGTGCGTGTTTGTGTGCGTGTTTGTGTGCGTGTTTGTGTGCGTGTTTGTGTGCGTGTTTGCGTGCGTGTTTGCGTGCGTGTTTGCGTGCGTGTTTGCGTGCGTGTTTGCGTGCGTGTTTGCGTGCGTGTTTGCGTGCGTGTTTGCGTGCGTGTTTGCGTGCGTGTTTGCGTGCGTGTTTGCGTGTGTGTATGTATGTGCGTGTGTGTATGTATGTGCGTGTGTGTGTGTGCGCGCGATTGTGCGCCTGTTTGTGCGCGTGTTTGTGCGCGTGTTTGTGTGCGTGTTTGTGTGCGTGTTTGTGTGCGTGTTTGTGTGCGTGTTTGCGTGCGTGTTTGCGTGCGTGTTTGCGTGCGTGTTTGCGTGCGTGTTTGCGTGCGTGTTTGCGTGCGTGTTTGCGTGCGTGTTTGCGTGTGTGTTTGCGTGTGTTTATGTATGTGCGTGTGTGTATGTATGTGCGTGTGTGCGTGTGCGCGCCCGCGTGTGTGTATGTGTGTGTGCGTGTGCGCGCGTGTGTGCGTGGTTTGTTCAGGAAAGTACGGATAAATACCTGATACTTATTGGACTTTGAATTATGGGTACAACTGAATACAAACTAATGGGAATACGCTAAAAAATAAAGGAATAACTTACTTCATTCTTAAAAACGTAACCAGAATACTCATTTTTACCTTATATTTGCCATTTTGAGTAGCATATATTATTGCTAAGTATTATTATGAACTATATAGGAAAAAATCTCGTTAAATATGTACATGGCAGAATATGAATAAACATTAAGAAATTGAAGTAAATAAATTTGAATTTGAAACTGAAATTAAAGAGTTCATACAGAAACTAGGCTCACACTATGGCGACAGAGGAAAGCTTCGCTTCCGTTTTTGATTTCGCTGGAATCAATGTTGCAAGGTACGATGTGTCTGTGGCTAAATTGGAAGATAATACCTCTATATTGGTTTCATTTGAGTGATTGTTAAATGAAAATACAAAATTATTATTTTATAAAAATATCGAAGCATTTACGTTTTAAAACCTCTTCAATATTTCTACTTCGACAGATACGATAGTGCTCAATAACTTGATTCCTGCTTCTTAATGAATTTTATTTCGCCGTTGTAGATTAAATGTTTGGGCTGAAAAAAATTCTTCTTCTTCGGCTTTCCCCCACTTACAGGTTTGCCGTCTTCAGTTTCCATTTATCTCTATCATTCCGATCTCCCTCTTCCAAATTCCTATCATCCATTATGGTTCTGACGTAGGTTTTCCATTTCCATCTTGGTATGCCACGTTTATTTCTTCAAGGGGGTGACCATTGGTATTATTTTTTGGCAATCTTTCATTTTTTTGTACATGGCCATACCATTTAAGCGTTTGATTTTCAATTCTCTTAACAACAGATGTGGGGACATTAATTCTCTCCAAAGGAATTCATTTCTTATTTTATCCTGTCTTGTTTTTTGGAGACTTCTTCTAAAATAATCAAATTCAACTGTTCTAATTTTATTCTTTTGTAATTCCGTTAAAGACAAAGTTTCACTTCCATATGACAAAATATTCTGTATTATGCTCTTATAAATTTTCATTTTAGTTTCCTTTGTAATATTTTTGTTCCAAATTATTCAATGTAATATCTTAGTTGCATTTTTTGCCATTGCAATTTTAGTCTGAACATCTCTCTCACAGGTACCTAAACTTGTAATTATTGACCCAAGATATTTTAAAAAATCACTTTTTTTTAATTTTCCCTGTTTCAAGTATGAGGTCATCCATATCCGTTTTATGTAATTTTATTTTAAGCCCCCATTATGAATTTTCTTTAAAAGACAAATTGAAAATGTCGGTCATATGTCAGAGAGTGTTGAGACAAATAACTATTAGATATAAGAACATATTTGTAACAACATGTCTCACCTACAGGCATTACATTTAGCATTGTTGCACAATTAGTCTCATTTAAACTAACAAACCAATAAATCATATAAACAAAGCATGATGATGTATTGTAGTTTTTCTTAATCCCTATTATTTCACATTTAAACTAACAAACCAATAAATCAAATAAACAAAGCATGGTGATGTATTGTAGTTTTTCTTAATATCTATTATTTCACATTTAAACTTACAAACCAATAAATCAAATAAACAAAGCATGATGATGTATTGTAGTTTTTCTTATATCACTATTATTTCACATTTAAACTAACAAACCAATAAATCAAATAAACAAAGCATGTTGATGTATTGTAGTTTTTCTTAATCTCTATTTTTTCACATTTAAACTGATGATGTATTGTAGTTTTTCTTAATCTCTATTATTTCACATTTAAACTAACAAACCAATAAATCAAATAAACAATGCATGATGATGTATTATAGTTTTTCTTATATCAAACCAATAAATAAAATAAACAAAGCATGATGATGTATTGTAGTTTTTCTTATATCTCTATTACAATAAATCTAATAAACAAAGCATGATGATGTATTGTAGTTTTTCTTAATAAATAAAATAAACAAAGCATGATGATGTATTGTAGTTTTTCTTATATCTCTATTACAATAAATCAAATAAACAAAGCATGATGATGTATTGTAGTTTTTCTTAATAAATAAAATAAACAAAGCATGATGATGTATTGTAGTTTTTCTTATATCAAACCAATAAATAAAATAAACAAAGCATGATGATGTATTGTAGTTTTTCTTATATCTCTATTACAATAAATCAAATAAACAAAGCATGATGATGTATTGTAGTTTTTCTTAATAAATAAAATAAACAAAGCATGATGATGTATTGTAGTATCATGATGTATTGTAGTTTTTCTTATATCTCTATTACAATAAATCAAATAAACAAAGCATGATGATGTATTGTAGTTTTTCTTAATAAATAAAATAAACAAAGCATGATGATGTATTGTAGTTTTTCTTATATCTCTATTATCTCTATTATTTCACATTGAAACTAACAAACCAATAAATCAAATAAACAAAGCATGATGATGTATTGTAGTTTTTCTTATATCTCTATTATTTCACATTTAAACTAACAAACCAATAAATCAAATAAACAAAGCATGATGATGTATTGTAGTTTTTCTTATATCTCTATTATTTCACATTTAAACTAACAAACCAATAAATCAAATAAACAAAGCATGATGATGTATTGTAGTTTTTCTTAATAAATAAAATAAACAAAGCATGATGATGTATTGTAGTTTTTCTTATATCTCTATTATTTCACATTTAAACTAACAAACCAATAAATCAAATAAACAAAGCATGATGATGTATTGTAGTTTTTCTTAATAAATAAAATAAACAAAGCATGATGATGTATTGTAGTATCATGATGTATTGTAGTTTTTCTTATATCTCTATTACAATAAATCAAATAAACAAAGCATGATGATGTATTGTAGTTTTTTCTTAATAAATAAAATAAACAAAGCATGATGATGTATTGTAGTTTTTCTTATATCTCTATTATTTCACATTTAAACTAACAAACCAATAAATCAAATAAACAAAGCATGATGATGTATTGTAGTTTTTCTTAATAAATAAAATAAACAAAGCATGATGATGTATTGTAGTTTTTCTTATATCTCTATTATTTCACATTTAAACTAACAAACCAATAAATCAAATAAACAAAGCATGATGATGTATTGTAGTTTTTCTTATATCTCTATTACTTCACATGGAAGGTAACGGGGAAAATCAAATAACATGTGTGTGCTCTATTGCCACAGACTTTTACGTGCTTCGGTTTCCTTACTGGCCTGATAGATGGCTTTAATGTAGTCTATTTTCAATTTACGGATTGCATCAGCAGATCACTTTACAAAGATGATGTATTCTTGTATTATAATAATATGTAAAATCTCGATTTCCTAAAAATGAACAAAGAGCATTTTATCTTGGTTCCAAATTTATGTTTTCCTTTTTTTTCTGATTTTTTTCACCACTCGTTGAAGTATTATCACTATCGAATCCGGAAGTTCATGGCCGTCTATCCTCAGATTATTCTTTTTATAATTAACCATCTTCAAGTCTTGTTTAATGCTTACTGCAGCCTTTAATTTATTTTATGACTGGCTAATACCCGGCGTGCGCTGCTAGGCCTAAATAAGTTAAAATGAATGTGCTTTTAAGTTTAGTTGAATAAGTAGAAGGAAAAATAATTATAAATTTATATTTTTAGATACCCGTGCTGATTACCCGGCGTTGCCCGGGAAACTACTTATCCCGACCTTCTTGACATAAATGAGCTGAAATACGAAAATTAATGCGTTTTATGTTTAGTTAAATAAACAAAAGGAAAAATTTATATCATAATTATTTTTAGATACCCCGTGCCGTTTACCCGGTGATGTCCGGGAATCTACTCATCCCGATATTATTGGCATAAATGAGCTGAAAGACGAAAATTATGTACTTCTTATGATTAGGCGAATGAGTAAAATGAAAAATATTTATAAATGTATATCGTAATTATTTTAAAATTCCCCGTGCTGTTTATCCGGTGTTGCCCGGGAATCTACTTATCTCGATCTTCTTAGCATAAATGAACTAAAATACAAAATTCGTTATTGTGAGTTATCCGAATAAGAATACCCGCCATGTGCTGCTATGCTTGCACAGGAATATACGTACTTGTCTCTATCTTGTTTGCATCAATGAAAGACAAAAATGGTTATTGTGAGTTATCCGTAAGAGATAAACATATGATGTCGCGGACTTTTTTGTAGAGCTTTTTGAGATATTCAATTCTCTGTACATTAATGTTGTGTATTTGTTATTGTTTAGGCAGCGTAAGCTATTTAAGCGTCCAAAGAGCTAGTTTTTTTCACATTTTCTACTATAAAGGACGATTTTTAAGGGTGTAGGATTTGGGTATCTTATAGCCTGTGTTCATCCCGGGAATCTCCTGAACATTTTGTAAAAAGCCCCATCACAATCGAATCAACGGTATGGCCGCGCATAAAGTACAAACAAACAAATAAACAAACAAACAAACATTCATTTTTGTATATTAGATTTTATTTTTCCTTACGTGTAAAGGTTTATTTTTAAGTTGATTGAACCTATCCTTAATAAGTATTCCAGTAATGAAATTTATTAACCTTTAGTTCGCAAATTTTATATTATACACGATGTTTATAATTCTCCATCCATTTTTAAGAAAAATGCAAATGTGTAAAGAAAATGCTATTAGTTTTTTTGCATCATGTCCATTAACTGTACGTAGTAAATTTTAACATGATCACCTCCGCATGTCCAAATACTACTCCCAGCATTACTGTTTTCCACAAAACACGTTTCGTCGCACGGCTGGTATTGTCGAACCTATGGATCTGTGCCCCTGCAGCCTGGATAACTTTCCGAGTAGACCAAACTTCCCCCAAACAGTGTCATGGATCTTAATTACTGAATAATGTAAGGTTAATTATTACTTTATATTTAAGTAGGCTTAATGACGCTGATTGACTTTTATTATTTGCTTAGTAATATTTATTTCACCACTGCGAGCTACAGTGTTCATGTTGAGTTGACAACACTGGACTGTAAGTGTAAATAACCTGTCCTCCAAGAAGGCTCAAAATTGTGAGTAGTGGGAGGGACGAAATAAACGAGAGAGATAGGAATGCAGGGTGGGAAATTATTTACCGAGGCAGAAAAGGAATTAGGGTCAGCTTCACCAACAGAGGTAACTGTATTACGCCAGTTTTCCCCGTGTATAATGCATATCTTAAACTGGCGTAATACAGTTACCTATGTTGGCGAAACCGAACCTTAGTGTTTAGCTCGCATATCTTATTGGGACACAGATTCGTTGTTCAGACTATATAATATTGTCATAGCAGAGCAAATTCGACTTTTATGACCCGAAGGAAGATTCGTGATTTTGGATTTAATGAATACCCAGGTAAAAAATCCAAAGGAGTAAGGTCTGATGATCTTGGGCCCCATTGTCTTTGGGGAGCTCCGCCAATCCAACTTCCTTAAAACACGTCATCCAAGTAATCTCGAAAGACAACTCCAAAATGGAAAGGTCCACCGCTCTACTGAAACACAACTATTTCGGAAATACTAGCTCCCATTAAATGGGGATGTTGCATCATTTCAAGATAGCATGTGTTATTGATGGTGGTTTTACAAATTTGAGCTGACCTTATATTTTATTTGTCATACCGAGTCAAACATTGAATTAAATAGTGTCTCGCTGCAACTCTAGGTTGCTCATCCGCCCAATTATGGTAGTTATATCTGTTTACAGTTCCACAGTGTGTAATGTTAGTTCACGTTGAATAAGATATGTTATAGAGTAGCGGTTTATTATTATCCTCCATGACGTCAGCACACATACCATCATGAGCTGCATAATCCTAGGTTTCTAAGCCTTTTCAAGTATGCCTATTTGTAAATGGTAGGCTCGTTGCTTCAACTTCTACCGAAACATTTTCCACACTGCAGTGTGGGACATGTTTAACCCTTTATAGGGCAAAATACTGCTCTATTAAACTTGTTTTACATTTCTTAAAATGTATTATGTCACAGGATATCTTATTGTATCTTGTAAGCCCATGTTTCCCTTAACAGGGATTTAGGCGCTCTCCCCCTACAGGGATGAATTTGAACCATACTAATTTAGTTACACTTGTTTTCGTATAGATGTAATTTGAGTGGTCCGTGGTCAGCGTTCCGCCTCATACTGACATCTAGGAAACGAAGTTAGTACTAGGACGGGAAAATTCGGTAAATTTTGCTTAGAGGCCTTTTCATTCAGGCTTAAGGATCTTTTACGAGCCTGAAAATTTTCAGACTCGGGACCCAAGACTTAAAGACCCTCCCAGAGGACTTGCTCCTTGGATTTTTCCATCCTAAAAAACCCATCGACCCCGGCCGGGTTTGAACCAGCGACCCTCGGGACCAGAGGCAAGGAGCACAACCACTAGTCCACCGCGTCCGATGTCCCAGGATATAAACTTTTATTTATAAGGGGCAAAATTTGAATTATCTATCTATAATGGCGTAGTCCATTGTTAAGCCAAAACCTCTCCTTTGTATGGAGTTACTAGACCTAGTTAATTTAGTTACGCTATTTCCCAAAAGATGTCATAGATGTTAAGCAGTCAACATACCGACCCAATGAGACATCTAGTATGCATCTAAGGCATTGGTTGTTTTATCTTCATTTATATTAATTATTCTATAAGCATCCACAGCTGTGGTCTCGAGGTAGCGTGCTGCCTTGTCACGCAGCGGGCCCGGGTTCGATCCCCGGTCGGGGCAGTTTTTCTAGGTGAGCTTTTTATCGGGGGTTTTCCTCACCTGTAAGACAAATGTCAGGCAAACTTTAAGGCCCAAACGGTCCCCGAAATCATATTGCCATCATCATCATCATTCTTTCACCGGTGTGGAAAGCAACGGGAAGCTACCACACCTACAATTCCCTAGTAAAGCTGCAAAGCATAGCATGAAAATGGTATGATTGCAGTGAAAGACCTGCCCTTGGGCAGAATTACTATGGATGGATTCTATAAGCATTGCTAGCCTAAATAATTAATTCCAATATTACATTTATATATCATGGTTAAGTCCACCGCTGTGGTCTCGAGGTAGCGTGCTGCCTTGTCCCGCAGCGGGCCCGGGTTTGATTCCCGGTTGGGACAGGCTCCTGGGTGAGGTTTTTTCGGGGTTTTTCATCACCTGTAAGATACATGCTAGGAGCGTAGGGCCCAACGATCCTCGAAAATCATCTGGCCATCATCATCATCATCCTTCACCAGTGTGGAAAGCAACGGGAAGCTACCAAATCTATAATTCCCTAGTAAAGCTGCAAAGCATAGCATGCAAATACTATGATTGCAGTGAAAGACCTGCCGTCGGGCAGAATTACTATAGAATAGCATGATGGTTGAAATCAATTTGTGCAATCAAGAAGAAAAAATAATGCCAATTGTAATTAAAAATTTTGGCTTCTCTCAGTTAACAATAGTGTGGTTATAAAAGTATTCGATGTGTACCTTGTTTTCATTTAAAGTGTTTGCACATGTGTGAAGTGCAATATATCCGTTAAGAGGAAATTAAAAAAAAGAAGATAAATTGTCATATTGGACGTCCTTGACATCGAAGTACAACTTTACATTTGAAATGACTGTACAACGGGTCTCATCTTCATACAAATATTTTAATGTAACGGATAGATGTACAGCCTTCACATTTCGCGCGCACCCTTTCACTTTCAACATATGAATGAAACAATGGCTCAAGTGCCACAGTTCAAGGTACCTTGTATACGACATCTTATGACCTCCAATATTGGGAAATATTACCACATACAGTTAACTGACCATAAATGTAATCATCTCTCTGTCGCTCTAACCTGCAGGCCTGTCTGCTGTTACCGCCATCTGCCCTCAAGGAAACGTTTATAGGACCAGTTTGTTTCCATCATTTAGTCGTAATATATTTATAACGGATTTTTAAGATATCTTATAAAGGAATAATGCGGTCTAACAATAATACTGTTGGTTTTAATTTGAATAAATTTATATTTAAAAAAACAGTCCACCGCTGTAGTCTCGAGGAAGCGTGCTGTTTTCTCACGCAGTGGGCCCGGGTTCGATCGCTGGTCAAGACAAATTTCCTGGGTGATGGTTTCTTTCGCGGTTTTTCTACATCTGTAAGACGAATGTAATCGGCCGCGGTGGACAGTGGTTATGCTCCTTGCTCTAGTCCCGAGGGTCGCGGGTTCAAACCCGGCCGGGTTCGATGGATTTTTAGGACGGAAAAATCCAAGGAGCAAGTCCTCCGGGAGGGACTTTAAGCCGTGGGTCCCGAGTCTGAAGATGTTCAGGCTCGTAAGAAATCCTTAAGCCTGAATGGAAAGGCCTCTAAGCAAAATTTACCGAATTTTCCCGTCCAAGTACTACCTTGGTTTCCTAGATGTCAGTATGAGGCGGAACGCTGAACCACGGACCACTCAAAATGACTTCTATATGAAAACAAGTGTAACTAAATTAGTATGGTTCAAATTCTTCCCTGTAGGGGGAGAGCGCCTAAATCTCTGTAAGGGAAAACATGGGCTACAATACAAAAAAGACGAATGTCAGGAAACTTTAAGGCCCAATCGGTCCCCGAACATAATCTGGCCATCATTAATATCATCATTAACATATTTATTAAATTTATGATTAAGGCCTCTCTTCACGCATCATTGCCGCCATCATAACCTATGATATATCATCGGGGCAGCGTAACTCCGCCTTCCAGGTGCTCCAACCTCAGAAGTGGTTACAATAACGCCATGCCAGGAGAGAACACCAGAATGTCAAAATGACAACATGGTGGCATTAAATAAAATATTAATAAAACATATTATCGGTCTCGTGAGTTAGGGGTTAAATATCTTGCCTCTGGTTTTTGGATTCAGCGATTATTTGGGATGGAGAAATGCAAGAGACAAGTCCTCCAGGAGGGACTTTAAACTGTGGGTTCCGAGTTTGAAGATTTTCCGGTTTGTAAAAACAACTTTAGTCAGCGTCTGTGTACTAGTGGTTATGCTCCTTGCCTCTGGTCCCGAGAGTCGCGGGTTGAAACCCGGCCGGGGTCGATGAATTTTTTAGGATGGAAAAAATCTAAGGGGCAAGTCCTCCGGGAGGAACTTTAAGCCATGGGTCCCGAGTCTGTACATTTTCTGGCTCTTAAAAGATCCTTAAGCCTGAAAAAAAGGTCTCTAAGCAAAATTTACCGACCTCAACGTCTTAGTAATATCTTACTTTCCTTTAGGTATCTCATTGAGTCGATGTGTTGACCGCGTGCCATTCACGACATCTGCGTGCAAAAAAGGTAACTAAAAATTAACTTCGATCTAGTAACTCCTAACAAACGAGAGGCTATTGCCGAACAATTGGCTACGTCATTAATAAGTAAAAAAAAAAATTCAAGCCTAAATCAGATCTTCTATGCAAAATTTAAAGGGCTTTTCTCATTCAAGTAAACCTTAATTATCTATTACGCGCTTATTTGAGGCAATGATCTAACCACTTGTCACTCACTGACATATGTAGGAAAACTAGCATAACTAAATTAACATGATTAAGTGACTCCCGCAAGACAGCACCCTTGCCAGATGTGGGGATGTGCGGGTATAGATATACAGGCTACACAGACATATAAAGATATTATTTATATTTAAAAAATAAATGAATGAATCATGAAAAATAACTTAATCCTGGAGTAAAACTATCTCTACTTCGTTAACTAAATAATCAGTTTTTTGCTACCTCTGTAGTGGCTTGATCGGTAGAATTACCTCCTTGTTCTAAGGGTTATCAATATTCTGTACCCGATGTCTTACCTTTACATTCTGCTAACTACAGGTCCATGGAGAAACTTTGCTATGTATTTCTCTCTGGTGTATGGTTCTCTGGGAAGTTTCCCCTCATTTTCTAAAGGCGAACCCGCTCAATAAATCAGATGTGGCAGCTGTGAATCTTGCAAAACGAGGGAGGATATAATAATAAAGGAAAGGAAGGAAATAAATAGTCTCTTATTATGACATAAGCCCCGAATTCCAGTCCCATTTACTGTAACTCTATTTCTTCACAAGATTAGACTGTTCTATACTCTTTTACATCACTCTCAAACTCACTCACTATATATATATATATATATATATATATATATATATAAGTAGCTCCTATAACAAGTAAGCAAATTAAAGAGAATATTTTTACTTTATAGCAGTGACACTTTTTCGATGTTATATTTTTTTTGACATTGAGCAATGCAAGCTTAATATGACATGATAAGAAAAATAAATGCTTGGACGGCATTTGAACCCGGACCACTGGATTGATACCCCAATGTACTAATATATATATATATATTATCTTATTGAAATGTTTATGGATATGGTAAAAGGTAAAACTAAGAAATGTACATATGTTGGAGTAGGTTTGGTAACGAACGGGAGAATTGGAAAAAAATCAGAGCGCTCTGAGCTGTTATTTAGAACTGAAAATGGTGATACAATCAAATAATTCGGAACTATTTCGGACTCTATAATGAATGAAACTTACGTTATTGGTTGGACATAATAAATCGGGACCAGGATACGCTCACAGCAGATTGTTACAATGGATAAATAAGGTATTGAGTGGACTGCAGAAACAAATTCAAAACCACGGTTACGATTTAAACGTTGGTTTTGCAATCGACTAATTGTATTTTGGGGGTTTGGATTATCGATGGCCAAAGAGCGCTGTGAGAGCTTAAGGATGGCATAGACCAGGAATGGGGGGAGGAATACAAGGTATAATACTAAATGTTTGAAAAAAAACTAGGAAGAGACCAATATATTGATATAAAGAGGGAGAACTTTGAGGCAGAGTGTGTCCAGAAATATCACTTATCTTTAGACAAGACTTAAATTTATTATTCTGGGGGGATTGATAGAAATGCAATTACAAGTTTCCACTTAGGGCATGAATTGTTCATAACTTAGGAAGCGAAGAGGTATTAATTTAACGTCCTTCGTGAAATGAGCTGGGAAAATTGCTAATTTGTTATGATATTTCGTAAAGAGACAGAACAACTTAGTTACAGTTGCTACCGGAAGGGTCTGTCAGATAGGACTGTGGGATATTTGCTTATAGGGACCTCTTAAGAGGGTTAGAACCCTAAGAGAAAACATATTCTTGGGTACATTGAGGAAATTGAGATTGGAAAAAAAAAAAAGAAATTTATATTACACTGACTATTTAACTCATGCCCCAAATGGGACTCAATGGCCAATCACGTTTCAATCATTTCTGTTTTACAACCAATCAGAGTCGTGTTACACGAAATATTTATCAGTGTTAAATTTACCATATTAAAGAAAGCTCCTCCTTTTTAATATTCTGAAGAGGTCTGACCATTATTTTGCAGTGACTGAGCCTGCGAGAAATACGGCTACCAGATTGTATATATAGTGCATAGATGTCAACACATAGCGCTTGCAGGAGTTAATATAAAAACATTTGTAGCAATTTATTATACCACCAAAAAAAACACTGTTTGCACTTTCTTAAATGTATTTTTTCCCAGGTAATAATCCAGAAAAAATATAATTGTCATATTTACATCATACGACATCAGAAATGAATTAATATACAGTTTGATGTGTTTCACTTTTTCTCCACTAGAGATGATTCTTACAATATTGTGTTCCTTTGGCAATAAATAGTATCATCTGGTTGCAGTGATAAACAAAAGAAGAGATGAAGCGTACCTATCGTTTCTCATTTGTTTTCAAACATCGCCGTTTACATTAAATATATAAATATTTAAAAATAACTATAGTTAAATAATGATTTGTGAGTAAACAACTTAATTTTATTCGTTCAATAGTCTTAACAAATGTCACTCTTGATTTCCAAATTCTCTAGATAAATTCACTCTTCACTTCGTGAGTCGTGAATTTATCGATAATTTGGAAATCACTTGTGGCATTACTTATGATCAACATGATTTTTATCTCATGAGTACCAATAGTTGTACTTAATGCAGTTTCTTTATCGTGTTTTCAAATGTGTATTCGGAATGTCTCCATCACCCACAGTTTTTTTATTTAAATTTAAATTAATGGATTTAAATAATAATTTTCTGCTTAACAAACATTAAAGGGATTACGTCAAAATCAAAACATACAGTGGTGTACCATGACTTGCAATTTGCAATGAGACCAGTTCCACACTGCGAAGAATTTCCCATACCAAAGCCTCCAAAACAAGTGACAGTTTAGATGAAGAGAGCTCAGATTCTGATGGAAGTAAGGAAGAAGAAGAAACAGATTTTGGTGATACAACTTTTGAACAAAGCTGTTCATCTGAACCTCATTTATTGACTCAAGAAGATCTTAACGATCTCATATGAGATTTAAAGTTATCCCGGCTAAAATGATGGAATCTTCTTTAAACCTTGCGTGAGGAAAACTGGTATCATATTTGAATTCAGGAGAAAAAATACTATCAGAATCACATTTTTTTCTTTCTGAGACAAAAAAAAGTGTATGTTTTGTTGCTCAGTGTAATCAATAAATATTCCCTAATTTTTTACAATGTTTATTTAATTTTCTATCTTAATTTTCTCTTAAATATCTAAAGATTTTCAAAAAGTTTTAATGCTATTCTGTGTATTTTCTATACATCTAAATATGTTATACTACAGGTACTCGAAATTTTAACTCCAACTGCACAACAGTTGTTGAACTGAAAATTGTGTTAATAAAAAATCTTGGAGGTTTTATTCTATTTTTTAATTTATTGAAGTTTGATTAAATACCAGATGAAAATATACGCTTGCTTTAGAATGATTATGTTTTTAATCAACTTATTCAGTTCAGATTTTTTTTTATTTTGGATTTAACCATCAATGACGAAGATTCACATCGAATAGTATTATATTTATTTAAATAAGTGGTCTTTATGAAAACCATATTTGTATTATTAAACTTAAAATATTATCATTGAAATGAGGTGTCAGTAGATGTTTGTGTAATTGAGCATTTGACAGGCGATAAAGTGACATACATCTTCAATGAACTCCGACCCTTGAATTTGAATTGTGTTTTCTGAACACTGAACTTTTATTAAGGAGTAGGATGTGTGTTAAACAGTATTGCTGGCGCCATCTACTTGCTCGGGATTATACTTAAGTGAGGAGTCAGTTGAAAGGAATTCTAAAATAATACACAAGATGTCAGGACTGGCCACACATTACTTTATTTACAATAAAGTTACAAGTGAAGGTCAAGTAGCCGCCTTGTTGCTTTGCTTACAAAAATAAGAAAATTGAAAATATTTAGTTACATAGTCAGCATGTATGTTCAGCGTAATGTAATAAAAATGCAGTCTTCTAATTGAGAAAAAGTCTAATCAAATACCTATTGTAGCTTTAAGAAATACAAATTATGTTTGAAATGAAATATGTATTTATGTGGTATATTCAAAAGTTATTCTTAAGTGAAGAAAGCATGAAAAAACGTGGAGGAAGATATTTATAAAAGTTTGGTTAAGATTATAACGTTGCAATAAACATTAAGATAAAGAACATAAATGATACATAATGTGCATTTCTATTCCGCTCAAAAGTAATATAAAATTGTTCATGTCACAAAAGTTAATCAGTTAATTTAATTACACTTGGGAGATCAAGATTCCGTGAAATAAATTATTTAATGTAATTATTACAATAGAAACAGGCCAAATTTGAAGTTAAATTGAAGTGCTAAAGCTTTCAGATGTAAAGTGATCCCACAACAGACCCGGAGGCCCTTGGGGTAGTAGGAGGTTAAGGCTCCCACTTTTTCTAGACAATCGGCACTTTATGTCAGCCGGGTTGTCAGCCCTGCGTGACGGCCGCCTTTACCCCCAGAACAAGCGTCTGGTACTCATTTCCGTTAGAGGCTGAGTCGACCCCAGGGCCATAGTGCCGCCAGAGGGTTTGGGTCAGTTTAAAAATCCTGACCCCAACGGGACTTGAACCCTGGACCCTCCGGCTTGTAGCTCAGTGCCTTAACCACTACGCTACGGGCACTGACCCAAACCCTCTGGCGGAACTATGGCCCTGGGGTCGACTCAGCCTCTAACGGAAATGAGTACCAGACGCTTGTTCTGGGGGTAAAGGCAGCCGTCACGCAGGGCTGACAACCCGGCTAACATAAAGTGCCGATTATCTAGAAAAAGTGGGAGCCCTAACCACCTACTACCCCAAGGGCCTCCGGATCTGTTGTGGGATCACTTTACTTTTACTAAAGCTTTCAGATGATATTATATAATTTATTGAGAAATACTTAATATATAATTTATATCTATAGCACCTTGTGAATGCATTAATTTTATATAATTGTATCCGAAGAGATTTGTAGTAGCAGACAAAAATCATTACACTTCATTTAAGTTCTGATAAAAATATAATATAAAGAATCAGGCTACAATTAAAATTATATAAAATATATAATTAATGTGTACAGCGCTATTCAGAAAGAAGGATCTGACTTCAAACATTAATTTCTTCCAAACGATAAAACATACACAAACAGAATACCACCGTTCCTGGAAAGAGAAAAGTTTGAAGTTCCGATCACGGCCGCATTTCTCTAACCACGTCCGACGTTACCTGAAAGGCACCATTCCAGGACGTTGGATTGGAAGAGGAGCAGATTTTATACTCCCATACCTGACACTCTAGAAAATCTGCGGCATCGAGTAGTTGAAGCTGTGAATTAGGTAACTAGAGATCATCTGAATCGTGTGTGGCAAGAAATGAGCCATCGTTTCGATATTTATCATGTGACACATGGTGCTCATATTGAATGCATGAAATTTTAACTCTTCTCTTTTCAGGAATATTGGAATTGTGTTTCTATTTTGTGTAGTTTGGAAGAAATAAATGTTTGAAGTTCGTTCCTTCTTTTTGAATAACTCTGTATTTTAATTATATGGCAGTTATTAGAAATAGGCATACCATTGAATAAAGACAAATAATTATGCTGTGGTATGTGGTATTCCACTCATTAAAATTATGTAGCAAGGTGTATTTCTACACAAGGATAGAGTAGCTTTAGAAATTATTCCACATTTTGATAAAATAGAAGGCACTTCCTATTAATAAAACACAAGTAATCGTTATTCCATTTCGTTTTGTTTATAAAAACCTTCTGTTGGCTTGTACAGCGATTCCACCTCGTCGGACACCTTCTTCGTCTTCTTCAGGATGCGCTCTGTTGTATTCGAGGGATCTGAGGATGGCGTCTGGAATTGGGGGTGGAGTTGGGAGATGGATACCTTCAGCACGGAAACCATTTTCATCTGCGATGTAGTTTACTTTGATGGGGTATCCCTCGAGAGATGTGTAGGAGTAAGATCCTTGTACTACTGAAGCTTCGTCTCCAGTGCCGAGGTTCTTGATGGACCCCTGTTCTTGGGCAGCGATACCATTCTCTGTCTCGTAACTGCAAGCGTAAACAGTTCATTATTGAAGTTTAAAAACATTTTTCCTTTGTTTTTTTTTAAATAATATAAATATTCTTTTGGTATAGTTAGTAAATTTATAAACTTTATTATGGATCCGTAAAGTGGCACAAAGAGTAGGGTGCGTGTAGGCAAAAAGTTTTCGGACACTTTTGAAATCCAGAATGGGTTGAAGCAAGGAGATGCACTATCTCCTCTACTATTTAATTTTGTACTAGAGTATGCCATTAAATCTTGGAAGGCTTACAACTCAATGGTATTAAAAGCTGTTAGTTTATGCTGATGATGTAGTACTATTGGCCGATAGCGAGGATATACTAAAGGACAACACGCACACACTATTGAGTAACACTAAGAAATTAGGACTGGAAGTAAATATCAATAAAACTAAATATATGGTCACACGTAGAAGTTCATTAAATAATGGAAATGGACAGCTAATGACAAATGAGGGAAATTTTGAGGAAGTGGCTGAATTCAAATACCTAGGAACAATAACCACAAATAGGAATCAGATGCACAAAGAAATTAAACATTGGCTCAATTCTGGAAATGCGTGCTATTATGCATTGCAGAGACTCTTGACTTCCCAACTCCTTTCAAAAAACGTTAAACTGAAAATATATAAAACTATTATTCTACCAGTTATATTATATGGGTGCGAAACATGGAAAGGGAGGAAAGGAGATTACAAGTATTTGAGAATAAAGTACTTAGGAAAATTTTTGGACCAAAGAGAGATGAACAGACAGGTGAACGGAGAAGGCTTCATAATAATGAACTACATGGTCTTTATAGGAAGCCAGATATAATAAGAACAGTTAAGTCTCGTAGACTGCGATGGGCAGGACATGTTGCACGTATGGGGAATGAAAGACTTGCATGGAAGCTTCTTGTAGGAAAGCCAGAGGGAAACGCCCAGTTGGTAGACCAAGAATGAGGTGGGAGAATAACATTAACTATGATTTAAGGGAAGTAGATTATACAGGGAATGATTGGAAAGCATTAGCTCAGGATAGGGATGTATGGAGAGCTTATGTCCGTGCGGCCATGAACCTACGGATTCGATAGTGCCAGTGAGTAAGTAAGTAACGGTAATTTTTATTTACTTCATCGTGAGACACTATTTAAGAATTAAATTGGCTCTACTTTAAGGAAAAAAACAATATTAATAACTAAAATATCATTGATTGGTTTTATTTTTTCGTTTTCGATCACAGGACAAATTGAAAATGAAATTAGTAATTAGGGAAATTAATAATTCTAAACTAAATATATGGTCACACGTAGAAATTCAGTATATAATGGAAATGGACAGCTAATGACAAATGAAGGAAATTTTGAGGAAGCGGCTGAATTCAAATACCTAGGAACAATAATCACAAATAGGAATGAGATGCACAAAGAAGGCTCAATTCTGGAAATGCATGCTATTATGCATTGCAGAGACTTTTGATGTCCCAACTCCTTTCAAAAAACGTTAAGCTGAAAATATATAAAACTATTATTCTACCAGTTATATTATATGGTTGCGAAATATGGACTCTTACTTTAAGGGAGGAAAGGAGATTACGAGTATTTGAGAATAAAGTTCTTAGGAAAATTTTTGGACCAAAGAGAGATGAACAGACAGGTGAATGGAGAAGACTACATAACAATGAACTACATGGTCTTTATAGGAAGCCAGATATAATAAGAACAGTTAAGTCTCGTAGACTGCGATGGGCAGGACATGTTGCGCGTATGGGGAATGAAAGACGTACATGGAAACTTCTTGTAGGAAAGTCAGAGGGAAAACGCCCAGTTGGTAGACCAAGAATGAGGTGGGAAAACAACATTAACTATGATTTGAGGGAAGTAGATTACACAGGGAATGATTGGAAAGCATTCGCTCAGGATAGGGATGTATGGAGAGCTTATGTCCGCGCGGCCATGAACCTACGGGTTCGATAGTGCCAGTGAGTGAGTGTGAGTGTGTGTGTGTAAAGACTCTACTCTTAGCATGTACGATGTAATTTAACCTCAAAACATAGGTGAAATAACGCCTGCAGACTAGTGTTCAGACTATACGCTTCACATATATGTCAGAGAAGATGCCGATGGACTTTAGGCATTTGTGTGGACTAGTGGTTATGCTCCTGGCCTCTGGTTCGGAGGGTCGCGGGTTCAAACCCGGCCGGAGTCGATGGTTTTTTTTTAGAATGAAAAAATCCAAGGAGCTAGTCCTCCGGGAGGGACTTCAAGCCGTGGGTTCCGAGTCTGGAGGTTTTCAGGCTCGTAAAAGATCCTCAAGTCTGAATGAAAAGGCCTCTAAGCAAAATTTACCTAATTTTCCCGTCCTAGTACTACCTTGGTTTCCTAGCTGTCAGGATGAGGCGGAACGCTGACCACGGACCACTCAAATAGCATCTATACAAAAACAAGTGTAACTAAATTAGTGTGGTTCAAATTCTTCCCTGTAGGGGGAGAGCGCCTAAATTACTGTTAAGGGAAACATGGGCTTACAAGATACAAGAAGATAATCTCTGGATATACGTATATTTTGTTTTACATTAATGTTATTCTTATGTATAGATGCTTTAACATCTAAGTTTTTATCACATGTAGGATCGTTAAGTTTTCTAACAGACTGGATGTTTATATTGTTACATTAACTGTATGTTTTTCTGTATGAATTAATCACTGTTAATTTTAATTATATGAATTTGTGATTATATTCTGTAGTGAAATGGACCCATGTAATGGAATTCCAGCTCAGCATTTGCATTGACCATTCATAAAAATACAAGACAATTTGAGACATATTCGTCAACAACGTAATTAGAACCGAGACACCTTGAATGTGAGTTTGAAACCCTACCGCCGGAGCAAACTAGCTCGGTTTTTTTATTTGTATTAATACTATTTTTTACATTATTGTTTAATAATTTGATAATGTACTCTAGTTTTAAGTATATTGTATAATTTTCAAGGTTTATTTAATATTAAAAAATATATAGGAATATTTTTTTAATTCTATTATATTTAATAGGTCTTCCGCTGTGGTCTCGAGGTAGCGCGCTGCCTTGTCACGCAGCGGGCCCGGGTTCGATCCCCGGTCGGGGCAGTTTTTCTGGGTGAGGTTTTTATCGGGGTTTTTCCTCACCTGTAAGACAAATATCAGGAAACATTTAAGGCCCAAACGGTCCCCGCAATCATATGGCCACCACCATCATCATCATCCTTATTATCATCATCATCATCATCATCATTATCCTTCTCCGGTGTGGAAAGCAACGGGAAGTTACCACACCTACAATTCCCTAGTAAAGCTGTAAGCATAGCATGAAAATGCTATTATTGCAGTTAAGGACCTGCCTTCCGGCAGAAATACTATGAATGGATATTTAATAGAAGTTAGTTTAATTTATTTTTTTAAATATCACGTCCTATACATTTCATCAACATCATGAATAAGGTTGGTTTACGTTCTTCTGAATCTGTTCGTATGTCTTACTTTTGTCTTCATGTTCTGCTTCTGAATCCTTTAGGTTGGTACAAAAACCGTTTTTTGATAGTCGATTTGGGTCCATTCGCTGCCAATTATTCTGATAGGTCAGAATATATTCTATAATGTTTGTAACGTTTTCTAACTTTATCTTGTATCTGTTTGTTTGCCTGATGTAGTTAAACCTAACAATGTACGTAATTATCACATTTGGGCTGCTTGTAGCCTCGATTTATACTTCGAGTATAAAATACAGTCTTCACTGCTATATTTTAAAGCTGCTTTTGCTGTTATATTATGTAATCGTAATTTTGTATTTGTGTCCTATATGTTTATAGCAAATTATAATTTTGAATTTCATCATCTTCATGGTAGGCCGTCGGCCTGTTCTGCTCTTAGAATTCATCTTCCCATCGTGTTCTAGGACGTACCACATCTCTATAGCCTTGAGGTTGGTACGTCAGTGCTTGTTTTTGGTAGCCTAGAAGAGTCCATTCTTAAAATAGGTTCATGCCATTTTTGTTTATAGTTTTGTATTTTTTCATTTAGAATAAAAATTGTAAGTTCTTGCCTAACTGTTTCACTACGAATGTGGTCTCTTAGAGTATATATGCAACGTATCTGAGGAACCTCATCTCTGATGTTTCTAGAAACTATTCATGGCCCAATTCTCTCATCCATATGTCACAATGGGAACTGCCATTACCTTATAAAACTTTAGCATTGTTTATTTTGTTGTTTTTGTTTGTAGTGTTCTTTTTAATAGTACCACACATACTTTGAAATTTACAATTTTTTTCATGTATATCGTTTTCCCAATTGTAAGATATGTGATATCCTAAATATGTAAAACTCTGTACTTGTTCGATAATTTCATCGTTCAAAACTATTTTCGATTAAACCGCATTATTTTCTCCGAAAGGTTAAACAAATTTGAATTTAATTTTATATAATATATCGGCCGCGGTGCCTCTCGTCCCGAGGGTCGCGGGTTCAAACCCGGCCGGGGTCGATGAATTTTTTAGGATGGAAAAATCCAAGGAGCAAGTCCTTCGGGAGGGACTTTAAACCGTGGGTCCCGAGTCTGAAGATTTTCAGCCTCATAAAAGATCCTTAAGCCTGAATGGATAGGCCTCTAATCAAAATTTACCGAATTTTCCCGTCCTAGTACTACCTTGGTTTCCTAGATGTCAGTATGAGGCGGAACGCTGACCACGGACCACTCAAGTGGCATCTGTACGAAAACAAGTGTAACAAAATTAGTATGGTTCCAATTCTTCCCTGTAGGGGAAAAATCTGAATCTCTGTTAAGGGAAACATGGGCTTACAAGATACATGAAAGATAATATATTGAGAATTTTGTACTAGAACATGTATTCAAATCGTTAGAAGATGATAAGAGCGAACACGTTAATGGTATTAATCAGATGTTGACATATGTATATGATGTAGTGCTATTAGGCAATTATGAGGACATATTAAAACTAAATACACATATTCCATTACATAACACTGTAAGTAAATATCAATAAAATATAAATAAATCGCACACGTTTAAGCACATTATTGATTGGAAATGTGCACATAACAAATGAGGGAAACTGACAGAATTTAAGTATCTATAAACAGTGATAAGCAATGAAGAAAATACTTACTCACTGGCACTATCGAACCCGTAGGTTCATGGCCGCGCGGACATAAGCTCTCCATATATCTCTATCCTGAGCTAATGCTTTCCAATCATTCCTGTATAATCTACTTCCTTCAAATCATAATTAATCTTATTCTCCCACCTCATTCTTGGTGTACCAACTGGACGTTTTCCCTCTGGTTTTCCTACAAGAAGCTTCCATGCACGTCTTTCATTCCCCGTTCGTGCCGCTGTCCTGCCCATCGACGTCTACGAGACTTAACTGTTCTCATTATATCTGGCTTCCTATAAAGACCATGTAATTCAGTGTTATGTAGTCTTCTCCATTCACCTGTCTGTTCATCTCTCTTTGGTCCAAAAAAAAAATCCTAAGAACTTTATTCTCAAATACTCGTAATCTCCTTTCCTCCCTTAAAGTAAAAGTCAATGAAGAAAATGCAGAAATAAATTCAGCATCGGCTCATTATTGGCAATCCATATTATTATACAATACAGTGATCTCTTGTCGTCTAAAAATCTCAAAAAAGTGAACTAAACATATTTAAAACGTCCAATTATTACAATTTTAATATATGGATGCGAAACGTGGTCTATTACTTCTAACATAGGAGAAAATAATAGGAGTATTTACGAATAAGATATTTAAGGAAATGTTTTGACCCAATAGAGGCAGATAGATAGATGATTGGAAGAAAGAGTAATTCCTTGTTCTTTATAGAAAACCAGATGTAATAACTAACAAATAACAGTCAAGTCTCATATATTGCGTTTGCCTGGACATGGGGCGCGTATGGAAATGAAAGAGGTGTACGGAGTGTACCTGTAGTGCCTACTAGGTATACAAGAATGGGGTGGAATATTTTTGATTTTCATTTAGGCCTATTTATTTATTTTACCTGATGGAGTTATGATCATAAGGTTTTTTCTTCCATTTCACCAGTTAAAGTATACATATAATAAAAAAAACTATGAATTATCTACATGTTGATTAATAATACATAATAAGGCATCCATCCATAGTAATTCTGCCCGAAGGCAGCAGGTCCTTCACTGCAATCATAGCATTTTCATGCTATGCTTGCAGCTTTACTAGGGAATTGTGGGTGCGGTAGGTTCCCGTTGCTTTCCACACCTGGTGAAGAATAATGATGATGATGATAATGATAAGGATGATGATCAAGATGGCCATATGATTTCGGGGACCGTTTGGGCCTTAAAGTTTTTCTGACATTTGTCTTAGAGGTGAGGAAAAACCCCGATAAAAACCTCACCCGGAAAAACTGCCCCGACCGGGGATCGAATCCGGGCCCGCTGCGTGACAAGGCAGCACGCTACCTCGAGACCACAGCGGTGGACTAATAAGGCATAAGCAAAACAATATATAGTTGAAAAGGGAAACATTGTATTGTAAGCCTATGTTTTCCCTTTACAGATATTTAGGCGCTCTCCCCCTACAGGGAAGAATTTGAACCATACTAATTTAGTTACACTTGTTTTCGTATAGATGTCATTATGGAAAACATAATAATAATAATAATAATAATAATAATAATAATAGTAATAATAATAGTAATAATAATGATAATAACTTATAATTTGATTGATCAAAATTTTAGCGAAGTGAATTATACAGGGAGTGATTGGAATATATCAACTCGGGATAAGAGTGTATGGAGAGCTTATGTCTGCGCGGTCATGAACCTCCTGTTTCGAACTGCTAGTGAATTAGTTGTAATATGCTGAGACTAAACGGATTAGTAAGCAATGCTAATATTCACTTTCTTCAAATATATGTTATTTATAAATTTTCTAAAATACAATATGTAGAACAAGAATTTTTAATAACCTAATTGTTTCTTTGTAATAACTTGGGTGTATTCTGGGAGTCTGAATTCTAGGAAGATCCATAATGTCGATACGAAGATGAGTTTTTTTTTCTAGTTTTTAGGTGTTTTTATTATCAGGCGAAAAATGTGCACGTGTCTTCAAAAGAAGTAATAGTTCAAAGAACTGACGAAGTACTCGAGGATGACCATACATTTTCTGGCATGTGCTTCCATCTACAGAAAATAATGTGAACTTCCAACTTAGTCGAAATTCAAGGTTAAGGATATCTTCCCGAGGACTTCTTACTCTTAAATTGGCAATGCATCATTTAAATAATATACCGGTATTGGTTTAATTAATTTAATAATTGTAATAAAACACTAGAAAACGAGCGGAAATTACTTAAATGTGTGTAAAATTACACAGTATACAATAATAACTTAGACTTTTTAAATTATTCTGTTTTCACTGCGATCATCACATTAAATAACTGGCACGAGAAATTAGTGTATTGCCAATTTATGTGCGTTTATAACTTTTTATTAAGTTATCATTTCTTTTAAAATAATTTCTTTACTTTCAACCTGTTTTCCCATATTAATTACCTTTTTTCCGCTTTCTTTCTGTTGCCACTTAAACCAACTTTTTACACATTTACAAAAAAAACAGTACCTGATGGAATGATAATTTCTTTAGAAAATGTACAAGCCCGGAAATCGAATCCGGGACTCTCGCTCCGCAGGCATTATTCACATTAATAATTTAGATATTTTACTTTCTAAATACAACAAATGATTCCTGTAAATTACAGAAAAAGTAAACTAGTCCTAAAGTAGCTATAATTTTCAGATAGTTTTAGCATAGTAATGATTCTGTGAACACACACGTATTTGATTCCTAACTATAATCTGAAAAAAAAAACTTACACCTGCATTTTCTCCAAGCGTAAATTGCATTCATATCTATCTATAATTGCGTAGCCCATTATTGAACCATAGCTTCTCCATTATAAGTAGATACTAGATCAAGTTAATTTTTTAATTACCTTATTTGCTCGTAGATGTCATGGATAGCATGCGGTCAACACACCAACCAAATGAGACATTTAACAAGCAACTAATGTATTACAAGGATGTCGGTAAATTTTGCTTAGAGACCTCTTTATTCAAGCTTAAGGGTATTTTACGAGCCTCAAAATCTTCAAGCTCGGGACCCACGGCTTAAAGGCCCTCCCGGAGGACTTTCTCCGTCGATTTTTCCGTCGTAAAAAAGTCAGTCGACCTCGGCCGAGTTTGAACTCGCGACCCTTGGAACTAGAGGCATGGAGCATAACCACCAATTCACTGCGGCTGATGCTACAATTTATTTTATTCAACAGTAACAATAATGAATAAATACAGTATAATGTGTATGGGAATATATGAACTAATATTTTTCACAAATAAAAATGTCTTAATATGAGAATGTTAAAGGTCGAGTGGAACGTCTAACAAAGCCTAAGATTTTCCTGGGAATTTTAAAGAAATGAGTTTGGTAGCCTGGATATATACCCATAAACAAGATTGAATTTTGAGTTTTAACTAAAAGAGAAGAGAAGATCATAGAAGCAGTTGAAATGAGATTTCTGAGAAGTGTGGTTGGCTGCAAACTTCTAGATAAGAGAAGAAGTGAAGATATTAGAAATGAGCTAAATATCTTTAAACTCTTAGATAGAATAAAATAATCTAGAAAAAAATGGAAAGAACATGTTCAAAGAATGGAAGACGATCGCATTCCCAAACTTATACTTAAATACAAACCAAAAGGACGCAAGAATGTTGGTAGACCGAAGAAGAGATGGATCCAACTTTTGAGTGAGAATCTATGAGACCGGAACAAGCCACATGGGCTTAATCCGTGATCGTTGATGATGATGATGAAACAAGATTTGTATTGTGTTGAAATGTATATTGTGTATAAGTCCCGCATCGGGATATGGATGCTCCCTAGCGGAAGTTTCTTAACGTAGTTAATTTTAGTTACGTCAACGAGTGACATGTGGTTAGCACATAGCCTCAATGAGGCATCTAGTAGGTAACTAAGGTATTACTTGGATGGATGAGAGTCGGTTAAATTTTGCACAGTGACATTTTTTATTCAGGCTTGCGGTTCTTTTACGAGCCTGAAAATCTGTACTGTACATTATTATTAATGAATCTCCAAATATTTTGAAATCCTATTTCGACACAAGGGCACGTTAGGGTTGTAGCTTACTATAACAATATTATACTATACATTGTAAAAACAGAAATATTATCTTATGGTTTTGAATGAGTGTTATGCATTACATAAATCATCTTAGAAAATACTACACATTGTTATGAATACTTGTTATGAATTTCACAAATTGTTTATAATAATTTTGGTTCTTAAAAATCACTTCACACATTGAGGCAGAAGCCTCATTTAAAAGCAAGTTTAACCAGAATCGTTATCTTTCGAATATAGGACAATCAAATAAAACATGTTTTACAGAGTGTATTGATTCTTGACATTTATAATTATGATCACTGTCTGGGTTAATATTAAATCTCCTAAAATAACTTCCAAATTTTTCATGACCAGTCATAAATTGTGTTAAAATGAAATTTGTAATAATGTTTTACATTTAGCATATGGTGTACTGTAGGAAAAAAGAGCTCTTTAGTCAAAGCACCATTTGCACTCCTTATCCAATGTTCATTCCAATCAGTGATGATATAGTCCAACACTTTATTTTTAACATAGGATGTTCCATCCATAGTAATTAGCCCGAAGGCAGTTCCTTCACTGCAATCATAGCATTTTTATGCTATGCTTGCAGCTTTACTAGGGAATTGTAGGTGTGGTAGCTTCCCGTCGCTTTCCATACTGGTGAAGGATGATGATGATGGCCATATGATTTCGGGGACCGTT
The DNA here is from genome assembly GCA_030220185.1 of Diploptera punctata. Classification (NCBI taxonomy): domain Eukaryota; kingdom Metazoa; phylum Arthropoda; class Insecta; order Blattodea; family Blaberidae; genus Diploptera; species Diploptera punctata. Next base: position 1,452,464 of record JASPKZ010010652.1, on the reverse strand, counting down.
TGGGCCTTAACGTTTTCCTGATATTTATCTTACAGGTGAGGAAAAACCCCGATAAAAACCTCACCCAGAGAAACTGCCCCGACCGGGGATAGAACCCGGGCCCGCTGCGTGACAAGGCAGCACGCTACCTCGAGACCACAGCGGTGGACCATAGAATATTGGACACTTTGAAAATGAATATTGAAGCTCAGAAGATGCTGCGGATTTGGCTAGTTGATAAAAACGTTCATTTCCCACAGTTTCCTGGTGCCCTTGTATCCAAGACAGGCACAAGTGTTTTTTGTGTAATTTTTTTTGTACTCTACATTTGGCACCCATTCAAAGTGTCACAGTAAAAACTAATTAAAATCTCATAGCATGGTTTATGATATTGTAACTCGCATTAAAATGTTTGTGTCCAATTACTTCTCCCAGATAAATAAATAAATAAATAAATAAAGCCTGATATGTCCCTTTAGGGCAAAGGCCTCCCTGTACAGGGGTTAAGCTCTATTTGAGAGTGTCACCCGGTGAGCTACTCCGTGGTGAGAAGTTGACTTGGATGTAGCACTTGGTTTGTATACACTGTCTGTTCTGTGATTAGTTAATACACAGTTGGCTCTCCATCGTTCTCCAGCTTTTCCTGCATCTGGCGACTCTGGACCATTGCGCCCCTGCTCGTTCTTTGAAGATGTCAGCCCATCGTCGTCTTGGTCTTCCGCGCTGTCTCTTGCCTGCGTACGGGTCCCACATGGTTGTTTTTATTGTCCACCTGTCGTCCTGTATTCTTGCGACGTGGCCTCCCCACTTCCATTTTTTCCTAATGGCTTGTTGTGCGGGATCAGTTGTTGAGGATATCGCTTGAAGTGTTGTATTCGAGATTCTGTCCTTCAGAGTTATGCCTAAGATTTTCCTCTCCATTTTCCTTTGGCATACTTGGAGTGTGTACTTCAGTTTGGCAGTAAGATTCCAAGTTTGGCAGCCATATAACAGTGTTGGAAGAACACAGGTTTGTAGTGCTTCCATTTTGAGTTTCCGATTGAGTGACTTGTCCAGCAGTATAAATTTCAGTGACCAGAACGCCTTCCAGGCGAGAGCTATTCTTCTGCTTATTTCCTTCTCTACTTTCTGATGGAAGGAGAGTTGAGATAAGTGATTGATATTAGTTGGCAAATCTGTACTTGTCGGTTTTAATAACGTGTTTCTTGTATTTCGAGTTTTTCTATAATAAAAAGGAATCAAGATAAAACGAGGTAACATAAAACAGCTCATTAAATGTTATGAGATCCACGCAGTAGGGAGCAACGAAATAAACGTGTAATTTTGTCCTTGAATATTCATAAAATTAATAGACGAAATTATAGAGATGGCATTTCACTAAAATATTTTGAATGTTAAGTTTTCACATGATCATATCTCAAAGTTGTGAGTAACAATCTTCGTTAATATAAAGGGACATGAACGTTAGTTATGTTTATTACTTTGATGAGATTTTTATGATATAACGATATAAGAAGGCCTTTGATAAAGTGTCTATACCAACAATATGGAACATATTAAGTGAAAAAGGAATTCCACTACACTTGATAGCAGTAATTAAGAAAATGTATGAGAAAACAAAAATAAAAATAAATCAAAGGGAACCAGTACATATAACAGGAGGAGTTAGACAACCACGCTTTTTAACATTTATTTCGACGACATGTTAAGATCATGGAAGCAAATGACGACTGGTGGAATTAACGTACGAAATATAGTAATAAAAACAGTAGCCTTTGCAGATGACCAGGTTTTAATAGCAAAAACAGAAGACAAACTACAAAGAATGCTATATAAACTAAATGTAATATCAAAAAAATACAACATGGAAATATCCTCACAAAAATAAAAAACAATGGCCTTCAAGGGTGCTCATCCAGTTCGGACAAAGATAATATTAGAAAATAAACCAATAGAACAAGCAGTAACATATAACTTCCTAGGTTGTGAAATATCATACACAGCAGAAACAGATATAAATAACAAAATAAATAAGTTTAATTATATAACAGATACACTAAAAAGAACTTTGAAAAATAAAGCCAGGAAAGACTCTATAATGAAATTTTACAAGACAATGGCAATGCCTATTATTACTTATGAATCGGAAACATGGACAGTGACAACACAACTATCTGCCAGGATACAAGCTGCTGAAATGAGATTCCTCAGACCAATAGCAGGATATCAAAGAACAGACAAAAAACACAACACAGAAATAAGACAACTAAAAATAGAGGAATTAAACTCAACAATAGAGAAATACAGAACAAACTGGAAACAAAACTTGGGAAGGATGACTGAGAATAGAATACCAAAAGCAGCATACAACTATTCACCACGAGGAAGAAGTAGTTTGGGAATGCCAAGGAAAAGATGGAAAGAGCAGCAATTTGGAGCCAGAACAGGCTAGTAAATAAGCCTAAACCGTGAAGAAGAAGAAGAAGACGATATAAAAGGTATTTTTTGTAATACCTTTCGAGTCCAAGGGAATATTACGAAGACTATTTAACTCATGCCCCAAATGGTAGTCAATGACCAATTAAGTTTCAATGAACTTTGTTTTACAACCAATGGCAGTCTTGTTTCACCTCGCTCTTTACCGATTTCTCTTTATCAGCTCCTGCTTTTGTGATAAAGAAAGCTCCTCCTTTTAATATTCTGAACAGGTCAGAACATTATTTTTTTCTCCAACAAATACATTGAATATAGCAAATAATGAACAGATTCCGTGATTTTACTGAATTGTTTACTAAAAAAAATAAATGAACAACAAATCATGTATATTATACAGTTTGATGTGTTTCATTATTTCTCCACTAGGGTGCATTCTTATTATTTAATTGTAATATTATTATTGTGTTTTCTTTATGTAATTGTAATGTTATTGCTTTTTTTGTTGTTTATTTTTCTTTACACTAGTACCAATTATTACTTTATTGTAACGGACTGTCAACAGCACGTACGGCTTACTGCCCGTGCGACCCATATTTGTAAATAATATTGTAAATATCCTACATTTTTGTCTAATAAAGTCCTACTACCACTACTACTACTACTACTACTACTACTACTACTACTACTACTACTACTACTACTACTACTACTACTACTACTACAACTACTACAATATAGCGATCATATTTGGCAATAAATAATATGATCAAGTTGCAGTGAATGAATATATCCTCACATTTCTGATTTGTTTTCAAACATCGCCGTTTACATTAAATACATAAATATTTTAAGATACCTTTAACTATATTTAAATAATGATTTTTGAGTAAACAGCTTAATTATATTCCTTAAATAGTCCTAACAAATACCACTCCTGATTTCCAAATCCTCTAGATAAATTCACTCCTCACTTCGTGACTTTATGCACACATTTATCGATGATTTAGAAATCACTCGTGACATTACTTATGAGAATTTGGAAATCAAGAGTGGCATCTGTTACGACTATTTAACGAATAAAATTAAGCTGGTTTACTCACAAATCATTAATTAAATATAGTTTTTTAAAATATTTACATATTTAATGTAAACGACGATGTTTGAAAAAAATGAGAAACGATTGGTACGCTTCATTTGCTTCTTTTGTTCATCACTGCAACCAGAGCATATTATTTATTGCCAAAGGAACGCAGTATTGTAAGAATGCACTCTAATGGAGAAAAAATGAAACATATCAAACTGTATATTAATTCATTTCTGATGTCTATGATGTAAATATGTCAATTATATTTTTATGGTATGTTATTACCTGGGAAAAAATACATTTAAGAAAGTGCAAACAGTGGTTTCTTTTTTTTGTTGGTATAATCAATTGCTACAAATCATATTTGAAGAGAAAAATTATACGCTCAGACCGGGACTTGAACCCGGGACCCTTGGTTCTCTAGACCAAGTGCTCTACCAACTGAGCTACCTGAGCAAGTACCGATCTAAACGCAAATCTTTCTCTATATACATTGTAATTCCCATCCACCAAATGCTGTGAAGCCATGCTTCTATCTTGCAAATGGCGGCTCCTTTATTAAGAAGACATATTTGGGAATTATATATTGCAGCCAGTACGGCTTTTTCCAAGTTTTAATTATTGATTTCGTACATCTCAATGATGGATAAATCATATTTGAAGAGAAAAATTATACGCTCAGACCGGGACTTGAACCCGGGACCCTTGGTTCTCTAGACCAAGTGCTCTACCAACTGAGCTACCTGAGCAAGTACCGATCTAAACGCAAATCTTTCTCTATATACATTGTAATTCCCATCCACCAAATGCTGTGAAGCCATGCTTCTATCTTGCAAATGGCGGCTCCTTTATTAAGAAGACATATTTGGGAATTATATATTGCAGCCAGTACGGCTTTTTCCAAGTTTTAATTATTGATTTCGTACATCTCAATGATGGATAAATCATATTTGAAGAGAAAAATTTTTCTCTTCAAATATGATTTATCCATCATTGAGATGTACGAAATCAATAATAAAAACTTGGAAAAAGCCGTACTGGCTGCAATATATAATTCCCAAATATGTCTTCTTAATAAAGGAGCCGCCATTTGCAAGATAGAAGCATGGCTTCACAGCATTTGGTGGATGGGAATTACACTGTATATAGAGAAAGATTTGCGTTTAGATCGGTACTTGCTCAGGTAGCTCAGTTGGTAGAGCACTTGGTCTAGAGAACCAAGGGTCCCGGGTTCAAGTCCCGGTCTGAGCGTATAATTTTTCTCTTCAAATATGATTTATCCATCATTGAGATGTACGAAATCAATAATTAAAAATTGCTACAAATGTTTTTATATTAACTCCCGCATGCGCTACGTGTTGACATTCATGAACTATATATACAATCTGGTAGCCATATTTCTTAGAGAGTCAGTCACTGCAAAATAATGCTATGACCTATTCAGAATATTAAAAAAGGAGGTGCTTTCTTTATTATGATAAACTTTAGTTGGTAAATTATAGGCGAAACAAGACTGTGATTGGTTGTAAATAGAAAATCATTGAAACGTGATTGGTCATTGACTTCCATTTGGGGGATCAGTTAAATAGTCAGGTCAAATGTAGGGATTGTGACAAAATTTACATAGGAAAAGAACAACACGAAATTTGAAATCAAGAGTAAAGGAACATCTTAGAAATTTAAAAAATGGTGATATGGAAAAGTCAACAATATCTGCTCATGCTTGGTATGAAAAACAAAAGCCAGTCTTATTAAACAAATAGAAAAAAAAAGAACTGACGGTTTGGGAAAAAATCTACATTTTAAAAAAAACTTATGAACTTCGAAATTCCCGCTGATTCTGATTTGATCCGGAGGTTCATCGGTCCACCAACATAGTGTTTCCCTGATCGACATAACATCAGTATATAAGAAATTACTGAAGATGAAGCTGCCCAGGCTTCGAAACCGGTATAATTAGAAAATTGAATATGAGGTTAGGTATAAAATATTTTAATTTAAATCTTAAATTTTAATTTTAATCTTAAGGCTATATTTTTTTAGCTCCCATAACCAAACCTAGCCTATATCATTAGTGATTTACCTCCTTGATGTCGTTTTCAAAATATCTGCTCTCCTGTCCAAAAATCATTCCTGACCTATCCGGGCCATAAATTGAATTTTCTCATCACTGAAGAATACTTGTTTCCATTCGGATTTCCAGGTCATGTGCTGTTTTGCTCATGTTACTTGTTGCGTCATGTATATTTCGATCAATCGTCTCTTCTCTTTATTTTATATCAACAGTTTGCTTCAAACGACCATTCTAGATAACTTAGTCTTGTCCACATTAATTTTGGGATTTTGTGTTAATATGGGAACCTGCACTCAGTCCTCTGTTATCCAATCTCTCCTGTTGCAATGTAAATTTACGTGGTCTTCCAGGAGAATTTCTTCGTACCATATTCCGGTCCATGCTTAAAAAACTATCACTACTAATGGACGTCTCTCGATCCTCCATGTTATTTTTCTAGATGATAATTCTTCGTCTTTATAAGCGAGTATTTGCTCTTTTACCACACCTTACAGCCCTGGTGTTTCGTCACATTACCTTAAACGCTTGAAACTAACTGAGAACTCCAGCATTCAAGTATTTGTACTTTATAGTTTTAATCAACTATATTTAAATCTATTTATTTTGTAATTGGTATATTGGAGTTTAATTGATAGATTATGTCCTCGATTTTTTATATTACTTTCATTCATTTTAATTTGTATAAATTTGTTCGACCGCGGTGGACTAGCGGTTATGCTCCTTGTCTCTGGTCCCGAGGGCGCGGGTTCAAACCCGGCCGGGGTCGATGGGTTTTCTTAGGATGGAAAAATCCAAGGAGCAAGTCCTCCGGGAGGGACTTTAAGCCGTGGGTCCCGAGTCTGAAGATTTTCAGGCTCGTAAAAGATCCTTAAGCCTGAATGAAAGGCCTCTAAGCAAAATTTACCGAATTTTCCCGTCCTAGTACTACCTTGGTTTCCTAGATGTCAGTATGAGGCGGAACGCTGACCACGGACCACTCAAATGACATCTATAAGAAAACATGTGTAACTAAATTTGTATGGTTTTTAGGGGGAGAGCGCCTAAATCTCTGTTAAGGGAAACATGAGCTTACAAGATACAAGAAGAAGTTTTATTTTAATTTGTATACATTTATTTACATTTACTTGTAATTATTTTAATGTTATGTAATTATTCTGTATCTAATACGTTTGCACTAGCTGAGTAGATGAGAAAGCTTGAGATAAATTATTATTATTATTATTATTATTATTATTATTATTATTATTTTATTCCAAGAATTAACATATTCTAAAGTTATATAACTAAGTATATTTTTCATATTTGAAGAGAAAAATTATACGCTCAGACCGGGACTTGAACCCGGGACCCTTGGTTCTCTAGACCAAGTGCTCTACCAACTGAGCTACCTGAGCAAGTACCGATCTAAACGCAAATCTTTCTCTATATACATTGTAATTCCCATCCACCAAATGCTGTCAAGCCATGCTTCTATCTTGCAAATGGCGGCTCCTTTATTAAGAAGACATATTTGGGAATTATACATTACACCCAGTACGGCTTTTTCCAAGTTTTTATTAGATAGAAGCATGGCTTCACAGCATTTGGTGGATGGGAATTACAATGTATAGGCTATAGAGAAAGATTTGCGTTTAGATCGGTATTTGCTCAGGTAGCTCAGTTGGTAGAGCACTTGGTCTAGAGAACCAAGGGTCCCGGGTTCAAGTCCCGGTCTGAGCGTATAATTTTTCTCTTCAAATAAGATTTATCCATCATTGAGATGTACGAAATCAATAATAAGTATATTTTATTTAAAGACTCATTTTAACAATGAAATTTGAATATGAAAGGAACGACAAACTTTGTGCAGAGACCTCATATATCAGGTTTGAATTTCGTTTTGTGCCATTAAAAGGCGAAAAGGAATCCACGTCTTTACTTGCCATTTAGAATAAACAATACTAAGCTTTTTTATTTTCTAAATCAAATGCATAGTCTCCTTAAGGTTTAAACCTGCCAACCAAAGACACGGAAAACACAATTGTATCCACTAGAGAACCGAAGTGAACATTAATATATCTGTCCATTTTTCTAAGAGGTAAACTGTCATTAAGGGAATATTTTCCCTGCATATATGTGTAAGAACCACTTGTTAAAGGGATAATTTGTTCTCATTGAGTAATATGTTTACTAGCGCGTGTTTTTAAGATTTTCTGTTTGTTCGGTCATTGCATTACCTTTTCAAATTATTATATTTACATAAAGAAAGCTGCTAGCTATTACTTAAAAACAAGGTATTTAGAAGTTGGGAGTTCTCCGGAGTTGTTTATAATATTTTTTTATGGCAGTACATTTCTAAACTGGATTTTTTAAAGTATGCTTTGTTCATTCATCAAATTTTTAACGAACTGCACATATATGGGATTTAGTACAGACGGGCTTTTCGTATGTCTAAAAAAAAACAATATTCTCGGACATTTGTATTTCGTTTAAGAAAAGGCATTGGGAAAACGCTCGAATTCTGAAACGTCTAGAACACCAAGACGAACAATAGAAGAATAACAGAGTTTAGATTTATTATTTGGTTTTGCATTTGTAATTAGTAGATTTGAAAATCGCTTTTAAACTGGAGTATATTTTGGTTGAAGCAAAATGTAAATGTCGGCCATACCTAAAATAGGTATATATTGTTTAATTGTTAAAATATTATGATTCTAAAAAATGAGTTAAACTTATCAAAATATGTTTTACTAAATATCTCCTTCCAATAAATAAAACAGTAAAATAACATAATATTTTATTTGCAAGAAATATTGTGATGATTTGTTAGCGGGCTTTCGATTTCTCAGGCTGCAACGAGACACGCTTTATAAGATAGAATTAATTCGTGAATTGAGACTCATGATTCATAGTGGACTGCTGGGAGCTTTTGAGAGCGTCCATGCATCGCTTTCTAGAAGGATCATCCTCTCGAGGTTTCTATTCGAGAAGGATTGGAATGCGTTTCTAAATAGTACGTTCTTTCTATATATAAGGGTTGCGAGTCAGTCGATCGCGTCAGTCAGAGGCGAGAGAGTCGTACCCTGGGAGTCGAACCGGGAGGGTGACATGAAGAGTGAAGACGAAGTTAGTGTTGTGCTGATGCTACTGTTGATTAATAAACTATAAGATATATTGTGTTGAGTAAAGCCTCTGAGGGAAATAATCATATAGGCATATAGACTTGTACCGTGAATTATTGTGAATGAAATAAAGAAGATTGGGAAATTTTGTGTAAACATTTTTTGTAAACCGGTGTGAAGTAAATTAAAGAAATTCTATCTGTTGCAACACCACCGCTACCTGTTACAATGTATTACCTGAACTGATATGATCCATCAAACTGTTGATCTTGAGCCTGTCTCAATATGGCAATAGGTGGTGATCTGGCTATAGCTTGCTGAGGAGCCGCCGCTGATACTCCTAGCACTGCCAATATTACAACCTGAAAAATAACAATGTTTATAAAAATATTTATTTCAGTATAGTTAGTATTATTACAGAATATATATCGCATAATAGTTACTGTTATTCACTTTTTTATTTCTATAGTCTATAATGGCGTAGCCCATTGTTGAGCCATAGCCTCTCCTTTGTAAGGAGTTACTAGACCAAGTTAATTTTTAGTTATCTTATTTGCTCATAGATGTCATGGATGGCATGCGGTCAACACACCAACCGAATGAGACATCTAACAGGCAAATGCGATATTACTAAAACAGTGATGTCGGTAAATTTTATTTAGAGGCCTCTTTATTCGGGCTTAAGGATCTTTTACGACCCTGAAAATCTTCAGACTCGGGACCCACGGTTTAGAGTCCCTCCCGGAAGACTTGCTCCTTGAAATTTTTCGTCAAAAAAAAAAAAACTCCATCGACCGCGGCCGGATTTAACCCGCGACCCTCGGAACTAGAAGCAAGGAGCATAACAACTAGTCCACAGCGACCGACCGGAAAAAATAGGCTAACATAACATTCATAAACATATAATTATCCCTATTTGTCAGGTATTGTATTCGAAGAACTGTTATGGTATGAGAAAGCAATATTCATTTCATTTTTTCAAGGGACAATTCATAAGAATGTTTTCCATTTAGACGATATATCAATTTTCCTTTGGGGAACTGAAATAATTCATTCTCATGTCATGCTATTTCTTGTTTTATTGATATTTGAAATGCGACCAAAGAGGTGACAAAATGGGTTCTTATAACATGTCTACATTTTTACCTAATCCCATCTCGCATAGCCGGCTTTTCGGATCATAAACTTTATTAAATACTTGGTAACATATAATTGAATAAAATGAAATATAGCGAGCGTAAGGTCTTAGATAGTAGCATTTGAGGTTTTTCCGGCAGATATCGAGATAAAATCCTAGTAATTAAATAAAAATAAAACGTAGTTTTATTTGATTTTCATATTTATTATATAATTCAGTAACAATAAAAAACTACGTTTTATTTTTATTTAATTAATAAATAAGGATTTTCATCAAGTAAACACCAACTCAATTGATTATAAAATTCTAGTGCCTACCATCGCCCTTATTTGGATTTTTTTTACGTTTTCTTCAGTCTTATCAAATAGTGGGATTACCACGAGACATTTCTTCATTAAACACTTCATTATTCATTTTATTTGCTGAAGGCATCTAATACAGGCAAAATGAAGATAGACACAGCCTACTGGCATACACCCAAAAATATTAGACACGATATAAACAAATATGTTCATGTATTTCAAAATATAATTCATAAATACGGAATAAAATAAAATTCCAATATAGGCTAGATTTAAAAAAAGTTTTAATGTCTAGCATCTATCTATAGTGTTCTGCCCGAGGGCAGGTCTTTTACTGCAAATCATAGCATTTTCATGCTATGTAGCTTTATAGGGAATTATAGGTGTGGTAGGTTCCTGTTTATATCCACGCCAGTAAACAATCTCACTGGCACTATCGAACCCTAGGTTCATGGCCATGCGGACATAAGCTCTCCATACATCCCTATCCTGAGGTAATATGATAATGATAAGGATAATGATGATGGCCGGATGATTTCCGGGGACCGTTGGGTCCTAATATTCCTGACATGTGTCTTACAGATGAAGAAAAACCTCAAAAAACCTCACCCAGGATCTTGTCTCGACCGTGAATCGAACCCAGACCCGCTGCCAGCACGCTACCCCGATACCACAGCGGTGGACATTGTCTAGCATATATTTTCGTAAATATCGGGAAAATGTTAATTTACCAGGCGTGAGTTAAATTGATTGCTGGAAAATGTTATTGCTACAAATGCATGACTGCAACGCTTTGTGATGTCAATTATCGGGTATTACTCCTCCCTCAGAAGCCATGAAATGTTTAGTTTAGATCCTCATCTTCAAGGTTGAAGGTGCGGCACCTCATCGTGATGTTACCAAGGAAATCCATCACCTGTGCTACACTAACTGCAAGCATCACGCTCGCATTGGTATTTCATAGCAGAGTTTTAAATCACCAAAACTTGGCATTTTATTCACAGTAAACAAGATGTAATAAGAACTGGCTAATAAATCTTATTCCTGTTGCCTTCTGACCTTTCAGTGATACGTGAATACACAAATCATCTGGTAAAATTTAACTTAAGAATAATATAAGAAATTCTATACGATGATTTATTTTCTGAATAATAATAATAATAACAATAATAATACTAATAATAATAATATAATTGCACACAGTGCAAATTAAAAATACGGTAGAATCGCACAAACAAAACAAGCAATAAACGCTTTAAACTGTTTGGAGGAGCATAAATATTACAAAAAATAGAAAATTAAAAATATATCAAACCATAGTTCAGAGCGTTTTAACATATGGTCCTGAAGTTTGGCAAATTCATACCAGGGAAATGAAAATAATTTTATGTACAGAAATGGATGTTTTAAGAAGATCAGCTGGAAAATCTAGAATGAATAGAATACGAATTAAAAAAAATAAGGGAAATTATGGGTGTACAAGAGGGGCCAGACATCATAAGCATTATAGAAAGAAAAGATTACAGTGGTGTGGCCATGCCAGAGCAAAGATTGTCTAAAATTATTATGGAATGGATCCCAATGGAGAAGAGGAAGAATGGAAGACAAAATAAAATCTGAATAGAAGGTATGCAAGCGGCTATGATTATCAGAGGATTGGAGGAAGATCAATGGATGGACAGAGAGGAATGGCGTTTGGTTTCCGGAAGACGGCGGCTGCTGTCATAGTACCGGATGATAATAATGAATATATTTGCGCACAATTGTGCAAAATTAATGAATGGGCATATTGCGCTAGAGACATTGCCACTTTGGAACACGATTCTAGATGATATCTTGTACACTTTAGTCCGCATAATTAACATCTGCAAATGTCTTCAATTGAATAGTGATATTCACACAAACTTTGTGATGGAAGCCGTGGACTTCATAGCGGTTTATCTGGTGCCTTGGTTCCTATATTTAGTTCTAAATTTTAAATCTCTCTCATGAAAAATCTAACAAATTCAAATACAAATCTAAGGTTCTGATCTCGAGAGAAATAGATTCATTTTTCTAACTAGAAGCCGTCCACCGCTGTGGTCTCGAGTTACCGTGCTGCCTTGTCACGCAGCGGGCCCGGGTTCGATCCCCGGTCGGGGCAGTTTTTCTGGGTGAGGTTTGATCGGGGTTTTTCCTCACCTGTAAGACAAATGTCAGGAAAACTTCAAGGTCCAAACGATCCCCGAAATCATATGGCCATCATCATCATCCTTATCAACATCATCATCCTTCACCGGTATGGAAAGCAACGGGAAGCTACCACACCTAAAATTCCCTAGTAAAGCTGCAAGCATAGCATGAAAATGCTATGATTGCAGTGAAGGACCTGCCTTCAGGCAGAATTGCTATGGATGGAACTAGAAGCCATAATCAAATCCATGTAGTAAAGATGCATTTTTTAAAGAGAAAAATCAGTTGAAATTATCATTTTGATTGAAGTTGTAGATTCCACATTTATTTCAATTTGACATGTTTGTCGGGCCTTTCAACATATTCTTGGGTGAAAATAGTAGAGTGCTAAGAATTTAAAGTCGATAAAAATAGCGGATTTCGACACACCCATAATTTGATTGAACAACATAATACCTGCCGTAACCTTGGCATCTTCAAAATCTATTCTCGCAGATCGATAATGATCAAAGCCTCTAAATTTGTGAATTCTTGGAACTGTATTTTAATTCGATTTTCATGCACATTGTAAAGGACATCATGTTTTTAACTCCCTTTAAATTCGTGAGAAAAATTCACAGTACACAACTGTAAAAATTACTAATGTCTTGAAATAAAAAGTTCATTGAAACAAAATAAAACTGAGTAGACAAAATAAATCATGTAATTGTCATTGTTATTTTTTCTACAGATTCTAAGATTGAACCAAGACAACTAGTCCTTATTCAACATTGAACTAAGCTGCTTACTGTCTTGGGTTCGATTCCCTGTCTAAAATGTACGAATTTTGATGTGAAAAAATTATCCACGTTTCACCAGAATGTTGGTGTGTCCTGTGTCTGAAATGTTTTTTTGTATCTTATGTATAACAGAAAAAAGTGAAAGAAGTAAAAAAATTATATAGAATGTAGTATAAAATAAATTGAATGTACTCATTTACTAACTCACTGGTATTATCCAACCCGTAGGTTCATGTTCGAGCGGACATAAGCTCGTCCTATATATATGGATATCCTGAGCTAATGTTTTCCAATTATCTCCTGCATAATTTACCCTCCAAATCATGGTGAATGTTATTCTCCTACCTCATTGTTTTGCCTACCTATTGAATGCTATTCCTCTGGTTTTCCTATAAGGAATTTCCATGTTCCTCTTTCATTCCCCATTCATGCCACATGCCCTGCCCATCACAGTCTATGCGATTTAACTGTTTTTATTACATCTGGTTACCTTAAATAACATGTAGGGCATTGTTATGTATTCTTCTCATTGGTTGCTGTTCCTCTGGTTTTCCTATGAGTTTCTATGCCCCTCTTTCATTCATCTTCATGCCACATGTCCTGCCCATCACAGTCTATGCGATTTAACTGTTTTTATTACATATGGTTACCCATAAATATATTAAGTAACTCATTTTTATGTAGTCTTTTCCATCTACCTGTCTATCGCCTCATATTGGTAAAAAAAATCATAAGGGCTTTATTCTAAAATGTTAATTATTTTCTTCTGTTTTAAATTAAGAATCCATGTTTCACGTCCATATAACGGAGAGAATAATAGTTTTACAGGCAGAAACAATCAAAGAATAGTATTCCTATCACAAATTCTTTCTCGGTTAATATTTTTATTTAACGACCCTTTTATAATTTTGAAATATGATTCATATTTTAACACGTTTTCCCTCTAAAGTTGAGTTATGATTCACTAATAACATTTATGAAAGGGCTTTGGAATTTTGTTCAGGGGCTATGTATTTGAGATTGATATAATTTTATATCTGTATATCTACCTACGGTTTTACTTCTATTTCGATGGATGGATTTTAACTTTTTTTTCCTTTCGAAATATTATGATTTATTCCTCTATTAACCATCTAAGATGAATAATTGCAGTAATAATTACATCTAGGCCCTGCCGTCCACCCCTTGGGATACCTCGGTCGTCATGACCATACTCCCAAGTCCTAGTTCTAGTCCTCCCTATCCTATTTTCGCGTCCACGTTAAAGTTCACGGTCCTTAAACCAACACCCCAGGGAGAGGGTGTTGGAGTTTGCAGTTCTGGGAATTGCTGAGCTACGTAGTACATCAGGTCGCTCAATCCTGACGACCCCACAGTTGGTCCACGGGCTCCATGAGCCTAGCCGGGAGGACTGCTGTCGCAGATCCACCGACCATTCCCCTGTTCTGCCTCCAGGGACGTGTCCTGCAGCCGTTGTGAGACCGGCTAGGGCTACAAGCCCAACAGTGTGAGACTTTTAGTACATCCAGGTGCTCATCTCCTGGCGACCCCACAGTTTGTCGACGGGCCCGTAGGCCAAGCCAGGAACCAGTACAGTAGCTCCCCGCTGGACTGGTCCGAGCCGAGCCCTGGTGTGCCCCCAGGGACGCCTTCTGCAGCTGTTGTGGGCCAGCACGGAGCTCGCAAGCTCCAACAGTTGAGCAACTAGTACAAGGCGCTCAACTCTTTTTTTTTTTTTTTTATTTACATATATGTTACAACCCGTGTTTCACCAATGGTATATCACGGGATATTTACAGTTTTACAGTTGTTCAATTATTGTCCTAGTTGTTCTTGTAGTTGACGGAAGATCCTCGTAAGAAATTCTGCAACGTTGACTGTGTTAAAGTGGAACTTCAGAATATTTGGCGGAGTAGCAATTTGTAGTATAGCTGGTCGATCTCTGGAGAACATGTTGCATTCAGTCATCAGATGGTGGGCCGTCTGCAGTGATTTTTCCGGGCAGTTGCAATAAGGTGAAGCAGTTTTGTTCATTTTATGTAGGTAGGATTTAAATAGTCCATGGTTGGTGAGAAATTGTGTGGTTATATAGTTAGGCCATAGGGATAGGGACAGTCTATAGGGTATGTTGGGGATGAATATTTTGGTATGGAAGGCGTCATTTGATTTGGTGTAAATTAAATTCCAGATTGTTTCATAGTATTCTTTTAATAACTGCTTGCCTCGTGTTATAGGGATGGAGTTATAGTCGATAGTATTTTTGTAGCTAGCGGCTATTTTAGCCAGATAGTCAGCTCTCTCATTCCCTCGAAGACCTGCGTGACCTTTAACCCAGTGGAGGTCAATCTTTCTCGTCTTTTTGAGTACGATTAGCTTTTCTCTGGTTTGGATCGCCAAAGGGTTGGTTGATTTTCTATTGGCTATGGCTAGAAGAGCGGCTTGTGAATCTACGTGGATAGCATATGTTGAAGTTACATCTTTTTGTAGTTCAATCCATTCAACTGCCATTTGAATTCCAAGGAGTTCTGCCTGGAAGACTGAGCATTCTATGTCAAGTCTTTTCATATTGGTAAATACCTCCTTTGAGTTTTTCTCGGCTACCATACCTGCTCCCACATGCTTAGCCGTTTTGGACCCATCCGTGAATATTAAGTAGTCGGCACTCCCTACAGTTCCAGTTGAATCTATTTCTATATAGCTATCTTTGGGATGAATTCCTTTTATTAGTGTTGGCATTTCAGTTCGTTTCAGTAGAGGGATTATAGCATTGGTGGCTTGGCCTCTGGATATTGCTTTAATGTCGTTGTGTAGGAGTACTGTTGGATCCATGGGCATGACGCATGCTAGAGCTTGGAGAGCATTGTATGAAACTGTTCTGTATGCTTCTGTTGCGAAAAGAAGAAAATGTCTTTGTATTTGATTCAATTTGGTTTTAGCCCGTTTGGAGATTTGTGGGCTCCAGGAATCTGCAGCATACAGTATCATAGGCACAATGGCTTGATGATAGATTGATGATAGATTGTCATAAGATGATGGAAGGACATGCCCCAAGTCGCCTTGGAACATCTGACTAGAATATTTCGGAGATGTAGTATTTTATTTTCCAGGTATAGTGAATGGGGATACCAGTCCATTTTGTGGTCTATCATCACACCCAAATATTTCATTTTATTTACCACATTTAGGCCCCATTCTGTAACTATTGGGTGATTGGCGTATGTGTCTTTCTTTCTGACGTACATAGGCATTAGAGAAGATTTCTCCTTAGAGATTACAAGTTTGTTTCTGCAACACCAATCTTGCAGGATTTGCAGTGTTAATTGGAGCGTGTTTAGTATGTGATCATGGGAAATACCATTAAGTATAATCATTATGTCGTCTGCGTACACCACGGTCTTCAGGTCGGGTACGTCTGCCAGCTCTGAAATAAGTCCACTTACTAAAATATTCCACAGAGTGGGACCTGATACAGATCCTTGGGGGCATCCTTTGGTGACGTTCTTACTCGTTGAAGAGTTTCCTTGTCTGTAGTAAGCTGTACGGTCATGTAGGAAGTCCACTATGATATTATAGATGTTTGAAGGACAGTTTATTTCTCGTAAACGCGCTTTGATACTTGGGTGCCAAGCATTGTCAAAGGCGCCACTGATATCCAGGGAAAGG
Source organism: Diploptera punctata (assembly GCA_030220185.1). NCBI lineage: Eukaryota > Metazoa > Arthropoda > Insecta > Blattodea > Blaberidae > Diploptera > Diploptera punctata. Next base: position 1,435,736 of record JASPKZ010010652.1, on the reverse strand, counting down.
AGGCAGGATTTCATCCCCTTACTTCTACTTTGGTGTACGAAATCTGAGACAGCTCAACTCTTGCCTACCACACTAATGGTTCACGAGTCCCTTGGACTTAACCGGGAGGACTGTCTAGCAGATCCACCGATCTTTCCCCCAGTGCACCAGCTGGGGACGTGTTTGGTTGCTGAAGTGGGTCCAGCCTGAGCATTAGTACGTCAGGTCGCTCAACTCCTGACGACCTCACAGATTGTCCTTGGGTCACTCGGTTCCAGAATCGGCGCTAAGTCTCACAGACCAAAAGACCGCGCTTCCTCCTTTCCCGAGCTTATTGACCTGGTGGTAATTCCCAGCATTACGCCCGGTATTGTCCCATCCAGTGTGTTCGCAAGACTAGGCCTAGTCGTGTAGCTGCTGTGAGGCAGCCCACTGAGCAATGTAGGCATCCAGGGAGCTCATCGCCCATGGTGCCCCCACAGATGGTCTCAGGTTCAATGAACCAAGAGAGCAGGAGCGCCAGATCTCCCACTCTCCGCCCCGCCAACGGCGGCACAGGCCCCCGCTGTGGGCCGGGATAGTTCAGGCTTGACAGCAGACCCCTATCGCAAATAATTTTCCTGCTGACCCCACTCATGGTCCGCGAGTCCATCGGACTTGGAAGGGAGGACTGACTAGCAGATCCACCGACCTTTTCCCCACTACGCCACCGAGGGGACGCGTTTTGCTGCTGGAGTGGGCGCAGCACGAGCTATATAGTACGTCAGGTCGCTCGAGTCCTGACGACCCCACAAATGGCCCGCGGGTCCGGTCTGGACCTAGCCGGGAGGAATGCAAGCAAACCACCGACCGTTCCCCTATCCGCCACCCGGGGACGCGCCCTGTTGCTGTTGTGAGCACAGCTGGGGTCCGACGGACCCCCAGGGCGTAATAATTACAGATGAAAATATATTAATACTTTACTTCACTATATATTCACTATTCTGTCTATCTTCGAGATTTTACAGCTGCTGCCGTCTTCCCGCGCCAAACTTCTACCTACGATCTTGAGCATCTTCAATGCTTAACCCTCTTGCATGCATTGTTATTCTCATGCTTTTCTTCCATGTTAACTTTGGTCTTCCTTTTTTCTTCTTTCTTTTCGGTTGCCATTGCTGTAGTTGTTTCGGCCATCTCTATTCTTCCATTCTAACCATTTTCATTCCTTCTCATCAATTCTTTCAATTATGCTTTCTTCTGCTTCCATTATGTTTCTAATTTATTTATTTATAACATGTTCTAATTTTGACTTTCTTGCACTTCTGCTTAAATAGTCCATTTCTAGAGCTATTAGTCTATTCTTGTATTCTTATTGATTGTCCATACCTCACTTCCATATATTACAACAGATTCCAACAATGTTTTAACAATATGTTTTTCGGTGTCTTTCCAAATATCCTTATCCACCATATATAATTTAACGATGGCATTATTTTTCTGCTCAATTCAATTCTATGCTTTATATTCTCTTTGCCCATAACTATTCCCAAATATTTAGTTTGTTTCACTTGCTTTATTTGAATTCCTTCTTCCAACATTAAATTTTCTCTTTCATTGCAATTTATTACCAAATATTCTCTTCTTGTAATTTTACTGTAAGACCCCATGATTCATATATTTTTATCATGAATTCCATATCAAATTTGTCTTACACTGAAACCACTTGATCATCAGCAAATTGTAATGTCAGCAAAAATATGTTGCCTATTGAGGTACCCATCCATACCTTTGCAGCTTTCTTTCCTTATATTAAATATTAACATTGCCAATTATTTTAATTATACATTCTCTTCAAGTAATTTTAATTAATCAGAATATTTTAATTAATAATGAAAAGAAAATAGTGAAAATTGTACAGTATGAATCCCGAAATCAGGTACAAGTATGGCGACCTTCAGGCTATCTGGACATATCTACTTTTTTTTGTTTTAAAATGTATGTATCAATACTTCTAAAAATTCATTGCAATGACAATTGAGGTTATATAGTAAATTAAAAAAAATATTAGAAGTAATTGAGGACGACTGATATATCAGGTACTTATATTTATATTTAAAAAATTTAAAATCATTTAGTTATTTCCTGATTTTGTTATTATTTGTTGTATTGTATATCCCTTGAATGTAGTATGGGAGGTCTGTCTTTTCACTTGTACTGGAGTTTGATAAATTGTTGCAGAGAGTTGAGAGCGGCAAGTTGAATTAACTGCATCGCGAAGCACGACGCTTAACGGGTTACTAATTACGGACCTAACATTCATCAAAGTGTCTACCTGCTGTTGTTTTAATAACAGCCTCTGCTCAGGGCGGAGATGATTCTGCAGGTTCTGCTTTCGCAATCATCAAACTTCATGTTTGTCAATCATAAATTAAAGGTGAATAAGGTACCAACGGTATTAATCAATGGGGAGGGGATACTGAACTGTTGTTCTTCTAGTTCTACTATTCATAACTACCTTTACGTTTCACTTGCATATCGATAACACACACATCAGAGAGTTCAAAGGCGATGGTTAAAGGATTAAATAATAATCAATTGAGTTGGTGTTTACTTGATGAAAATTCATATTTTTTTAATTCAATAACAATAAAACTTAGTTTTATTTGATTTTCATATGTATCATCATCATCATCATAGTACATTCACGAATTTAGGCCATTTGTTGACCTGTTTCGGCCTCAAGAGAAACACCATCCAGAAGTCTTTTGAGTGGACGTCCTGGTCTTCTTCTTCCTGCAGGTTGATATCTTAACATTAGTTTGGGTATTCTGTGATCTTCCATTCGATGAACATGTTGTATCCATCTTGACTTATGATCAGAAATTTTGTTTTCTAAAGATTCCATGTGTAATTCTTCTAAGATGTCTTCATTTTTTTTGTGATCTAGTAGTGTGTATCCTGCAGTCCTCCGAAGATATCTCATTTCAGCAGATCTAAGTCTCTGTATATCCTTCTGTTTCAACGTCCATACTTCGCTACCATACAAAAGAGTTGGAAGAGCCAGTGTTTTATACACTTTCAGTCTTGAATGCTTTTGGACTAACTGTGGCTTGAAGATAGAATTTATTAACCCTAAAATTCTTAAAAATTTAGATATTTTTGCATTTACATCCTTTTCTTCTTCATATGAGATATTGCATCCTAGATATGTAAAATTATTCACCTGCTCCAAAATTTTATTGTCCAGTACAATTTTACTTCTGACAGGATCTACACCTTGAAATACCATAATTTTTGTTTTTTCTGTAGATATCTTTAATCCATATTCTTCTGTAATTTTGTTAAGTTCATACAGACCTTTCTGTAGATTATCTTCGGAATTTGCTATTATTATTTGGTCATCTGCAAACAATAGGGTGTTTAATTTTCTATTTTCTGATATTCTTATTCCAAATTTATATGTTTTGTTCCAGCAACATATTACTTCATTGATATAAATTGCAAAGAGTGTTGGGGATAGGGGGCAGCCTTGTCTCACACCACGATTTATAATTCCTTCTTCAGAAAATCTGTTATTTAATTTAATCTTTATGGTGTTGTCTTTGTAAATATTTTGTATGTTCTGCCGAAGTAAATTTGGTATATTTCTGTCTTCCAATATATTTAAGAGTTTTGATCTCTTGACTGTGTCGAATGCTTTTTCAAAATCTATGAAAGCAAAATGTGTTTCTAAGTTGAATTCTCTTCTTTTTTCAAGCAATAGTTTAACAGAAAATGCTGAATCAATACAAGATCGTCCTTTCCTAAATCCATTTTGACATTCCATAAGGAATTTTTCACTGAAACTTTTCAATTTTCCATTTAAAATGTCTGCATAAATTTTGTAGCATGTGTTTAACAAACTGATTCCCCTATAGTTGTCCATTTTTCTCTTGTCTCCTTTCTTGAACAGGGGTATAACAATGCTTGTCTTCCATTCTTGTGGTATATCTGCATTTTTGAATACATTATTAAAGAAGGACAACAGTCTTTCATGGAACTGTTTGCCTGCATATTTGTACAATTCAGAATTCAAACCATCTGTGCCAGTTGCCTTCCCATTTTTTAATTTCTTTAAACTATTGTTCAATTCTTCCAATGATATTATGGAATCTGTCTCATTATTATTTCGGAAAATTGTATCTTCATATAGCTATTGTCAGTCCAAAGACTTTTATAATAATTGAAAAAATCTTCTTTTGTTACTCCGCAATTAATTTTGGTAGATTCTTTAATATCTTTATTCAAATGTTTTAATATTTTGAAGGCATTAGGTTGGAGCTTATGCAAATCTGATTCCCTATAATGTTCGTTTAACAAAACTTAAACATGTTTGACTATGTCCTCCTTCTGATGTCCCTCCATTCACAATTAGCTCTACAGCGTTTGAATTCTATTTCATTTTCTACTTTCTTTGTGTTCAAATATTTTTTATAAGCTGCATTTTTTTCTTCAATCAATGTTTTATTTGATCATCCCAGATTTTTAGAGTTCTATTTCTTCTTTGTTGTATATTTACTTTTCCTAAAGTTTCATTAGCTGCATTTTGAATTATCATTTTAATGTTTTTCCATTCTTCTTCGACATCATTACTTTCTGGAGTTGTAGCCATATATTGCTGAATTCTTCTCGAATATAACCATTTAATGCTGTCATCATAAAATAATTTTACCTTGTACTTTTGTTCTATGCTCTGTTGTTGTTTCTTCTTTTTTAACCATCTTGGTGGAAATCTATTCTTTGCTTCTACTAGGTAGTGATCTGAACCAATATCATATCCTCTGTAGGCTCTGACATCGAGAAACAATTTAAAAATCTTATTATTTGCAATGAAATAATCAATGATTGATTTTGAGTCCTGACGATGCCAGGTATATTTATGTATGTTTCTATGATTGTAAAAGGTATTCGTTATTTTCAGTTCATTGTAGATAGCAAAATCTGTTAATCTTGTCCCATTCCTATTGCTGGTTGGTTCGCCAAATGTTCCAATATTATTGTTGACTTGAGCATTGCCCACTCTGGCATTTAAATCTCCTATTATGAGAATGTAATCATTTCTATTAATTTGCTATAAATTTCTTGTAATATTTTATAAAATTCTTCATTGTCTTCTTCACGGCCTTCCTCTGGTGCATATACACCAAGAACTGTCAAATTACCTCTATTTATTTTCAGTCGAAGCTCTAATATTCTTTCATTCCAGTAAGTGTAGTGTTGAATTTTATTTCTTATGGTTTTATTAATCCAAATCATTACTCCAGCTTGTCCATGGGTTTTCCTGTCGACACCGCTATATATTTGTACATAATTTTGTGTTTCTTTCGTTCCTTTAAGTTTCTTCTTAGTATCTGTAGTTACTGCAATATCAATATTTTATCTTAACGAAGCCATTTCTAAAATTAAGTCCTTAGAATAAATTCGTGAGTCCCATAACGTAAATAGGCCTGAAATAAATGGTCAGTGAGTAACATCTGTCATTATCTTCACGACCAGCTTTATATTTTCATATGTATTAAGATATAATTCAGTGACAGCTGTTTCGGTACACTGTACCTTCTTCAGGCATGTTAACAAATTATGAATTGTGTTATTATAGTACATATCAACTGATCTAAGCAACAATACAATAATAATTTATTTAAATTTAACAAAATTTAAATAAATCATTGTTGTATTGTTGCTTAGATCAGTTGATATGTATTATAATTTAACATGCCTGAAGAAGATACAGTATACGGAAACAGTTGTCACTGAATTATATCTTAATAAATATGAAAATCAAATAAAACTAAGTTTTATTGTTATTTAGTTAAAGGATTAATTGAAATTGAAATTATCTAAAACAGTAGAAAACTAATTCGAGAGGACAAATATAAATATTTAGCATTTAATGCAATTCTACTCCATTATCTTAGTCCACCGCTGTGGTAACGTGCTGTCTTTTCACTCAGCGGGCCAGGGTTCGATTCCCGGTCGGGACAGACTCCTGGTTGAGGTTTCTTTCGTTTTTTTTTTTTCCTCACCTGTAAGACCAATGTCAGGAAGCTTAGACCCAACGGTTCCCGAAAATCATCCGGCCATCATCATCATCCTTATCATTATCATCATCATCATTCACCGGTGTGGAAATAAACGGGAAGCTAACTAACTAACTCACTGGCACTATCGAACCCGTAGGTTCATGGCCGCGCGGACATAAGCTCTCCATATATCTGTATGCTGAGCCAATGTTTTCCAATGATCCCCTGTATAATCTATTCCCTCAAATCATAGTTAATGTTATTTTCCACCTCATTCTTGGTCTACCAACTGGACGTTTTCCCTCTGGTTTTTCTACAAGAAGCTTCCATGCACGTCTTTCATTCCCCATTCGTGCCACATGTCGTGCCCATCGCAGTCTACGAGACTTAACTGTTCTCATTATACCTGGCTTCCTATAAAGACCATGCAATTCACTGTTATGCAGCCGTGTCCATTCACCTGTCTGTTCATCTCTCTTTGGTCCAAACATTTTCGTATGTACTTTATTCTCAAATACTCCCTACCACACCTATAATTCCTTAGTAAAACTGCAAAACATGGCATGAAAATGCTATGATTGCAGTGAAAGACCTGCCCTCGAGCAGAATTACTATAGAATAGAACCTCTCATCTTATAGGTACTTTTACGTGTCAGATGCCACCCGAGCCTTACAGTAACATGACCTGTTGGGAGAGGGATTTCAATTATTAATCACACACATACTTTTTACTACACAAGGACATGGAGGGCCTCCCTGTCCCACAAAATATTATTTGAATAAGACTGTGATTGTTTTGTTACAATTGACATTTACTATCAGAGAGTGCCAAACAGTAAAACTTACATTACTGCATAACTGACTAATTTATGGACTCGTGCTTAATGGGACTAAATAAACATAATGATATCCAGGAATAAATGAATGCAAAATGCTAAGAAATATTATTTTCCAATAAAGAGAGTATTTAAATTTAAAATATCCGACACATGAAACAAAAACCACAACGTATAAAACACTAATTAAACCAGTGTTAATTTACAGGCGTGAAACCTGGCTTCTGACTAAATATGACAAATCTCAAATGGCTGATTTTGAAAGAAAGATTCTCAGAAAGATAACAGATTTTTCTAAGAGATGTTATGCATCCTAATTATAGGACATGCGATAAGTAAATAAGCGATCCTAGTAGTGACCATTCTAATCTTGTGGTATGTTGTTTAGCATTCTTTGTTGTATAAATCTGTAATATTGAAAGTCACCAAGTAGCAATATTTTGTTAATATATTTACCGTTGCTCACATTTAGTAAGTAATACCGCCCTAAATAAATGTTCGGTAGAATTTGTTTAGAAAGTGGAATAGGGATGTACTCGAACATCCGCCAAATTCACCAGACATGAGCCCTTGTGACTGTAACTTATTAAAAAAATTAAAGAACCTCCAAGAGGTACTTGATTTCAAGCATGAGTTGATATCCAGAAGGCACTAGATATCAAGAAATGGCGCTGCAGATGGAGTGCACCATCTTCCAAGGATTTGGCAATTTTGACAAGAAACCATACAATAAATGAAGTTCGTAATGTCAAAAGTGGGCTAAATAATTTTTTGTGATGTTATAACAGTGTTGCCATTACTTATCGAATGCCCTAGGATATCATCTCGGTGAAATTACTATATCCAGCAAATTCTAAGAACCAAAACATTACTTTTAATAGTTATGACCAGTCAAAACACCTGTCTTTTTATATTATAAATATAAAATTTTCAGAAATGTAACAAAACTGAAGAATGAACATAAAAATTAATACAAATTCCATTTATTGCCAAAATTCAATCGTGAGCTGGGATATTTAAATGTTTGCCTACATGTGTGAATATTTTTGGAAAGTAATTGAACATTAGCTATTATTTTTTTAGCTTTTAAATATGTAGGACCCAAATATGTTAAGTGAAAAATGAATGGGGTTCAAGTAGATTTTGATTTCCTTGAATTTTTTTTAATTAGGAACCAAAAACTTGGTATTTGACGGAATTATAAAAGAATAAAATTAAAACAGATGAATTTGATTATCTTAGAAGAAGTCTTCAAAAAACAAGACAGGATAAAATAAGAAATGAATTCCTTTGGAGAGAAATGAATGTCACCACATCTGTTGTTAAGAGGATTGAAAATCAAACTCTTGAATGGTATTGGCCATGTACAAAGAATGGAAAATGAAAGATGGCCAAAAAATATATAGCAATGGTCACCCCTGGAAGAAATAAACATGGCAGAACAAGATGGAAATGGAAAACCTATGTCAGAAGTATTTGGAAGAAGGAGATTTGAATGATAGAAATAAATGGAAACTGAAGACGGCAAACCTATAAGTGGGGGAAAGCCGAAGAACAAGAATTAGCAACCATTCTTTTCTTGCAGACTGCAGGCTGTTTAAAGTGATAGTTGATGAGAATGATTCATATATTGAGGGAATGATGTGGAGGTCATAGAGGTCATAGTCGATGTTGTTCTTAATTAATGTCGGCCATGTTTAGTCAGGTATTTTAATAAGGTTCTGTAATGTCTCTGTTCACCATAAATTTAAAAATAGAATTTCTTCTTAGAACTTATAACATCTTTCTTGTGTAAGTAAGTTCCTTTTATCACTAATGTAATTTATTAAAACATCTTTCATATTTTATTCATGAGGGACCATTAGAGAGTTATTTACGTATAATAAAAACAACTTCAAAGATAGAATAACTTTTATTAATCCTTGGCTAACTTATAGCCCTCCTTTTATTAGATATATAAAAGCTGAAAACAAAATTTTGCTATAATTGAATAGTTGCCCCGAAAGAGATCTAACCCACATAAATTCGAAAGTTGAGTTTTCAGTGGATTAGTGATGTATCCGGAGAATATCACGACATGGTGCATATAAAAATATCCATACTCTCTTCCAGACCTGTTTTATTTATTTTAAAAGTTGGCTTTCAAGCGAATAGTGATCTATATGTAACAAGATGCCGGAAGCAGTTAGTCAAGTCATTAATAGCAGTGCAGAAAAACGACTAATGCACATGTGCAATTCATTCCACCACAGTTTCGCGAATTCTAATCAGAATCTTAGAGAAATTGAGTGAAAATAAGAAAGACGCAAAGAATGTAAAAAAATGACATTAAATGAAAAATAAATACTAAACTGATTAAGTTAGAAATCTTTCTAACTGAATTAGTGTTCAATATGTGTTTTCTACTTCTTATTATAGCATTTTTATTTAAGTATGTGTTAGATCATTTTTCCACTTTACAGAGATAGTTCACTTTTGCACTCAATTCTGTATTAAATTGTTAATATTTAGTTATTAGCATGCTATTTTGCATTCCAATTGGTTGTATATGATTCCAATAGGATGAGAGATTAAAATGTATGTGATATAATAAAGGTAATAGCCTCAAAATGAACTTTTTTTTTACAACAATTTGTAGTTGATGGTTAGATCTCTTTTCGGGGCAATCATTCAATCGTCGTCTGATTCAATAGAATTTTTGAAAATGTATCAGGCTAAATTAACTCGATGTTATAATTCCAATTGAAGGTAAGGGTTTGCAGATTTTAAATATAAAATTACACATGCATTCATTACTACATATTGTAGCATTAATATTTAAAAAGTGGATTAACTGTATTTTTGAGTACTTAGATGGATGAGTTGGGGCACAACTACGGGATTTGCGCTGATTCGGGTCTCCATGGGGGAAAATCTTCTTCTAAGCCCATGTATCCCTTAACAGAGATTTAGGCGCTCTCCCTCTACGGGGAAGAATTTGAACCATACTAATTTTGTTACACTTGTTTTCGTACAGATGTCATTTGAGTGGTCCGTGGTCAGCGTTCCGCCTCATATTGACATCTAGGAAACCAAGGTAGTACTAAATCAGGAAGATTCGGTAAATTTTGCTTAGAGGCCTTTTCATTCAGGCTTAAGGATCTTTTAGGAGTCTAAAAATCTTCAGATTCGGGACCCACGTCTTAAAGTCCCTCCCGGACTTGCTCCTTGGATTTTTCCATCCTAAAAAAATCTATCGACCCCGGCCGGGTTTGAACCCGCGACCCTCGGGACCAGAGGCAAGGAGCATAACCACTAGTCCACCGCGGCCGACATGGGAAAAATATCTCATGGAATTTCGGCCTGTATGGGACCGGTGCCTACCCAGCAGCGTAATGCATTTGGGTAGCTACAATAAGTAGCGACTCCATGTTGAAAAATCAGCATAACAGCTGAGGACCCGACATGCTAACCACATGTTACCCCTATACTGGCTGGATGATCGTCTACCTCTGTGATTAACACATGTGGATGTGAGGCCAAGAGCCGGCAGGTAGGCCAAGGGCCTTCTTGGCCTGTCGCGCCGTGAAGTTAAAGATGAATGAGTGGTGTGTGAAAGAGTAAGAGAGAGAGAGAGAGAGAGAGAGAGACAGACAGACAGACAGATTTTTAATTATAATATTGTGTACATGGGAGAAATTTGAGAATAAAGTACTTAGGAATTTTTTTGGACCAAATAGAGATGAACAGACAGGTGAATGGAGAAGACTACTTTTATAGGAAGCCATATATACTTAGAACAGTTAAGTCTCATATACTGCGATGGGCAGGACATATTGCGCGTATGGGGAATGAAAGACGTGCATGGAAGCTTCTTGTAGGAAAGCCAGAGGGAAAACGTCCCGTTGGTAGACCAAGAATGAGGTGATAGAATAACATTAACTATGATTGGAGGGAAGTAGATTATACAGGGAATGATTTGAAAGCATTAGCTCAGGATAGAGATGTATGGAGAGCTTATGTCCGCGCGGCCATGAACCTACGGGTTCGATAGTGCAAGTGAGTAAGTAAGTATGTGAGAGAGAGGAGAGACAAAGAAAGAGAGAGACTATTGAAGTGATATATTTGATAAGTTATAGCACATTTTGTAGTTTCAAAAGAAATGTTATGTAAAAAATTTAATTGCATACACTTTGTTAGTGATATAGGCCTATTTCTATTATGCTTTGTCCACTAAATTTTTCTCTCTCACCTTGTATTAATGCCAATATAGCTTTTGAGAAATTAAGGAAGTCTGTTGCTCGAGAGCTGCATTTTTCATGTGTTTTAATTTAATATTCATATATAATGCGAAGCTTTCGTTGCATTTCCTTTATAAAATCAGATTTCGCAATACCATAAAAATAGTATTATTATGCAGACAAATATTTTTAATGTTTAAACTGTATGTATTTCATTGTCAATAAGTCAATCCATCTAAAATAGTATTGAAGTAGAAATTTCATATTTTAAAATAAATTAATTTCCAAAAATAGCACTGAGCAACAAAAAAGAAACTTTTCTTTGTCTCAGAATGAACAATATGTGATTCTGATAGTATTTGTTCTCCTGAATTCAAATATGATATCGGTTTTTCTCCATCACGCAAGGTTTCCGAGAGACAGGAATTTATAATTTCAAACACTTTAATATTTTCTACATTCGTAATTACACAATATTCGAACATTCGGACTCACATAGAAAGTAAGAAATGACGAATTTCGGCTATATTTCGCCTTTGGAACATCCCTCTTGATGGTCCAACATTAATCGGCCAGCATATTAGGATTCCACCTGCCTTGATATCTCTTTTCCATAGCTGAAATCCCCTGAGTTAGCTCATTTGGTTTTATTTTACAATTGACAAATGGACGAAAAAAACGTTTATTAAAGAAATAATTATGTAAATCCATTAATTGAAATTGAAATAAAAAAACTGTGGGTGATGGAGAAATTCCGAGTAACATATTTGAAAACACGATAAAAAAAATTGCATTAGTACAACTATTGGTACACATGAGACAAAAATCATGTTGACCAGTGTAATTGAAAGCTTGCCGAGTATGTTCCTAAAAAAGAGTTTTCGTGTACTATTAAGACTGTTTGGCTAAAGTTATAATTATAAGTGTGGGTTGTTTCATTATTTTTTTTGACTAGTTTTTCGTTACTCGAGGATTATTTTTTCAAGAAAAAAAAAAGCTGTAATCATAGTCATGGTATCCACGTGTGTACAGTATGTTTATGAGAAAGTGAATGTGAGGTGTGGTATTTGTTCTAGACACGTGAGAATGTTTGTTTGTAACTAATTTTCAATCTTTGTCACACCCTCCCAGATTCCAACTTAAGTCTCGTACGTGACGTCCGCAGTCCGAATCCGTCTTTACCCATAACAAAATTCAACACAGCTTCTGTATGGAATTTTTAAGGTATGATCAACATTATTTAGACAATTTTTATAATAATAATAATAATAATAATAATAATAATAATAATAATAATAATCAGTCCACCGCTGTGGTCTCGGGGTAGCGTGCTGCCTTGTCACGCAGCGGGCCCGAGTTCGATCTCCGGTCGGGACAGTTTTTCTGGGTGAGGTTTTTATCGGGGTTTTTCCTCACCTTTAAGACAAATGTCAGGAAAACTTTAAGGCCCAAACGGTCCCCGAAATCATATGGCCATCGCAATCATCATCAGTGATATTCATCTTAGGTTAAGCTTACGATTAGGGACTCTCCTGGCGCATCATTATCATCATCATCACCCATCATATCATCGGGGCAACGTAACCCCGCCTTCCAGGTGCCCTAACCTCAGAAGTGGGTTACAAGTATGCCATGCCAGGAGAGAAACCAGGAATGTTGAAAGACAAACCAGGGGCATTTGAAAAAAAAAATTACAATTTACATATTCACACATAATCGTAGTTCATATATTAATAACTAGGGCTTGAATTTTTATGACCTAAAAATCAGCGAAATATGCAAAAAAATCCAACAATGACCTAAAATTAAAAAAAAAATGTACTGTAACATAAAAAATATGATCTAATAATATTATAATTGTCCACCGCTGTGGTCTCGAGGTAGCGTGCAGCCTTATCACGCAGCGGGCCCGGGTTCGATTCCCGGTCGGGGCAGCTTTTCTGGGTGAGGTTTTTATCGGCGTTTTTCCTCACCTGTAAGACAAATGTCAGGAAAACTTTAAGGCCCAAAGGATCCCCGAAATCATATGGCCATCATTATCATCCTTATCATTATCATCATCCTTCACCGGTGTGGAAAACAACGTGAAGCTACCAGACCTACAATTATCTAGTAAAGCTGCAAAGCATAGCATGAAAATGGTATGATTGCAGTGAAAGACCTGCCCTCAGGCAGAATTGCTATGGATGGATATATTATAATTGTGTAATAATTTCAGTTGTAAAATCAATTAGTAAATTAGTTTATGATAATTAACTATTTGTTTAAGAATTAAACGTAATTGAGAAGAAACTGAAATATGGAATTGGATATTGTAGTATGCAGCTGTTTTATTAATATTATTAGTAACTATTTATGTATCAGACAATACATAAAAAATTGCTTAGATATATACGCAAGGAAAAAGTTTACACTGTGAATTGAAAGGAAATAGGAGAGAAAGATATATTCTACAAGAAATAAAATTCTGAGAAATTTAACAACTCAAAGAAACGTGGAAGAAAGAAATTGTACGATAAAAGTTATTTAATTCTTATACTCTTACTTCCTCACTGGCACAATCGAACCCGTAGGATCATGGTCACGCTGACATAAGCTCTCCATACATCCCTATCCTGAGCTAATGCTTTCCAATCATTTCCTGCCTGTATAATCTACTTCCCTCAAATCATAGTTAATGTTATTCTCCCACCTCATTCTTGGTATACCAACTGGACATTTTCCCTCTGGCTTTCCTACAAGAAGCTTCCATGCACGTATTTCATCCCCTTTGGCATGGGTTCCCTGAAGTAGTCCCCGCCCGGAGAACCGAATGGGGGACTATTTGACCTCCTGAAATTTTTACCCCAGTTGAACCCATGTCCGCATTTCTTGACGGTTGTATTTTTACGGTGAAAGATGGTCACTCATTCGACCAAGGTACTTTTTTCGTCTGGCTTATCACCTTCGACCAGTCCGGCATGGGTAACCCTATCGGCAGCAATGCTACCGCCGGCATAGCTCTCGGGATCATTTAAGCACGCAATCCACTCCACCACGACAAATGTAATTTAATTCTTATAACAGTGAAAATATGAATTTTTATTAGTGTATCATGATGAAAACAACTTTCAAATCAATTTAACTGTATAAACATTTCCAGTAAATGAGGATTAAAATTTCTGTACATATTCGGATAATTTTTTAATCTATTAGTAAATCAAGTGAAGACTTAGGTAGAAATAAAATGAACGTTAAATAATCCTGAATGACCTCTGTTATCGTATGGCTTATCCAAGAAGAAACACATACATTCTATTGTTTATTTATATTTTTAACACTTGTGCTCTAAAGCAAGGCAGTTGAGACAAATTTCACAGCCCACCCAGTAAGGAATAAAACTGGAAGTCTTCTCATGTTAAAAGCTTTAAAGAATTTAAAGGGGCAATTAAGGAAAGAAGTAAAGTAAATTTGAGTGTCAGAACAGTCGAGCGTTATGAAGCGACAGACATTTGACAACCGGTCGTGTTATAAAAACACCTAGCTACCTGTGAATACACTTAACTGGTTCACACAGAAACTCTTCAAAACGTTCTTCTCTAACTTCAGTGAATACACATAAATTGAATTCACCTAACTGTATGTTAATGATTTTTCAAGTCATGTATTATCTCGTAATATTTGAGTAACTGATTCAATGACATATTACATTGTTTATCAGACTCAATACTAATAAAATTCATTGTTAAAACCGTTGAGGTGGAAAGTCATAAAATAAAATAAGTTAAAATATACCTTCTTAGATAAGATCCGTCGTCGTCAACTTATAAAATATGTATTCTTTATGCCTATAGGCTTTTCAGAACATCCGTTCCATCTTCAGCAGGTCCTTCTTCGCTACAATATCTAATATGATTGTTGATGCTGCTGATCCTAATGTTGTGTTGTCACACATTAGGACCAGCAGCATCAACCATGTATATGTAAGAATAAAAGTATCGATATCTTAATAAATCAAATTAATTCAGCTTTAAATACAAAATCAACAAAATTATTACCTACTACTATTCATTTAAGAATCGGTCGCGGTGGACTAGTGGTTATGTCCCTTGTTTCTGGTCCCGAGGGTCGCGGTTCAAACCCGGCTGAGATCGATAATTTTTTAAGGACGAAAACATCCAAGGAGCAAGCCCTCCGGGAGGTATTTTAAGCCGTGTGTCCAAAATCTGAAGATTTTAAGGGTCGTAAAAGATCCTTAAGCCTGAATAAAAAACTTCTAAGCGAAATTTTCCGAACTTCTTTATCTTAGTTGCCTATAGGATGTCTCATTGGGTCGGTATGTTGACCGCATACCATTCATGACATCTGTGGGCAAATAAATGTAACTAAATTAACTTGGTATAGTAACTCCTAACAAAGGAGAGGGTAAGGTCTAACATTAGGCTGTTACGTCATTGTAGATAACTCATTTAGGGGAAAAAACTATTAAATAAAATTAAATCTTTCAAGTTTAAGGTTACTTGAAAATCCACCTCATTGCGGATAGTAAATTCGAGGCAGTTTTATATATATATATATATATATATTATTCTTCTGTATGTGTGTTTGTCCTAAAAGACTGGATCAATTTTGATTATTTTGTGTGTGTGACTGATTGGGACCCTCGATGATTTAATTCACAGTTGAATCCTCTCAAACCATTAGCTGTAGGAGATTACCTGAAGTGAAAATTGAAAAATCGCTTTAACGGTCATATTTTTTGATATTTCAGAACGAAATTCAGTATATACTCTGAAAATAAACCGAGGTACTCATTTTCCAAAAATGAGCGAAGTCCAACAACGAGAAGTGGAGGTTTACTTGAAATCCGAAAGTAAAAACTACCTAAACGATTGGATCGATTTCGAAGATTTTTTTTTTTGAGTGGGTCCCTGGATGGTTCAGATTCACAATTGGACTAAGTTGGTGGCGCAGCGATTAGGTATAGGACTTTTCATGCCAGATGTGTAGTCATCTGCATTATCGACATATTCCATGCGACAACAATGTGACGTCATCACTCACGCTTCTTGAGTCAAAACAGATGGTAGTAAGGAGTTTTCTTGGGATTTATTTAATAATATATAATTATGTTTTAATTAGTGAATTGTATGTAAAAAAAATCTATCACACAATAACGAAATGAAAAAAAGAAATGTCAAACTCAATGGTATATGTCATTTAGTATATGGTTTATTGATAATTCGAATATCGAGAAAAAAAATGAACCCGCTAATAGCAGTCAAGCAAACATGCGTACATGATGTATTCTTTTACGGATAACTCACAATAACCATTTTTGTCTTTCAGCTAATTTATTTCAAGAAGATCGGGATAAGAGATGGACATATTACGCACGACAATAATATGACGTAATCATGCACGCTTCTTGAGCCACAACAGAGCCTACGAGACATTTTCTTGCGAACTTATTTTATAACATCTAATTACATCTTAATTTGTAAATTTTATGGTAAAAAAGTAACTTTTATTTAATCGTGCGGCCATGAGACCAGAACTAAACGTTCGGACAAACGTCTGCTAGTGTACAGTAATAACTTAAGGGTTTTTACATGATCTTGTTTTCTTTGCGGTCCGGAACATTTAAATAACTGGCAGAAGAAATTATTCTTTCGCCAATTTAAAGTCAAGTCTATGATGTTACACTGTTTGGTTGAATAAGACTGTGATGGTTTTGTTAGAATTGACACTTACTATCACCAAGTGCCAAACAGTAAAATTGACATTACTTCATAACTGATCAATTTATGGATGTATATTTAATGGGTCTAAACAAACACAATAATATCCAGGAAGAAATGAATAGTGTAATACAAAATGCTAAGAAATGTTATTTTTCAATAAATGAAGTATTTAAATTCAGAATATTTGACACATGAAACAAAAAACCATATTGTATGAAACACTAATTAAACCGGTGTTAACTTACAGGAGTGAAACCTGGGTTCTGACTGAACATGACAAATCTCAACTGGCTGATTTTGAAAGGAGGATAGTCAGGAGGATATATGTACCTAATAAGGAAAATGGTTATATAATGTAAATAAACAAAGAAATTGGGACTGGCAGTAAACATTAAAAAATCAAATATATATTCACATATGGAAATACAGTGGAAGTGGACAGTTAATGAAAAATGAGGGAAATTTTGAAGAAGTAAATCCAAGGCGTTTTAGACAAAACACATAATATAAGTTATAAGCTGTTTATTTTCTAAAACTCGCGCCCACCATTAAAATAGGTATAGGCCTACTGAATAGTGTGAGATGCTTCGGACTATAATTAGGAATTCGATTAAACTCGACGATTAACAAGAAATAAGCAACTATTACACAATTTAGCTGGGAGAGAAAGAGAAAGAGAAAGAGAGAGAGAGAGAGAGAGAGAGAGAGAGAGAGAGAGAGAGAGCCGTTAATGCTATATAATAGACTTAAAAATGATTGGTAATTCGTATAATTTGTTTAACGTCGCTCTTAACATATTCATCTGAGCGTCAAATGGCTGAGAAATGTTGGTCGCAAACCCCTTTTTTTCAGGTATCAGATTCTTTTACATGCCATAAATTTACGACACGGCACCCATGGTTTGTAATATAATTACTACTTTACTTTAAATAATTAGATCCCTCCCCTATCTAATTATGGTATTATGAACATGCAACATGTATTCGGGATGACATTTCTTGGCATTATCAATAATTCCTAGTTCACAAATTTAAAAAGATTTCAAGATTTTTCATTAGGGAGATTTTAAATAATTTTATCACATAAAGTGTAGTTCTTCTCTTGTTTTCTTCATGTATCATAAGTAATGCCACGAGCGATTTCCAAATTATCTAGAGGATTTGGAAATCAAGAGTGGCATTTGTTACGACTATTTAACGAATAAAATTAAGCTGTTTACTCATAAATTATTATTTAAATATAGTTATTTTAAACTATTTATATATTTAATGTAAATGACAATTATTGAAAACAAATTAGAAATGTTTAGTTATGTTTCATTTGTTCATCCATTGCAACTAGATCATATTATTTTTTTTTTGCAAATAGGATCGGAATATTGTAAGAATGCACCCTAATGGAGAAAAAATGAAACACACAAAACATTATAGGTCATTAATTATTTTTGTTTAGGAAACAACTCAGTAAAATCATTATATGCAAACACAATTATTGAACATACAATTATCAAATGTGTAGTTCGAAGGAATCTGTTCATTACTTGCTATATTCATCGTATTTATTGGAGAGTCAGTCACTGCAAAATAATGCTCTGACCTGTTCAGAATGTTAAAAATGAGGTGCTTTCTTTATTTTGGTAAACAGAATTGGATAAATATCGAGGTGAAACACGACTGTCATTGGTCGTAAAACAAAATTTATTGAAACGTGATTGGTCATTATATTCCATTTGGGGTATGAGTTAAATAGTTACAGAGATTATGTCTCTAGGTGTATATAAAATTAATGCTACGATAGCAAGATGTTTTTCGGAACTATTTGAGCCTTACATTTGTCTTATAGTTGACGAAAAACCCACCCCGGAAACTTAGTCCGGCCGGGAATCGAACCACGCACCGTTAAGTCTGAGAGGATGACGTTATCACTAGATCACATCGGTGAACGATATAACTTTTTTACAATTTCTATTCCATAGTAAATCTGCCCGAGGGCAAGTCTTTTACTGCAATCATGGCATTTTCATGCAATGCTTTACAGCTTTACTAGGGAATTATAGGCGTGGTAGCTTGCATGCCTTTGCTCTCTACACCGGCGAAGGATGATAATGAAAAAGGATGATGATGATGGCCGGATGATTTTCGGGACCGTTGGACTCTAAGCTTCCTGGCATTTGCCTTGCAGGTTAGGAAAAAACCCAAAAAGAAACCTCATCCTGAGCCTGTACCTACCGGAAATCGAACCCGGGACCGCTGCATGACAAGGCAACACGCTACCTGCAGACCCAGCAATTAATAAAAAAAATATTTGTACAATATGAGTGGTTTGGATTTTCAATAAGGCGCACCAATTACTTGCATCACATAGTCTTTGGAAATAATGTGGATGATATAGCCTAGCTCAAATGTAGTTCAAACTATCAATCATCATATATCACCAAATAAGTATTTTATTTTCCTTTAAATAAATGTTTCTATTTCTACCAAAAAATAAATGTTCCTGATATTTTCAATATTAGTACTGTATATCTCTCAAAATATAAAGGGCCTGGTATTATTAATATATGAAGAAACAACTTTGTACCCCTTTTTAAGCAAATTGCTCGCACAGAGAAGTGTGATATTTGGCATAATTAAAGTTCATATAGAGAAGGAATGCAGAACAATAAAATGTATGTAAAATATGTGTTACAAATAAATAAAATAAAATAACATAAATTGTCTCTAAGAAATGTATGTGCATTACTCATTCATTTGTTTACGTTCGTACTGAAAGTGCATTGTTGTAAATAGAAAATTCTGCAGCAGCAATGTGAATTAAGTCACTCTCGCGTATTTAGTGGTTTATTATTGGTGGTTTTAAAAAAGTGAGTATATTTGATTATTTAAATTTAAATTAAACCCTGTCTAATCTTCGTTTCAGTAACTTCATTACATAATATTTTTATATTTAGATATTCGCACCTACTTGCTTCCATTATGCTTCGACATAGAACATTGACGGGCCAGAGTGAGAGGCAAAGAAGGAAGAATATATATTCCCGTATACATAATTATAGGCCAAATGCAAATATAAATAGTATACAAATCTTAGGATACTTTAAGGCCCAAACGGTCCCCGAACATCATCTGGCCATCATTATCATCAATATCACATTCACCTCATTAGATTAAGTTTAAGTTTAGGTTTAAGGCCTCTCCTGGCGCATCATTACCCATCGGCATCACCCATTATATCATTGGGGCAGCATAAGCTCGCCTTCCCGGCGCCCCAATCTCAGAAGTGGGTTACAATACGTCAATGCCAGAAGAGAATACCTGAAATGTCGAATGACAAACAGGTGAGATTGAACAAAAAAAATTGTAAGTTATACAAATGTCAAATGACGCGTTATTGTTTTTTAAATATGGCTTAGCCAAGCTATACCACATATTTGCTATCTTTCGTATTTTTGAAATTAATCGAAAATTAATGCATAATGACGTATTTGTGATAAAATAACATTTAATAATTGTGGTCGCATTTCGACCGCTGGGCGACCATTAGTATAACATTATTTCAAAAAGTAATAACATGAAATTGTTAAAAAACGTTAAACTGAAAATATATATAACTGATATTATCCCAGTTATATTATATGGATACGAAATATGGACTCTTACTTTAAGGGGGGAAAGGACAGTACGAGTATTTGAGAATAAAGTACTTAGGAAAATGTTTGGACCAAAGAGAGATGAACAGACAAGCGAAAGGAGACGTATACATAACAGTGAACTACATGGTCTTTATAGGAAGCCAGATATAATAAGAACAGTTAAGTCTCGTAGACTGCGGTGGGCAGGACATGTTGCACGTATGGGGAATGAAAAACGTGTATGGAAGCTTCTTGTAGGAAATCCAGAGAGAAAACGCTCAGTTGGTAGACCAATAATGAGGTGGGAAAATAACATTAAGCAAGATTTGACAGAAGTAGATTATACAGGGAATGATTGGAAAGCATTTGCTTAGGATAGAGATGTATGGAGAATTTATATCTGCGCGGCTATGAACCTACGGGTTGCATTGTGCCAGTTAGTTAGCTCTAGATGTTTTTGTTCGTATGTTCGACTAAACTCCAGAAACATTTTGGAAACATGAAAAAAATCCTAAAAAATGTTTCAAATGAAATTATTGATAATAAAAAAAGTATGTTAAAAATCTCGAGGAAAAAAAGTATTACGAAAACGTACTCACCAAGGTGTTCATTGTTGTAGGCCTATTTGTTCACAGAAAAGTGTGAGTGATCCGGGACGGTGAGTTGTATTTATTGAGAAAGAGGACCCCTCCCCTCTCTCCCTTGCAGTGGGGGGCGGTCAGTGCGTGCCCTTCAACGTGTCATAACGCTCTGATAATTAATGCAAAACAGACCAGTGACCTTTATCATTTGGGACGAGCAGAGCTTATTTATATAAATCATTCCATGTTCACACTTCTCTGTTTTCTTGACGAGTGTCTGTCTTTATGTTAGTTAAATAATGGTACGTGACCATTATGATCTCAGTTTTCACAATTTTATAAAATAAAATAAGACCAGCCTCATGGGCCAGTGGTCAGCGTTCCTGACTACTGTTCATGAGATCGCGGGTTCGATTCCCGGTCAAACCATAGCTATTTTTCCTTAAAGGGAATCATTCCTGTGGTTGCCCATGGTCTGGAATTTAGGTTAAGAACTCTCCTGGCGCTTCATTGTCATTTATCACCCATCATATCATCGGGGTAACGTAACTCCGCCTTCCAGGCGCCCCAACTTCAGAAGTGGGTTACAATAAAGCCAATGCCAGGAGAGAACACCAGAAATGTCGAAATGACAACCTGGGGCATTGGAAAAAAAATAAATAAATAAATAAAATAAATAAAATAAAATAAATATCCTCAACTCGTATCCAACTCAGGGTCAGGTCGAGGGATTTGATTAGATGGGATGAAGCCCCTTATTCAGAAGTCCAGTGAATGACAAGGGTTCCGCACCATCACAGGGGCAGATGAATGAAATAAAACGAAATGGTTGAGATGGGTATGGAGAAATGGCGGAATGAAATGTGGAAGGGGGAAAACGGAAGAAACCTCGAGGAAAACCTGCCCAATCTCCGTTTCATGCACAACGAAACCTAAATGGAGTGACCGAGACTCGATCCCAGGACCTCAGCAGTGAGAGGCGAGCGTCTAACCGCTTGCGCCACGGAGCCGCCACAATTTTATAAATTTCAAAACATTTAAAAAACTGAGAACTGTCATCTTACAATGTTTCTTTGCTTAGTATCAGATTAAGGATGTAGAAATTCTGAATTGGTTAGTGGTCTCTTCTCCTACATAAACCTACCTAATCTGGCCTATATAGGAAAAATAAAATAAGATAAAGATAAATGGAATTTATTGAAATAAAATAGGAACTGTATATATCGGTAGTAACAGGAATTTCTAACTAACTCACTCACTGGCACTTTCGAACAGGTAGATTCATGACCGCGCGAACATAAGCTCTCCATACATCCCTATCCTGAGCTAATATTTTCCAATCATCGTCTGTATAATCTACTTCCCTCAAATCATGTTTAATGTTATCCCACCTCATTCTCAATCTATCAACTTTGCATTTTCCTCTGGTTTTCCTACAAGAAGCATTCATTCAGAAGCGTAAAAATTCTAATGGTATCGTCATAAAACGATAAAACAAGTCCTTTCCATGAAAATAGCTAACTAACTAAATCACTGGCACTATTGAACCCGTAGGTAATGGCCGCGCGGACTTAAGCTCTCCATATATCCCTATCCTGAGCCAATGCTTTCCAATCATCTCCTGTATAATCTACTTCCGTCAAATCAAAGTTAATGTTATTCTCCCACGTCATTCTTAGTCCACCAACTGGGCGTTTTCACTCTGGTTTTCCTACAAGGATATTCCATGCACATGCTATGAAAATAGCTAATAGTAAATATTATAAAATATGCCTTTTTCATTTAGAATGACAAACTAAACTATATTCATTGTATATCTTACGTTCGTTTTTTGCCCATTTGGATAAGGCGTTTATTTTTAATTGTACGTCTTTTTTTTTAGCAAAATTACAAGGAAAAATTTTAAGAACTGGACTATTTAAAATAATGAATTCCGTGACCCGGTAACTTTAAAATTCAAATTGCCCCTAAAAATCATTCATCCATCACATTCATCCATATCATATGCGCCTTGTTTGGTATGAATGATGGAATAAAGGCGTGTTTTGTCTTAAATGTTTAAGTTGTCTAGAAGATTACCCCGGCACTTTGCCCTCCATGTCCTTTTGTGGTCAAAAAAGTATGTGCGTGAACCAAAATAATAAATCATCCCCCATCAGGTTGTGTCCCTGTAAGGACCGGGTGACGTGGGGCATGTATGGTACCTAAAAAGGAAAAGTTAAACTAAGGTAGAGTGAGAAGAACGCCGCACATTTAATGTTTCTTTGTGAAAAAATTATTTAATTAAAATTGCTGTATTTTATTTTTTAAACAAAATATCCGGTTCAAGAGAAAATATCTAAGAAGAGTTTTAAGAGAAAATATCTACAAAAATGTACTGTAACTAATGACAGATTCTTTGATTGAAGGAACACCATATTTAATATATCTTAAGATACTTACTGAGGGTCACGGGGGGGGCAGGGTGTTGAGTTTGTCAAGTATTAGCTTCGATATTTTGTGTTAAAATTTCGGAAATAATAGCGGATATACTTTTAGGACCGGTTTCACCATCAGAGGTAACTGTATTACGCCAGTTTAAGCTATGTATTATACACAGGGAAACTGGCGTAATACACTTACCTCTGTTGGTGATAGCGGCCCTTAGTATGGAAACAATTTACTGCTGAAAACTGATATAGTTGATAAAAACGAATCTGGTAATTTCATATATACTCACACTTTTGTTTTTTTTCAATAATATATTTTTTGCGCGATAGTGCGTTTTGTCGTACTTACAGCAATGGCGACCATGATTGAAAGTTCAACTTCCTAAATTAAATCTTTAGAATAAAATCCTGCCAAAAAAGCATGCCACATAATGCAAAATTATATTTTGAAGTTTCCAACCTAAATAACTATACTGTAATATTACATATTACAAGCCAGGTGCGGGAAGTAAAACCACTGCGCTTTATGTATACTGTGTACAATGTATATACAAAAATATATCCAAAAGTTAGTGTTGATAAACATTATACGAAACAAATCACTGTATTTTTCTCGTAAATGAACTGATCTTTATTTGAAACAATATAAAACAATAAATACGTACTTGCTGTCATTTTATGACTGATTGGTGTCACGGCTTCTGTAGTCTCAAATAATAAGCATTGCCCACACTGATAACGTTAGTCAGTTGTTTATAAAGAACGCAAATGTTTCCAACAAAAGATGTTATTAAATTATTTATTATTTTGAAAACCATCGCACAAAAAATGATGTACAACGCACCTACGTGACGTGTTTTACAGAATCTCGGAAATTAAAAACCTCGCAGTCGCTCGGTTTTCAAACATTTCTTTGCTTCTGTAAAAACCACTTCCCTACCTGTATCGTAATATACTATTAATTTGCACATGTTATTAGTTAAAAAAGGGCGGTATATGTTTTAAATTCGAACTTTATTTTGCCTGTCATACTTTCTTAAATTCTTTGTTTACACTACATTATATCAGATGTATGACGAATGTATTAGCATTACTCTCACCCGTTAGAATTGGAGTTGGTTCCTGGTTGCATAACTCTAGGATAGTTGTCAAATCATCTCGTTATTTGGTACTATTAAGATTTCTTAACAATGCACATCCATGGTTACCTTTACTATCAGCAGCAATGCCTCATAGATGTGTGTCCCAAAAATCGTTAATTTCACCTCAGAGGTATAGTGTGATAGGTCTATCTTATTTATTTTTTTAACATCACGTACCAATCCAAACAATTTTTTAGCTAAATATGAATTTACCAGGGATTACGTCGTAGAATCCTTGGTTAAGACAATACTCTATAACACGAAGGTCTCATTGGGATTAGGGATTTGAAGGCCTAAACCTTCTGGCGGAAATATGGCCCTGGGATCTATAAAAATAAGTGTCAGTCTTGTGTATCTTCTGGGAATAAAGGCGGCCGTTACGTAGGGTTGAAAACCTAGCTTACATCTCGTGCCGATTTTCCAGAAAAATGGGAGTATTAACCCTATTTTCCCAAAACCCTCGTAAGACCTGTAATGGAATCACTTTACTTTTTTATGAATTTACTAGGGAATAAATCATGAAATGTAACTCTGTTTTATCAAAATGAAATATATTGACAACTCTGCAAACTTTGAAATACATTATTTTTTAAAGTTAAAACCCATGGTTGTAAGGTAAGTGGCACATTAAATAAAACTCTAATACTTAGGGTCGGTTTCAACAACAGAGGTAACTGTATTACGCTAGTTTAAGCTATGCATTATACACGGGGAAAACTGGCTAATACAGTTACCTCTGTTGGTGAAATTGACCCTTAAAGCATAATATCATCATCATCTTCCTTCCATGTATTAGACTTGGTGGCTCGTTACGGTCTCTTGGCATCTTTTGAGTGATCTTCCCAAATATCTCCTTCTTCGGGGATGATCATTCAAAATCCGACGTGGGATGCGAGATTGATCCATACGCTCAAAGTGTTGTAGCCAATTATTTCTATATGTAGTTATATGGTCCGTAGCCGAAGTGATTTGAAGTTCTTGAAGGATATCTACGTTTTTCTTCTTGTCTAACTTTGTGTATCCAGTAGTTCTTCGCATGAAAATTCATTTCGCTAGCTGTTAATTCTGCTTATATCTAGTTCAGGCTTCGCTTAAAGCTTTATAAATAGCTTGATCTTTGGGACTGCGAGCAAGGTATAAGATACACCTTGAAGTGGGTTGCTAGCCCGTTTCCATGGCAGGTTTATTATTCAGGGTTTTCTCCCTAGGCCAATTGCCTTCACCCAGTTCCAGAGCTCAGCCTGCCCCGTTTTATTTCGGCGTTGTATCTCCTAGATGGGTTGTCTTTCAGGACTAACGAACCCCATCCGCCCGTTTGTCAATCTACAAGGCAGTAGATGTAGAGTTGCCTCTTCCGTCAGGTACACCGTACCGAAGTACTCCATCTCCGCTGTATCTGCCGTTGAGGTCTTCACCGTAACCCTGGCAAGGGGCCCTCACAAGGTACTATCAGCTGGGCAAGCTGAACCAAGGTTTTTTTACGAGGTGTTACTCCTCCCCCTGCAATTATCGTATATGGAGCAGAAACTAGGGCTGGTACAACAAAAACTAAACAAATAATAAGCACATGCGAAATGAAAAACTTAAGAACTATTCAGGGGAAAACATTATTTGATGAAATACACAACATAGAAATTAGGGACAAATGCCATATTTAAGACATAACCAAATTTATTATAGATAGACGAAACTATTGGAAGGGTCATATAGAAAGAATGGAAGAAAACCGGCTTGCAAAAAGAGCTAAAGAAGATAGACCAATGGACGGGAGAAAAACAAGAGGAAGACCAGCCAAGAGATGGATAGACAGTGAATGCACATCCAATACGTCTTCCTCCGAGGAGTGATTTTGGAAATAAACAGAATGAAAATCCTACAAATGAAGTTTAAGAAGAAGTAGAAGAGAAGATACATTATATGTGCTCACTTCCCTAGTGACGCGACTGGCTTCATAAATAATAAAAAAATAATTTATTTTAACTCATTGAGGAAGTGATTTACAGTGAAGTGTTAAATTTTTCTCCTTACTGTTCTTAGGAAGCCCTTGGGGTACTAAGAGACTAATTCTACCACCTTTGTAGACAATCGGCTTGAGGTTTCACTCCTAAACATGTCTGGTGTTCATATCAGTTAGACGTCGAGTTGACCAAACGGGTCATGATGCCGCCAGAATGTTTAGGGAATGAAACAAATTCATCCCCATCGGCAAACCAGTTTGTAGTACATTCCCTTAACCAACTAGCCTCTGGGGTGACAGCAGCATTAGACAGTACTTGAGTAAATATATCTTATAACATTAACAATAATTTATAACGTAAGTATGTATCTTTGAATGTAAACTCCAGTGTTCATAACTTGAAGCAAAATGTTATCATAAGTAATGCCACGAGTGATTTCCAAATTATCGATAAATTCACGACTCACGAAGTGAGGAGTGAATTTATCTAGAGAATTTGGAAATCAAGAGTGGCATTTGTTAGGACTATTTAATGAATAAAATTAAGCTGTTTACTCACAAATCATTATTTAAATATAGTTATTTTAAAATATTTATATATTTAATGTAAACGGCGATGTATGAAAACAAATGAGAAACGATTGTTACGCTTCATTTACTTCTTTTGTTCACCACTGCAAACCAAATCATATTATTTATTGCAAAAGGAGAGCAATATTGTAAGAATAAACTCTAGTGGAGAAAGAATGAAACACATCAAACTGTATATTAATTCATTTCTGATGCCCTATGATGTAAATATGACATATTTTTCTGGAATGTTATTACCTGGCAAAAAAATACATTTACGAAAGTGCATGGTGGTATAATCAATTGCTACAAATGTTTTTATATTAACTCCTGCATGCGCTATGTGTTGACATTCATGCACTATATATACAATCTGGTAGCCGTATTTCTTAGAGAGTCAGTCACTGCAAAATAATGTTATTACCTATTCAGAATGTTAAAAAGGAGATGCTTTCTTTATTATGATAAACTTTAGTTGGTAAATTCTAGGCGAAACACGACTGTGATTGGTTGTAAATAAAAAATAATTGAAATGTGATTGGTCATTGACTCCCATTTGGGGCATGAGTTAAATAGTCAAAATAACTGAACTTTTTCATCTGTAACTCAAATGAAAGGTTTCCAATTTAATTGCAACAATTTATTACGTGTTTTATTAGTTAGCTAGTTGTATCTTCGTATAGGATCTTATGACATTATTGGTGAGAGGGGAAATATTAAAGATAGGGTGGGGATGAAGGCGGAGCATCAATTTGCGGTTTAGTTTTTTCCAGAAAGGTCAATCCATACTAAAGATTGTGCCCGTCCTTGTGGACCGGTCATCTGCACTATAAAATAGAAAAGAAGCACCTGTGCCAACACTGTGTTCACACTGGATGTAAATGATGCTTTTTAGACGCAGAATCAAGTCAAGCTGTGAATTCTTAAATAAAGCATTAGAATTAAACGTCCTTCTACATGAGTAACAAAATACAAGGTGGAAACTAACTCTACCGAGAGATTTTTACGAGTTGTTCATTGATGTCGGCCGCGGTGGGCTAGTGGTTATGTTTCTTGCCTCAAGTTCCGTGAGATGTGGGTTCAAATCCGGCCTGGATCAATGGATTTTTAGGATGGAAAAATCTCCGATACAAGTCCTCCGGGAGGGACTTTAAGCCGTCGGTCCCGGGTCTGAATATATTCAGGCTCGTAAAAGAACCTCAAGCCTAAATAAAGAGGCTTCTGTGCAAAATTTACCGACCGTTATCCATCCAGGCAATACCTTAGTAGCCTATTAGGCGTCCCATTGAAGCGATATACCGACTTCATATCACTTGCTCCCACTACGGAGCACCCTAGTCCCCATACGAGGATGTACGGGTATGCAGATAGTTCACTGATGTTGACTGAGTTTTTTAATTTATGGAACCCATGGCCACCAGTAATTTATTACTAATTATGAAAGCAGATGCATTTCTTCCTTATTTCATCACACTTTTTTTTTCTTTTTTGCACGATAGTGCGTTCTGTCATACTTACAGCAATGGCGACCATGATTAAAAATGTAATTTCCTAAATTTCGGGGTTACCAACCTATAAATAACTAAACAACATTACTGTAATATTACGATCACCTACCTAGGGCGGGAAGTAAAACCACTGTCCTTTATGTATACTACCTACAATGTATATACAAAACTATATCCAAAAGATAATGTTAATATACATTATACGAAACAAATCACTGCATTTTAAATGAGCTGAACTTTATTTGAAACAATATAAAACAGTAAATTCCTACTTGTCACCATTTTTTCCTGATTGGTGTTACGGCCTGATATAGTCTCAACTAATTTATTTTCGGCATTTAGCGTATGTACATTAGCCAGACTGCTAACGCCAGTCAGTTATTTATAAAGAACGCAAATATTTCAAACAAATATGTTATTATTTCACTATTAGGCCTATTTATTATTTTGAAAACACCATCGTGCAAAAAATAACACACAACACACAATTGCGAAATGTTTTACAGAATCACGGGATCTGTAAAAACCATTACCAACTTCGCATGCATTGTAATATACTACTACGCTTGTTTTCGTATTCTATCTGTCTAATAGGAAATAAAATCCCATTTGAACAATTTTAAATGTTGATAGTCAGTTCGGAATTCCTAAAAAGTTAGTTAGACTTATACGAATGTGTCTAAATGGCTCAAATAGTAGGGTGCGTGTAGGCAAACAGTTTTCAGACACTTTTGAAATCCAGAATGGGTTGAAGCAAGGAGATGCACTATCTCCTCTACTATTTAATTTTGTACTAGAGCATGCCATTAAATCTTTAGAGAATGAGGAAGGCTTACAACTGAATGGTATTAATAAGCTGTTAGTTTATGCTGATGATGTAGTACTATTGGCCGATAGCGAGGAGATACTAAAGGCCAACACGCACACACTATTGAGTAACACTAAGAAATTAGGACTGGAAGTAAAAATTATCAGTAAAACTAAAATATAATGTTCACAGGTAGGAATTCAGTACATAATCCTGGAAAATGGAGAAACTAAATGAAACAAATGAGGGAAATTTTGAGGATTTGGCGGAATTCACAAATAACCTAGGAACCACTTAATCCCAAATCGGAATGAGACGCACAAAGAAATAAACATAGGCTCAATTCTGGAAATGCATGCTATTATGCATTGCAGAGACTTTTGATGTCCCAACTCCTTTCAAAAAACGTTAAGCTGAAAATATATAAAACTATTATTCTACCAGTTATATTATATGGGTTTTGCGAACACATGGACTCTTACTTTAAGGGAGGAAAGGAGATTACGAGTATTTGAGAATAAAGTTTTCTTAGGAAAATTTTTGGACCAAAGAGAGATGAACAGACAGGTGAATGGAGGAGACTACAAAACAATGAACTACATGGTCTTTATAGGAAGCCAGATATAATAAGAACAGTTAAGTCTCGTAGACTGCGATGGGCAGGACATGTTGCACGTATGGGGAATGAAAGACGTGCATGGAAGCTTCTTGTAGGAAAGCCAGAGGAAAAACGCCCAGTTGGTAGACCAAGAATGAGGTGGGAGAACAACATTAACTATGATTTGAGGGAAGTAGATTATACAGGGAATGATTGGAAAGGATTAGCTCAGGATAGGGATGTATGGAGAGCTTATGTCCGCGCGGCCATGAACCTACGGGTTCGATAGTGCCAGTGAGTAAGTAAGTAAGTAAGATAGTCGATAAGTCTAGCTGTGCTGCTATTTGAATTGATAGGCGATAAGTCTAGCTGTGCTGCTATTTGAATAATAAGTTTGATTCATTATTGTAAATTCAATAAAATGTAATAATAATAATAATAATAATAATTAATAAAAATAATAATAATTTGGTGGCACGACAGTACCGAAGAGCCAAGGCAGACCGAACTGTTTGCTGTCACTGTTTAGCAGATGGCAGTTTTGGAAGGGAGTAGTGTGCTTAGCACGATATTTACTTCTTCTTCTCTTTGTTTTAGGTCCAAGACCTGTTCCATCCATAATCAATACTCCGTCTATCTCTTTTTTTTTTTTTTTTGGTCTTCCAGATGCCTTCTTCCATCCTCCGGTAAGTTATCTTTTGCTAAGCGTACAATTCTACCTGGCGTCATGCGGGATATATGTTGATTCTATTGAAATATTTTTTTCCACCCTTTTACTTTTAACTCTTAAATGGATTTCGAAATTTCTCATATAAAACAGCTAGTTAACTTCCTCATCAAGATCAGTAGTCCCAACTCAAGAATTTGAACTTCAAGATCATAACTATTAGAGGAACTTAAGGTAATGTGGACTCCTATTTTGAATTTTTAATTTTTCTTCTTTTAATAAGGGATTTGAATTTTGTTTAATTAAAGAAATTATAACTCCGCCATGGCCGGTCCCAAGCCCGGATGAGAAAGGAGAAGGGGGAGGAGTAACAACCTCGTTAAAAAAACCAGGGTTCAGTTGGCTCTGTAAGGGTCCCTAGCCAGGGTTACGGTGAAGAACTCAACGGCAGAGTCGGCGCAGAAGGAGTCCTTCATCACGGCGGATCTGGCGGAAGAGGCAACCCTATCTCTAAGGGAAATAGAGAAACGCTGCCTTGCGGTGAAGAGGGATCTTCAAAGGCTATGGGAGGAAAACCCAGACAGAAATTTTCCTGGTCCTCCAGGTTGGGGGTTTATGCTATGGGCCAGCTCCCCACACATTAGAAAAAAAAAAGCAAAATGCTAAAAGACCAAATCAATCAAAGCCGGACAGAAAAAAGTACGAAAGAACAAAAGCAACGAAAACGGACATTGAATATAGGCACGTGGAATGTACGAGGAATTAGAAACAAAATTAATGAAGTAGTAGGAGAATTATTTCAGAACAATATAGATATTGCAACAGTGACGGAAACAAAAAAGAAAGGATCGGGAAATTCAAATTTAGGAAATTACATACATTTTTGGTCAGGTGTAAATAAATCCAAAAGAGCTAAAGCAGGAGTAGGCCTGTCAATGTTTGTAAAAAAGAAATACAGTAAAAA
Organism: Diploptera punctata; assembly: GCA_030220185.1. Lineage (NCBI taxonomy): Eukaryota > Metazoa > Arthropoda > Insecta > Blattodea > Blaberidae > Diploptera > Diploptera punctata. The sequence continues at coordinate 1,404,082 of JASPKZ010010652.1, read as the reverse complement.
CATAATAGATTATGAACATATTAATGAAAGATGCCTAAAGATTAAAATGAAGCTTATGGGAAGAACAATGGTGTTCTTAGCGGTCTACGCACCAACAGATGATGCTGCACAGAGTCAGAAAGAAAAGTACTATTCAATAATAGTGGAACAAATAGAGAAAATACGAAGTAATGAAGAATTAATACTAATGGGAGACTTAAATGGGAAAGTGGGTAGAAGAAACAATGATGAAGCAGTAGGAAAATATGGGGAACAAGAAGTCAACGATAATGGAAATAGAATCATAGAGATGTGCAAACAACATAAATTAAAGATAGTAAACACATTTTTCGATCATAAGGATATCCATAAATTTACTTGGGAACGACCTAGTCTCAATCAGAAATCAATAATAGACTACATAATTGTAAAGCAAAATACTTCCTTATTTATTAAGGACTCAAGGGTTAAAAGAGGAGCAAATTGTGGTTCCGACCACTATCTACTCACAGCACAGATCATCCCCAAATTCCCTACAGGGAAAAAAGTGCATGATGAAGCAAGGGAATCAACAATGCAACTGAAGCAGGAAGAAAAATTTAAATTGTATTTATTTAATCAGGATAGTATCAAAAACCTATATCAAGAAAGACTGAGGATTAAAATTGAGAATTTGGATTACAAGGAAGACATAGAAGAAGAATATAATCAATTAAAGGAAATAATACATTCGGCAGCAAAAGAAGCATTAGGCACAATAAATAAAAAACAAAATACACAAGATTGGTGGAATGATGATATTGAAGAATTAACCAAAAAGAAGAAAAAATGCTACTTAGAATGGTTGGCAAATAAAACAACAGAGAATTGGATAGAATACAAGAGAACAAACGCCAAGGTTAAAAGGAAAGTGATAGAAGAAAAAAAACAAATTATGGAAAAGCAAATGCCAAGAAATAGAAAGTTATATAGGAGGATCACAATCATCGGAAGTATGGAGATTTCTAAAAACACTGAAAACCAACCAAGGATCCAGCAAGATAAATTTGTTAGTAAAATTTGACGCAGAAAAAACATTACAAAGCTTTACTGTCAGAAACTAGAAATGAGTTTATGGAAACAATAGAAAATCCAACTATAGAAATGAACGTCCTGGAATTTGATACAATAGATATAGAATTAGAAATTCAAACCCTAAAGAATAAAAAGGCACCAGGGCCGGGAAACATACCCAATGAGTTAATTAAATATGGCCCAAAAAATTTAATAGGTAGATTGAGGGACTTGTTTAATAAGTGCATTGCAATACAGAAGATTCCTGATGAATGGAAAATAAGCTACATTGTACCAATATACAAGAAGGGCGATAGAAGAGACGCAAAAAACTACAGAGGACTAAGTATAAATAACACATTATATAGAATATTTACGAAGTTATTAAAAACAAAGTTACAAAAAGATATTAAAGACAAATTAGGAGAAGATCAAAATGGATTCAGACCAGGAAGGTCATGTGTTGACAATATATTTGCAATACAACAGTTAATTGAAAAACGGACTGCAGTTGGAGAAGAAACCCATTTGACAATGATAGATTTAGAGAAAGCTTATGACTCAATTCCGAGGAACAAATTATGGGAAGTATTGGAGAAATACAATATTGATAGAAACCTAATAGAAATTATTAAACAAATCTATAAAGATAACTCCGCTTATGTTAAAATTGGAAATATAATGTCTAATCCTATAAAAACCACAAAGGGATTGAAACAAGGGTGCAGTCTATCACCAATTTTATTTAATATTTATGTAGAATTTATATTAATGAAATGGAAACAAAGCTGCAAAGGTATGGGGATCCCAATAGGCAACAGATTTTTGCTGACATTACAATTTGCCGATGATCAACTGGTTTTAGCGCAAGACAAATTTGATATGGAATTCATGATAAAAAGGTTGAAAAACACATATGAATCATGGGGTCTCACAGTAAATTTACAAAAAACAGAATATCTGGCAATAAATAGCAATGAACGAGAAAATTTAATATTGGAAGAAGGAATCCAAATAAAGCAAGTGAAACAAACTAAATATTTGGGAATAATTATGGATAACATTGAAGGTATAGGCAAAGAGAACATAAAACATAGAATTGAATTGAGTAGCAAAATAATATCATCGTTAAATTCCATATGGTGGGATAAGCATATTTGGAAAGACACAAAAAATATATTGGTAAAACATTGGTGAAATCTGTTGCAATGTACGGAAGTGAGGTATGGACAATCAATAAGTACTACAAGAATAGACTAATAGCTCTAGAAATGGATTATTTACGAAGAAGTGCCAGAAAGTCTAGATTAGAACATGTCACAAATAAGGAAATTAGAAACATAATGGAAGCAGAAGAAAGCATAGGCCTAATTGAAAGAATTGAGGAGAAGGAATTAAAGTGATTAGGGCATGTCTTAAGAATGGAAGATGAGCGTTGGCCGAAGCAACTATATGAATGGCTTCCGAACAGAAAGAAGAAAAGAGGGAGACCAAGGTTAACATGGAACGAAAACATGAAGACAATAATGCAAGCTAGAGGACTAAGCATCGAAGATGCCCAAGACCGTAGGCTTTGGAGGTTTGGCACGGGAAGATGGCAGCAGCTGTAAAAACCCGACAATAGATAGATAGATAGGTAGATAGATAGAAATTATCATTCGTGTTTTAAGTATGAAATAGGATTGTTATTTTATTCAAATATGGAAACATCTTCATAATTTATAAACTTTTTTTCACATACAAGAAAGGTCCACTTTAATCTCCATATTCGGGTAAAGTGGACCGCAGAGTCCATCTTAGCTTTCAGACTAGTTTTAAGTTTATTTATTCTATTAATTTATACAGACAGGCACAAATTAATGTGAAAATATTTATGACTGATCGTAATTAAAAGGCGTTGATATTTATTTAGTATTTTGAAAAATTATTGTTGATTATAACATTCACACGTCATTCATCTGCAGATAGCGATGGTCTTTGGGTTTAGTAAAATTACAAGGATATTAAATAGCATTAATTATATGCATGTTTATTACAGATAGCATCCTCATTGACCAAATATATGTATTCGTGTAAAGTGGACCCAAGTCCACTTTAACCGCATGTGGAGGATCTACATTAACCGAATTCATTTGTTATGTTTAATTATTTTGCGGTCCATCATCCCTATATATATATATATATATATATATATACATACACACACACACACACAGAGTGGTAACAGGACCTCACCGACAAAATGATAGGGATGATGGACCATGAAGAGAGGTTCATTTCCTGTGGAGGAACATATAGTCGCAAACACGTCGTTTATGAGTTATTTCAGATGAAGGTCTTAAGGATCGGAATTGAATACAAACAATTGTACACGAAACATTTCATTGGAAAAGACATGCTTTTGCAATAAGTGATCAAACAATAAGTGTTTTGACGATGTCAAAAATAATCCTGTCATGATTGGCCGTACTGTGGCCGGGCGTTGCTGCGACGATATCAAACATGCAATGTGGCACATAGTTGACAGTTTGAACACTTATTGTAAAAACATGCCTTTTTCAATAAAATGATACGTGTACAATATTGTTTGTATTCAATTCCAACCCTTCCGGGCGAACACCTTCATCTACGCATAACTTATAAACGACGTGTTTGCGACTATATGCTCCTTCACAAAAAATGAACCTCCCTTGATGGCCTATCATCCCTATTATTTTGTCGGTGATGTCCTGTTACATCCTGTGTGTGTATATATATATATATATATACTAGAAGTCCCGGCCACGTGTTGCTGTGGCTAAGATATACGTTAAAAATTTAAATTAAGTTGCTGTCTTTCAGCCAGATTACTTAAAACTAATACTTACACACGAAATTAATAATATTGAAAATAAAATAAACACTGAACACACTTAAATTATGAAATAATCAATATTTGTAATTCAATTGAAATTCGCGGTTGCAACAAAAAGCATAGCTATCTGGATCTCTCTTTGTTAAATAATAAACCAATTACCTTACCAAAATTACCTTACACCGCCATCTGTTAGAGTCGTATGGAACTCACAGATAATTACACCGCCATCTGTTAGAATCGTATGGAACTCACAGATAATTATATCTCTTTGTTTAATAATAAACAAATAATTTGCAATAAGAAATAATGCGACTATAAATTTAATTATAAACTACCCTAATTCTCAAGTTGGATCAAACTGCACACAATGTGCAAAAGTTTATTAAAATCGGTTCAGTAATTTAGGAATCCATCGCGGACAAACAACGTGACACGAAATGTATATATATTACCATGTCTAGTGCATATCAGTAATATGCTTTTTAATAATATGAAATTGATGTTGGTAATAAAATCCCAACACAGCAATTGCCTTACGACTGAGAAAAGACTGAAAAATAACTTAATCAGATTGATCAGTACCGGAGATTGAATCCGGAACCTCCCAAATTGAATTACTTAGTTGTATCAAATTTTTAATCACCCTGTATTATAATTTTACGATTGCTTAAAGCTAAATGTTGTTAACTTTGGCGTTTATCAGAATAAAGAAATATATGTCAGCGGGAAATATATACTTGTATTCTATTCTTTTCGTAAGTTCTTGAATTAATTTTTTAGGAAAATTCGTCATGCCACCCGGGGATTGGTTAATTTAAAAAGCCCATCTGTTACTCGCATTACTGTAGGTAGGTGAGCACAGGTCAGAAGATTGAAAAATCCTTACCTGAAAAGAGCAGGGGAATATCAATCATATGTTTGCTGTTTTGATAAGGATCAAAGACGAACCCTAAATATTTCTTGACTGTATTAGCATTTATAATGTTCCGAAACTTAGGGTTATAATACATTCAAGTTTTAGAATTGGTAAATATCTTACAATAAATTAATTTAATTAATCTTGTTTCAATACCTATTTGAACCGAAACTGTCACTGTTCTGTAGATAAGAACAGATATTACGTTCAACAAAGTGTAGACATTTTATTTCGTATGAGTACCAATATCAATAACAATAATTATATTACCAAGCGAATTGGCTTTACGCGATAGTGTTCGTGACTCATATTTGGAAGGTACTAATTTTAAATACCGATGTCAACAAACCAGAGTGATGTTTATTTCCAGTTTCCTTCAGTCGTCATGCTTCAGGGCTGAAATTTTATTTCCAGGGTTTGTTTAATCATTACAATTTCATAATGTTATTAAAAATTGAATCAGTGATCGTCCACAACAACACATAATTATACGTTATATATATATATATATATATATATATATATATATATATATATATATATATATGACATGATAAAAATAAATGCTTGAATGGGTTTTGAACCCGGACTTCTGGGTTGGTACCCCAGCGTGCTATCCATTACACAACCAGCCAAATCCAATTCAAACATTTATTTTTCTTATATATATATATATATACATATATATATTCTCCATTATTACTAGATGTCGCGAGAATTGTCTTCATTGCCACCTAGTAGCTGGTTATAACAAGTAATCAAATTAAAGAGAATATTTTTACTTTATAGCAGTGACGCTTTATCGATGTTATAATTAATTTTTTGACATTTAACAATGCAACCTTAATATGACACGAGAAGAAAAATAAATGCCTGAACGGGATTTGAACCCGGACCTCTGGGTTGGTACCCCAGCGTGCTATCCATTACACCATCAGTCAAATCCAATTCAAACATTTATCTTTCTTATATATATATATATATATATATATATATATATATATATTCTCCATTATTACTAGATGTCGCGAGAACTCTGTCTTCATTGCCAATATGTACGAGTAAACACACACAGACACCGGTCTACTGGATGCAGCCAACAAATTTTAGACGCAATGACATTAGATGAAGAAATTACACCAAATAATAATGAAGTGAAATATAATTTTTTTCCTCCTCCTTCTCTTCCTCTGAATATTCTTTAATCTTTAAAAATTAAAACATTTTGTCTGTTCATTCTTACCTCTTACAGTTGTTTTTGTCGAACATATGTTTCAAGGCTTCTTAGCACCATCGTCAGCGATTACAGGCTCTAGCTTCACAGAGAACCTCACTCCAGATAAACATAATTAACATTTGTAGACATGTGGCTACGAACTACCTAGTGAAAATGAGTTGTCGAGTACAAATCCTGCCTCTAGCTTCTCGAGAAATTTCTAAATATTAATTTTCATTATTTAGTGCCAATTTCCATACATTTTAATGGTCTATTTTAAGTAATTTAAAACATGTAGAATTACTGAATTTTAAGTGTCTGTTTTGCCTATTTTACCCAAAATAAATGCCTAAATTTCCGGGTTCTAGTAATTAGTGTTTGGTCTGTTTTGGTGTATTATGTTGTCAGTGAGAAGTGTTCAGTCTTGGATCAGAATCTCAGTTTTATATTCTCTAGAAGTGTTAAGTTTATAATAATAATAATAATAATAATAATAATAATAATAATAATAATAATAATAATAATTATTATTATTATTATTATTATTATTATTATTATTATTATTATTATAGTGATATTATATTATTTTTACGTATATAATTATAACATAATGTTAATAATAATAATTATTATTACTATTATTATTATTATTATTATTATTATTATTATTATTCTAACTTTATATTTCAAGAGAATATTGCATTTCTAGTGAGAGATGAACCCGGCGTTAGCATGATAAAACAAGAATGAACAGTTCTCAAATGAGATTCCTGCGATTTTTAAGTTGAGGACAATTAGAGACAAAATATTGTCGTGAAGATCTAAGGAATGATGGAAGATGGAAGAGCTTATAAGTGACATTTACAACTATCAGGTGAAATGAGAATAGCGTGTTATGAGAATGTCAGAAGACCAATTACTGTTAAAAGAGCCATGTTACCAACCATGGGGAAAGAGACACCTGGGGAGACCCTGAAACAGATAGAATGACCAATTTACACAATCGCAGAAAAGAAAATTTGCACACACTTCCAGAGGGCAGCAGAAGAAAAAAATTATATCATCTTTATTATATTATTGTTTTTTATTAAGTTATTAACACCATTATCATTATTGTCATCGTTATTATTATTGCCATTATTATTATTATTGTTATTATTATTATTATTATTATTATTATTATTATTATTGCTCTAACATATGTATTTTGCGTTCTTTTCCATTAAACAGTAAACAATAGCATTTAGTGTACTAACTTTCATATAAAAATAAAATAGCAAATAAAAGAATGGAAATATAATTTTTTTTTTTCCAAATTCCCCAGGTTTGTCTTTCGACATTCCTGGTTTCTCTCCTGGCATGGCGTACTTGTAACCCACTTCTGAGGTTGGGGAGCCTGGAAGGCGGGGTTACATTGCCCCGATGATATGATGGGTGATGATGATGGTGCGCCAGGAGAGTCCCTAATCCTAAGCTTAACCTAAGATGAATGTGAATGATGATGATTGCTATGGCCATATGATTTCGGGGACCGTTTGGGCCTTAAAGTTTTCTGACATTTGTCTTACAGGTGAGGAAAAACCCCGATAAAAACCTCACCCAGAAAAACTGTCCCGATCGGGGATCGAACCCGGGCCCGCTGCGTGACAAGGCAGCACGCTACCCCGAGACCACAGCGGTGGACGGAAATATAAATATGAAATTATTATTTAGTGGTCGTTAATATTCAGCATTAAGTACCTCTAACATTTTTAAGATGAGAGTGTAGAGGCGTGTATTAAATAGAAAAAAAATAATTGTAGGTTTTTTGACCATAATGACAATACTATAAGTTCACATCGAAACATGCATGTGATTTTGATAAAGATAATTTATCATAGTTTGTTCTATGGATGGAAAATATATTTGGATTCATTAGAAATTTGAAAAAATCTCTGTATCGTAAATTTTAATAGATAAGCAAATTACATGTTTTTACGTATTTAATTATTTCCTTCTCAGCCGTAATGTATATACAGGAAAAAATCCCATTATTTTAAAAAATGCTGGTTTTGATAAACAATTAATGAGTATTTCAATGGGTGATATTTAAATAATAGCTTATTTATGAGTTATGCAAGGTGGCCTCTCTAACTCATAAGTTTTACATATCAAGTCCATAGAGATAAACATATTACTGACAGTAACATTGTTTAATTATGCACTTTAATAATATGATCCTGTTATTATCTGTCAGACACATGTCTTCCATCAGGTTTATCTATACACATTACATTAGAAGCTACATTAACATCCTTGAATACTCTGACTAGTTGACAGACCAAGATAACTACTCCTTGATATATTTAATCCTACTTCCTTATATTATGTGAAGATTAAAAACAGGTAGGCCTTTTAGTATTTATATTACAGTTTTAAATTTAATCTATTCCACGGTATATTTCCCACTTTCTTATGTTGGTCAATCTATATAATAAGCTAATACTGAATTTAATAAGATTCAATAGGAATGCTGTTCATGACGACAGTGTTAAATGGTCAAATTTAGACACTATTGTCTGTCCAACCTAAGAAACACAATTTGACTTTAACTTCCGAATGTATTACTCCATGCCACACGTGTATAACTTCATGCGACCTCAGTCGGCTGTTTATTACAATATTATAATGATATTGTGAAAAGAAAAATTGTCTGATCCAGGAATGGAACCGTGGACCTCTAGTTCTCCAGACTAGTGTGCAGCCCACTACACCATTCTAGATCGGGCACAAACATTAACAATTTTTTTCCACATACACAAATCTATAATTCTCATTTCCTCTGCTGTCAGGTAGGTGACACCACCATCGCAAACGGCCGGCTTCGTTTAGAAGTATCTATATTTGAGAATTTTACACCACCACTTTTATAAGCAGTAAACGATGTTATTTAACATTTTCCAATACTGTTATTTAAACACAGTTCCAATAATGGATCATATTATAATATTATAATGATATTGTGAAAAGAAAAATTAATGTCTGAACCAGGAATCAAACCTACCTGACAGCGGACGAAACGAGAATTATAGATTGTATATGTGGAAAAAATTGTTAATGTTTGTGCTAGGTCTAGAATGGTGTAATGGGCTGCACACTAGTCTGGAGAACTAGAGGTCCACGGTTCCATTCCTGGTTCGGGCATTAATTTTTATTTTCATAATATCATTATAATATTATAATATGATCCATTATTGGATCTGTGTTAAAATAACAGTATTGGAAAATATTTCTTACAAGCCGATAAATTAATACACAACAATCGTTTCAATTTTTAACGTTTCAGGTTGTATTAACACAAACAGTGATGTGTCGAAAACGAATTAAATTAAATTGTTAATATTAAACAAATTAATTTAAATCACACATTCAAATTAAAATAATTGTACTTACAGTAATAAAATAAAAACCTATGCGCACTTCACAAAATCGTCCAGCACTCTTGAAACAGATTAGGACTTTTCCTCTTTTTGTTGGGCGTTTTGATATTACCAGTATGTTATAATTCCCTGCGAATAAGTACAACACTATTCTCTGACACCGCAGATAATTTAACTAAACAGTGTCAGGATAATACTCCATAAACTTGACATTTGACACCATCGTTTTTTCACCATTTCTTAACAATTTTCCTTTAGAGTACTTTTTATAATTTGTATCATCTAGTTAAGTTATTATAAACTATATGACAGCCGCCATATTTGTAACGGACATTCAACTTCCTCTCAAGAATCAATCCGATTGAGGGTCTTTCCACTTTTCAGCGGTTGCCCTTTTACCAGCCGGCTGCTGGCCCTTCACATCCACATGTGTCAATCACAGAGGTAGATGATCAACAGCCAGTGTAGGGGTGACATGTGGTTAGCATGTCGAGTCCCCCAGCCGTTATAGCTGGTTCCTCAACCTGGAGCCGCTACTTATTGTAGCTACCCAATTGCCTCACGATGCTGGGTGGGCACCGGTCCCATACTGGCCGAAATACCATGAGAAATTTTTTTCCCCCATGGAGACTCGAACCAGCGCAAGTCCCGTAGCTCTGCGCCAAGGCTTCCTACCTTAACCGCTCGGCTACGGCGCGGGAATCAATCAGTTTAAAAAAAATAGAATGTTTAGCTATTCTCCGATCTTCCAAGAAATATGTAGGTGTATAGTGTATTCTGATCAACTATAGTTAGCATAAATAGCTTTAAATGCGTAGTTATATTAATTACATGATCTATTTTTTTAGCTTCCTCTGTACTGTGCTTTGGCCATGAACGAATCGCAGTAACTGCATCAGTTGTGTTTCGTGGATTATCCACCCATTTATTTTCCTCGAGTGTGTTTCTTAGGCTGGACAGAGTATAGTACAGGAGCTACTAGAAACAAAATGTATTGTTATAGAATATTCTAAGTCGAGAGTACTGGATAGTGCTCATAATCAGAGATAGAAGACCCTAGTTGTCAACAGAGTCTGTGAAATTCCTTATTTTTAGGTGTAAGCTTCTCGGAATGCACTTCAAATACTCGATGAAAAATAATTTTCTATAAATAATAGATGGGTATTAGTAAATCTTGTAGTTAAATCAAATAGTGATGAATGAAATTTAACAACAACAAAAAATAATTTTCCCTGTCCGTTTCATAATCAGCCATTATACCTCCATTCGTGCTCCTGGATACGAACTCACCCCTCCGACTTCGAAACTCCGTCAAAGCTATAGCAGCTAGCCGGTGCAAGCCCACAATTCCCGTACAATCAAACTTTAAAACCATTTATATCGACCCACATTATACCCGTATTAAAATCCTGCTTCACATATCGCCTAATGTAAGGGGCAAATCAACAATTCCTTCTTTTGTTTACCCGCAGAAGTAGTTGAGACACTGACATATAGAGGTCAACATTGTTTGTCAACGATTAGTTATATAAGTGCTTTCATTAAATATTAATGAACTTGAAGAAAAATAATACTCAAATGGAGATCAATTGTAAAAACATGGAGACAAAAATATTAGCTTGTTTTCATGGTAAAATCCTTTTCTTTTTCTTATTCATTTAACTAGACTAACAGCCTTTTTGTAATCATACAGATGATGATTCATTTTAGATGACGTCAGTTCTTTTCATCTTTTTTCGGTCTGCCGACATATCTTTTGCCTCTTGCACAAAATTACGAACTTTTATAATAACCTTGTCCACCGCTGTGGTCTCGAGGTAGCGTGCTGTCTTGTCACGCAGCGGACCCGGGTTCGATCCCCGGTCGGGGCAGTTTTTCTGGGTGAGGTTTTTATCGGGGTTTTTCCTCACCTGTAACACAAATGTCAGGAAAACTTTAAGGCCCAAACGGTCCCCGAAATCATATGCCATCATCCTTATCATTATCATCCTTACCATTATCATTATCATCATCATCCTTCACCGGTGTGGAAAGCAACGGGAAGCTACCACACCTACACAATTCCCTAGTAAAGCTGCAAGCATAGCATGAAAATGCTATGATTGCAGTGAAGGACCTGCCTTCGGGCAGAATTACTATGGATGGATAATAACCTTGTATTTTTGTGTCTATCTGTATGAGTGTTCCATTATCTTTTCCAGTTTTATTTACATTTTTATTTCCGATCCTTAAGAATTGTCAATAGTATATACTATTACAGTAAAACTTGCTCAAAGCGGAATCACATGGGACCAATTTTTTCCACATTAGACAGAATTCCGCATTATAGAAACAACTAACATTTATTAATAATCTTAGATTATAGGGTGCCATATATCTCTTTTTTACGTACCTTGGATTAATTGTAGTTCCGCTGCCGTTGAAAAGTGAAGTATAGTATGTACGGGCGATTTCGACGGTAACGCGCAAAAAGAAACAGTCCCGTTTTGTCAGCGTTAAAATGTCTCTTAGGCGCGTATCATGAAATCAAAGTATGCAGTTTCGGTTTCCGCTCACTAACTACACTTTCGTCCACATCCTTTGATTCCCCGCAAATGTCATTCCACACTACATTGTATCATATTTTAAAACTGTCTAGCCAGACTGAAGATGCCTTGAAATCGTTATTCCCTGGGAATTTAACAACAGCTAGAGCTTGACTTTGGAGCATCGGTCCAGAAATTAGAAGATTTATCTTCAATCACTTTCACTTTTTCGTTTAATAACAATAATACATACGTTTTAGATCATCTTTATTCCGAAAATTCAGAACTTAAACTAATTTATGATTTTACAGTGCAATGGTTATTTGTAGGACAGGTATCTGTATTTTGTATAACGGGAATACACAGGGGCCGAAATAAAATTTCAGTTACAGGTAGAATCTCTACTTCACCCGACGGCAGAAATAATTCCTTATTGTTTTCTTGGCCTAACGGGAATTCAATGAAGTGGAAACTAATTTATCTCTCTGTCTTTCCGCTTTATATTTTTTCGTTCACGAAGAAATATCCTTCCGTTTCCGCGTTGGATAGATTCCGTTTTATGCAAAACAAATACACGTAAAATTACTATTATTTCGCCGGGACCAATACATTTGTTCACATTGGACAGATTTCCGCATTGTCCACGTTCCGGATTAAACACGTTTTATTGTATTTCGATTTTTCATTTATTTTTCCTATATTTGGTTCACTAATATCAGGAATATGCACACTTATTATATGGAGAATTCACCCTTTAAAATTAAAATTTAATATAATTGTCTTTTCACTTATATATTATAAGTTTTTATATGGAGAAGTAATATTTATTTTTATTATATGAGAGAGAATGATTACCAAACGACAACTTTTATTCTTTTGTTTTAGTGCCGTAGTAACACTAAGAAATTAGGACTGGAAGTAAACATCAATAAAACTAATTAGAGGCCTATTGTGAAATGAGATTCATGCGCAGAACAGCGGGTTACACCAGATGGGATCGGAAAAGGAACACCGATATCTTAAAAGAATTGAAGACTATGCCAATTTTGGAATATATTAAACAGTACCAACTAAATTGGAAACACCATCTTGAAAGAATGAGTTCAAATCGGATCCCCAAAGCTGTTTATAATTATATACCAAGAGGACGAAGATCACTGGGCAGTCCTATGAAACGCTGGAGGGAAAAGTTTCTATAGGATCGTAACAGGCCTTGGCCTAATACTTGGAAGGAGGAAGAAGAAGGAGGTTACAGACAGAAATACATTATATGATTGAAATGGACAGTTATTGACAAATGAGGGAATTCATAGTACTCGTCTGAAGAAGGTACGAAGTACTGAAACAGCTGTAACAATTTGTATTAAAATAAATATGAAAATCGTATGTTATCCAAAAATGAGCGAAATTTGACAATTAGAAGTGGTGATTTACCTGAAATCCGAAATTGAAAGCTGACTATCAATCGTCATGTTTTGGTTCGTGTCAGAGTATTCCATACAATTTAATTAACCTTTAATATTTCATTTATTTAGGCGTAGCAACGCACGCCGGGTATTAGCTAGTAATATATACTAGTGGTCGCCCAGCGGTCAAAATTCGACCACAATTCATTAGTTTTAAGTTTGTCACAAATATGTCATTATGCATGAATTTTCTATTTATTTTAAAAAATACGAATTATAGTAAATATGTGGTATAGCTTGGCTAAGCCATATTTAAAAACAATAACGCTTCATTTGACATTTGTACATTATTTATACTATTTAAATCTGTGTTTGGCGTATTATTATGTTTTCGGGAATATATACCCCTTCTTCTGTCTCTCTCATTCCAACCCGTCAATGTTCTACGTCGAGGCATAATGGGAGTAGGTGCGAATATGTAAATATAAAGAAAAATATGTAATAAAATTACTGAAACAAAGATTAGACAGGGTTTAATTTAAATTAAAATAATAAAATTACTCAATTTTTTAAATCACTAATAATAAACCACTGATAATAAATACGCGAGAGTAAGACAATTCACATTGCTACTGCAAAATGTTCTTTTTACAACAATGCACTTTCATTATGAACGTAAACAAATGAATGAGTAATACACATAAATTCCTTAGAGACAATTAATTTTATTTTGTTCAATTTAATTTATTCTTCTTCTTCCTTCCTAGTATTAGGCCAAGGCCTGTTACGATCCTATAGAAAATTTTCCCTTAAGGGGAAATTCTCGTATAAGATTTGAAAGCATAATAATAGTCCCTTCGATTGGTTGCTGGCCAAAGGAAGGCAAGACCAGTGGTGGGGCTGCCATCTTATAGCCTCTGATCAGGCCCTAATAGCGTCGGGGTCGAAAAAACAAGAGTTAACCAAGAGAGGTTAGATAGTAAAGTTAAAAGAGTGCAAATCACAGGTAAGTGGAAGAAATGTTTTGCACAGCTTAGGCACCTTGTGGTCGCCATCCACATATCCCCTAGATGAGGACCCCTGAGGGGTTTAATTTATTTGTAACACATATTATACATACATTTTATTTTTCTGCACTCCTTCTCTATATGAACTTTAATTATGCCAAATATCACACTTCTCCGTGCGCGCAATCTGCTTAAAAAGGAGTACAAAGTTCTTTCTTCGCGTATTAATATTTAGATAAAGCTGCAACTATTAAAATAGAAATAATAAATATATTTGAGAAGGTTAAAGAAGATTGAACACAGATTATAGAATATTTAGTACCTCTTATTTTTTCCTCTATTTCAATTGTGTCAATAACGAACTAGAAATACTTAGCTTTGCTAAGAATCACTTGCCTGTTGTCTTCCAATTTAACGTGTGCAGTATATTCATGAGGTCGTGATGTATCGTAAGGTCAGTGAGATGTTATAGTTCAAACACACGAATGCAATCTAATCTCCGGGGCATTGTTGTATCTATGAGTTACGAGCACCATGTGCTAACGGTATTAAACTAATCGCTCGGGATTATCACGACGTAGTCAGTTAAAACATTTACAATAAAACTGACATTTCAACAATTTTTAAGATGATTGAAATTATGGTTCTGATCAGTGCTGTGACTATAATCTCAATATTACGGTCTCGATTCGAAGTTGAAGCATACGGCTTTGAGCAAAATGTGTCGGCTCTTTAAGGTACAGGTTTGAATTGCGACCCGAAAGATCCTTGTTCTTGAAGAGAGTAGTTTAATTAAATACAACATACTTACCACTATTTAGTGTCTTTCGTTCTTCATGAAAACTCGGTTTGTAATAATTTTAAAAAGTTTTTTATTCAGTTAAGTGAGCACCCCTACCACTTATGTTTCTAATTATATCTGATATAATAATCCTATCTGTTTCATATAAAATATGGTAGGATCCGGCTATGAAAACTGAAATTAAAATTAAGTGATTGCGTCCTGTTCACCTAATTATTACCTGTACTATATCTACTCCAAGTTAGTGATAACTCTTCGAATCTACAGTTTCGTAAATGTTATATATTCATTTTTAAATAATCGGGAAGTCTTGGCTTGCGGTTAGATAAGAGGAGAGGGAACTAAGGATAATCCGCAACGTGGGAGCAACGACCACACTGGAAGCTGCAAACACGGAAGACCACAACGGCAGACACGGCGGAGATAGAAATATCGAAACGGCGAAAATGGCGGAAGTGGCAACCCAATCTCTGGGAATGAAATAAGAGACCCAGCTCGGGGAAACAAGAGTGAAGTCCTCAACGGCAGAAGGCGGAAGAGGCAACCCTCCTTGGGGGTATAAAACACAAGGAAGCAAGTCCAAAGGCTTTAAGGAGGCAGCCCCTCCAAAGGACTAACCCTACAGTACGTTAGTGGCGTACTCAGTGGACACTTCAAAATACTTACAAGCTCCAAAGATATAGCCACCAAGGAAAAGATGGAAAGAGCAGCAATTTGGAGCCGGAACAGGATAGTAAATAAGCCTAAACCGTGAAGAAGAAGATTTTTAAATCTACAAATTTGTGACTCCTTTAATGCTAGAAAATTGTTACCATCACATCGTAATTTGACCAAATTTATAAAAGATGTTTGAATTCCAATGCAATGTGATGGTAATCTACTGCTCATAGACTATGTCAAATTATATATTAGCCTGATTTTGTATTGGAGTTTATAGAGCTTCTTCTTCTTCTTCTTCTTCTTTAATGACTGCAGTCCTATAAAATTATAGTAGTTACTTAGTATTTGATTTAACGACGCTTTTAACAGCCAAGTCACAATTCAAATCTGGGCGAGAAAGTACTGACAAATGTTGCGTACTGACCTCTTTTTTCAGGATTTTAGTTAGTTTACGTGGAATAAAACAAGAAACTGGAACTATGGCTTTTAGTTCCCTTACGAAGGAACCCACAGTTAGGATTTTTACTCTCGTAAAAATTCATCTACCCCTTTCGAGTTTGTAACCACGCACCAGATGCTAGCAAGGTAACCACTGGTTCAACAAGATTATCTTCTATTTATGTCTATTTAATTTAATTTATTTATTTATTTAACGCGATGGAGCTAAGACCATAAGGTCTTCTCTTCCACTTTACCAGGGTTATACATACAATAAGAATTATGAATAATGGTACATAATAGATATAGACTACACAATATAAAGTTGACAGAGAAAGGACAGAAAAAATAATAATAACAATAAAAATAATGATCTATAATTAGATTAAATAAATGGCATGGTAAAGAAAGTTTAAAATATAAAGGGATAATAAAAGTATACATGGAACATGTATTATATTGTTAAAGAAGTATGAAGTTAGGTACTGTTTTTAGAACATTTTCTATTTAAGCTTCAAAAACATGTGTATAGAACTGAAATTTCCCAGATACATTTAAAAAATAAAAATTATCATCAGTTGTAAAATGATGAAGATTGTTTATATTTTTATGTTATGAATACTGAAGTAATAAGTGACGTAAATTTTCCATTGGTGGAACTTACAAATCGTTTATCACTAATTAATCCAGGGTCACTTTCAGTTTTATCAGTTCGGTTAAGTACACAGGATAATTGAATAATATGAGTTTTACGTGGAATGTTTACTAGACTTCGCAAATCCCAACATGGAAAACCACAGTTTTATTTTTGATTCTCTTTCTCCTAGAGAAGTTGTCTTCAAAGGATATGGATTTTTTTCTACCTCGACAATCATGTCTTTTGCTACAGAGATAAGCCATAGAAGCTACCAAAATTATTTTTTTAGAACTTTGGCAAATTATAAAGTGATAGACAAAATATAATTTAGAAGAATTAGATATAATAAACCTGAATAAAAAAAGTTGAATATAGAACAACACTGGTAAAAAAAGAGAGAATCGAATAAAACAGGCACAATTATTATACAAATCAAAAGACAGAAAATTAAAGGAAGACCACTGATAAAGATGGATTTATCATAATATATAGTTCATTTGGGTACGGAACAGACAGAATGCCTAACCCCGGAAGTTTAAGAAGACAAATTTTTCATTATTTGGATTACATTTTAGAAAACTGTTCCAGAATATTGATGACGAATTTACTTAATGTGTGTTCAAACGTGTGGTTTTGAGGAACTGTGTTACTAACTCGCTGGCACTATCGAACCCGCAGGTTCATGGCCACGCGGACATAAGCTTTCCACACATCGCTATCCTGCGCTAATGTTTTCCAATCATCCCCTGAATAATCTACTTCTTTCAAATCATGGTTTATATTATTGTCCCACTTCATTCTTGGCCTAGCAACTAGGCGTTTTCCCTCTTTTCCTACTAGCTTTCATGCCCTTCTTTCATTCCCCATTCGTGCCACATGTCCTGGACATCGCAGTCTATGAGACTTAACTGTTCTTATTATATCTGGCTTCCAGATCACTAGGGCTAGGATTTTTATATAATAAAAGATAAGATTGCAATGCAGATAGAGTATATTATTCAACTGTTTGTGTGTGAAACCAAGACAAATGACAATCAGAAGTCTAACTTCTTATTATTCTATTCAACTGTTTGGTGTGTGGGAAACAAAAATCAAAAGACAGTCATAAGTCTAACTTCTCATTATACTGTTACTGTTTGTGTGAAACAAAAAAAAAAAACAAAAGACAGTCATAAGTCTAACTTCTCATCATACTATGTTTCAATCTTAACTTTTAATACATAAAAATCCTAGCCCTACAGATACCTTATATGAATTCAATTACAATTTGATTAGTGGTTCTAACTATAATTGTGCCAAAACCAATCAGTTGTTAGAATATTGATGTGAAACAAGTAATTTGTTACTATTATATTGTTGCGATTCACTTCATTTCAAGGATAAAAATAAACTATAAATAAAACTCAGATAAGCTAACACAATGATATAGTACAGTAATGGTGATTTCATTGCATGTAGGTTTAAGGTAAATGTTAACGACTCGCCTACCAACATTAACATATAATTTTAGTAGATCTTCATGTGGTCAAGTAATGATCTCTGCCTAAGGAGCTGCAGAACCTTTATTAGAGTCCCTCCCTTCTCAAGTAAGTTCTGTCAATAAACTATCACGTGGGATTTGAGCATGGAAATCGCTGAAACGCCGAGTAATAATAATAATAATAATAATAATAATAATAATAATAATAATAATAATTGTTGTTGTAAGCCCATGTTTTCCCTTTACAGAGATTTAGGCGCTCTCCCCCTACAGGGAAGAATTTGAACCATACTAATTTAGTTACACTTGTTTCCGTATAGATGTCATTTGGAGTGGTCCGTGGTCAGCGTTCCGCCTCATACTGACATCTAGGAAACCAAGGTAGTACTAGGACGGGAAAATTCGGTTAATTTTGCTTAGAGGCATTTTCATTCAGGCTTAAGGATTTTTTACGAGCCTGAAAATCTTCAGACTCGGGACCCACGGCTTAAAGTCCCTCCCGGAGGACTTGCTTGAGGATAATGAACGCAAATATTTCCAACAAAGATGCTATTATTTTACTAATATTTATTATTTTGGAAACACAATCGAACAAAATAAAAGTATAACGCAGGTTTTTGAAGTGTTTTACGGAATCTTCGAAATTTAAAACCTCGCTATCGCCCGCTTTTTAAACATTTTCCTCGCTTCTATCGCTTTCCAATCTCCTATCGTAATATACTATTAATACATTTAATCGGGAAACTTTTAGTTTCCCTGCGAAATACTTATTACATCCTTTCTCGATACTGATTTTTATTTAACATTTATATCCGTTCGACCCGCGTGTGGAGTGTCTTAACCACGCTAATATAGTTACGCTTCTTTCCCTACGGATATCAGCTAGTGACTTCTAATCAGCATATCTCCTCGTAGAGTCATCGAGTTGGCAACAAAGTATTATTTAGATGGTGAATTCCGATTAAATTTTCTCAGAGGCACTAATTTTTGCTTCAGGTTCTTTTACTAGTCCGAAAATCTTCAGACTGAAGACCCTCCTGGAGAACCTGTCTCTTGGATTTATCGTCCTAAAAACCCATAGTCTCCAGTCATATTTGAACTTGCATATGACCAAGGGCAAGGAACGTAACCTCTAAAAACCACTGAGTCGACTTTGTCCATAATAATGCTATTCATTTCGTTCCATTTCACTTGGCTCTGTTATCGTACGGCATCCTTTGGATATTACAGTCTTCCAATAATATGTGCTTCACTTATCTCACAGTCCACCGCTGTGGTCTCGAGGGTAGCGTGCTGCCTTGTCTCGCAGCGGGAACGGGTTCGATCCCCGATCGGGGCAGTTTTTCTGGGTGAGGTTTTTATCGGGGTTTTTCCTCACCTGTAAGACAAATGTCAGGAAAACTTTAAGGCCCAAACGGTCCCCGAAATCATATGGCCATCACCATCATCAACATCCTTATCATCATCAACATCGTCATCCTTCACGGTGTGGAAGCAACGGGAAGCTACCACACGTACAATTCCCTAGTAAAGCTGCAAGCATAGCATGAAAATGCTATGATTGCAGTGAAGGACCTTCCTTCGGGCAGAATTACTATGGATGGATCTTATCTCATAATTCTGACTGCCATTACGCCTTACATGATTATTATTATTATTATTATTATTATTATTATTATTATTATTATTATTATTATTAACATTATCATCATCCTCATTTTGACGATTTTATTTTCCAATTTTACAATTATTGTGATTTTTGTATTTTAATGTAAGATTATTTATTCTGACACTGTGAGAAAGACAAAACTTATACGGTTTTAAGTTCAATAAGATTGATTAATAAATACTAATACTGCATGAAAATTTACTTATTTAAATAATTTATTTTAAGAATTCAAATTTTGTAACTGGCGAGCAATGTTATACTTTAAATGTTTTCTCCTTCTTTATTACATGTCTTTATCTTTTCTTAATGATGGTTATATTAAGAGGTACCTCAAGGCAACGTCCTCGCTCCTCTTCTCTTCTCAATTTAGTAGTAGTAGTAGTAGGACTTTATTAGACAAAAAGTAAGATATTTACAATATTATTTACAAATATGGGTCGCACGGGCAGTAAGCCGTACGTGCTGTTGACAGTCCGTTACAATAAAGTAATAATTGGTACTAGTGTAAAGAAAAATAAACAAAAACAGCAATAACATTACAATTACATAAAGAAAACACAATAAAGATATTACCATTAAATAATAACACAATAGCATTATACACTAAAAACATTAACATTACAATTACATAAAGAAAACACAATAATATTACAATTAAGTAATAACACAATAGCAATAACATTACAATTACATAAAGAAAACACAATATTACAATTAAGTAATAACAAAATAGCATTATACACTAAAAAAAACATTAACATTACAATTACATAAAGAAAACATTAATATTCCAATTAAATAATAACACAACAGCATTATACACTAATTAATTTATATATAATTGTTAATAATTAATGGTACTGCATTTTGATAACATATATTTATTCATGAATGAGTGTTGTCCTTATTTTTCGCGTTTTGTCCAGAAATTTACCGAGGTTTATCCAATTTTCTGGATTTACCAATAACTCGTAGCATGCCAATCTTTCCCGATTTGAATTTAGAAATCTTTCCGGTAATAACTGACGTCTCCAATATTCTAAATCATTACATTTTCCTAATATATGTATCTCATCTTCAAAGTTCCCGCACATTGGACATATTCGCATATCGTGATCGTCGCTTATTTTTAGAAATTTCCATGCCCCTAGCCTAAACCAAGCAAGCCCTGATCTCTCCTTAATCCTAGGTTGAGTATATACGATTCTTTTCCCCAGACGTGTTTTAGGTCTCTTTGTAAACACAGTGAGCGTTTTCCTGTACATTCGGCGAAGGTATCTTGTTGGTTTACATCTAAGTACCTCCTCCTTATTTTTCTCCACACGTTGTTGCGATTTTCAGTCCCTTTTTCCCATATCCAGCCCATCCCAATCTTTTGGAGTTCTCTCCTAACCTCGTCTGCCCAAAATTTAACATCTATGTTTTTAATTTGGTGGTCGTAGCAAATTGCTCTAAGCATTGTTTGTTCACCTTGGATTACTCGCAACCAGTATTTGAGTACACGAATTTTACAGTTAATATCGTCCTGGAATGACCCGAATTCATATAAAATTCCACAGTTAGAAACGGCCTTACTAAGTCCTGTAATATACTTTAGAAAATGCGTATATACCTTATTTAGTATTTCCGTTCTTTGGAAACCCCAAATCTCACTACTATAGTGCATGACTGGCCTGACCATAGCTCCATACATTTTTTCTAATGTGCTGACTGGAATATCAGGCACTCGATCCAGAATACCGAGTACACTGTTAAGTTGTCCCCTCCCTTTAAATAATGCTATATCAATGTGTTTTTTCCACTTTCCGTTCATTTTCAACGTCGTACCAAGATATTCGAAATGTTTCACGTTTTGAAGAACTTGATCTCTGTATTTCCATTCCTCTGTTCTACCATAAACCGTCCCATTTTTAAATGTCATTGTTTTGTCTTACTAGCATTTACAGTCAATCCCCAATTCCTACAGTATATTTCCAGTAGGTCAAGACCTCTTTGCAATCCCTTGATTGTCTTGGAACAGATAATTAAATCATCTGCATACAACAGGACTGGGATTCTAACATTTCCTATCTCCGGAGCCTCAATTTCTCCTTCTAGCATTACGTCTACAATATCATCAACGAATAGATTAAATAGCATTGGTGATAAAATGCAACCTTGTCTCACTCCCCGATTGGCTTCGCTGCTCTCTGTAATGTGCCCTTGGTCTACTTTTATACAAAATTTAACATATTTATAAATTGACATTAAAGCATGTATCATTTTACGAGACAATCCTTTCCGATTTAATTTTTCCCAAAGTGCGCTTCGGTCCACAGTATCAAACGCCATCTTAAAATCAATGAATGCAACAAAATAATTTACCCCCCTTCATTTTCAGATTGTCATCAATTAATGTTCTCAGAACAAATAGGTTGTCCACCGTGGAGTACCCTTCTCTAAAACCTGCCTGATATTTGAGAGCCTATTGTTCTCTTTAGCCCATTGTCTGATTCGTTCGTAAAGTACTTTACAATATATTTTTCCGAACACTGACAAGAGACAAATTCCCCTATAACTTTCTGGTATCTGTGCCCCACCTTTCCCTTTGTATAGCGGTTGGATGACACCTGTCGCCCAGGCTTCCGGATAATCTCCTCCATTAAAAAGTTTGTTGAACGCAGTTTTCAAAACGTCTAATAATTTATTGGATGATATCATATTTTTCAAGAATTCCCCTGGTATTCCATCAATTCCAGGTGCTTTACCATTCTTTAAACATTTAATGGAAGAAACCACTTCATTTTTCGAAATATCCTGATCCAGTAATTGAATATGAATTGGGTCAGGGATCTCAACTATATTTCCTTGATTATATCTTAACCTCTCATTTCCCAGCACCCTATCAAAGTAACTTCTCCATTCCCCGGGCGTTATTCTTGTCCGATTTATGGACTTTACTTTGAGTTCCCTTATCGCTTTCCATATGTCCGCAATGTTCCCACTTTCAGTCGCGACTCTCATTTCTTCGGATTTCTTATTTTGCCATGCTAGTTTTGTTTCTGCCAATAAGTCTTTATTTATCCTTTCTCTCTTGCGCATAATTTTTTCTGCTTTCATCTGTGCTTTCTTTTCTAAACTTTAAAAGACTACTTTCGACAAATTTCTTCTTCTTTCTACATGCATTATTGTACCACCCTTTGTCCTTCTGGTTCATTGCGTATTTAACCTTGAATTTTTCCCCTGCTTTTGAAAACATTCTGTCAAAGTTTTAACAATTTCCTCCCCGCTAAGATCATTTAATTGCAGATCCTGTATTAGCGTTTCCAAACTCCTGTTAAATTCTTCTCTCAGATCCTCGATCCACCTGAAACGGATAATTGGCCGCAATATTGTTGCCACCTCATCATTAACTGTCTCACTATACCTTTCATATTTAAAATAAGTTTGTTTGGGAAGTGGTGTGATTCGATTCTGGAAACTATACAGAAATTACCTAGGACTGGAATCATGTCTTGTGGTGCATATTGAATAATCGATTACGCTACTTCCATTTTTATTAATAAATGTCAGTTCTCCATTTTATCTTCCCCATATTTACCATTCAGAATTTCAAGTTCAAATGCATCGCAAAAAGCTAACAATTGGTTTCCTTCTGAATTTAAATCTTATCTTTGCTTCTCCTACCCTCACCTCGTGTTTCATTATCATCCGATTTTATAGTGATATTTTCCTCCCCAATCCTACAGTTAAAGTCCCCTAAAATTATTATTCCCGCTTCCGGAAACCTATCTTTTATTTCTGCCAACGAGTCAGACAATTCAACGAAAAAATTTGGATTGGCATACCTGGAATTTAGTGGTTGGCGATAAATAGACAACAGACACATTTCTGCTCTTTCTGTATGGTAATATATACAAATTGTCTCTTTTAAAGTAATATTTACCTTTTTAATATATGGGTCTAAGTTAGCTTTATATAAAATGGCAACACCGCCTGGATATCTACCTCTCTTTCCTCTCTTTTGATTACCCTTAAAATAACCTTTCATATTACATAGATTTACGCATTCATTAGCTTTTAACCATGTTTCTCCTAGAGCTAATATATCAAAAGTCTCAATAAACTCTACACATCTGTCCATTGAAAGTTTTTGCTTTAACCCTTCGATATTCCATGAACCGACTGTCAACAAACCCTATTGTTGTGTTCCCTTGTCATTAGTCTTACCTGTATTTTTCGAACTTCTCCCTCTCAATAGTTCCTTTTCTGCGGGTAGATTCTGAAGTCTTAGTGATTTTCTTGTTGGAGTTTTTGTGTCCGCCGGTCGTTCACCTCTTAGGGGTGGGGTATGCTGTTTGCGTTCGGCCGTTTTTTGCTGTATGTTTATTGGATTTCTGGGAGTTATTAAGGTAGTGGTCCCTCTCTCTTTCTCTCGTGTAGAATTTTCTACCTCCTCTGCTGTAAGGAGACCACCTGCTGTTGAAGCGTCCCCTGTATGTTTTGGGGACTCGCTGTCAATGACCTCTTCAAATTCATTTTCAGAGTTGTCCATATTTTGTAGTTTTTCCCTGCTCCAGATTCGTCCATTTATAATCAATTTATTAAATTGGATGATTGCATGGCAGCCCTGCCTCCTCGCCTCGAACATGTGTCGCTTAAGAAAGTCTCTTTCGCGGCGCACCTTCTCACTAAAGTCTTCGGCAATATTGATACCGGTCCCTTTAAGATATTTACTGTCTCTAAGGATCCAACATTTTATTTTGTAGTGTGATAATTTGCATACAATCGGTCTCTTTCCACTATTCCAACGACCTACTCTGTGCGCTCTTTCAATATCACTGTTCACCAAATCAATTCCGATTTGCGCCACTACTCTTTTAACTATATGTTCAGTTTCTTCCCAGCTTTCTCTGTCTTCTTCATGCACACCATATATCACAATATTATTACGGCGACTCTGGTTTTCGAGATAGTCTAATTTAGATTCCAGCCATTTCAATCTGTCCTCCATCCGATGCATGTTCGTCTCAATATCACGAATTTTTTCACCCACGTTGCACTTTTCAAACCCCTCTTTCACTTCAGTTGACAATGTTTCAATCAGCTTTCTAACTTCTTCCATAATGCTTTGTCCCCTGCACACTTCAACCACTCTAACAAAAACAACGTCCGCTCTTTCGACGGCTAGCAAACAAAAGTCCTTCTCAATTTATATTAATGATGTGACCAAGAAACTACAACACCGCAAGCATCATATTTACGCCGACGACTTACAGATATACACACACACTTTAGGCCTGACGAAATTAGGGAATATATTGACAAAGTAAACACTGACCGCAGACATATATCTTTATGGTCCAGACACTATGGGCTAAAATTAAATGTAAACTAAACGCAAGCAATAATTATCGGACATCCAAGACTATTACACTCCATAAACAATGGCAATATGCCGGCTGTCATATTAAATAACGAACAAATTCCTTATACCGACGTCGTTAAAAACTTGGGACTTTTCTTAGATTCAAATTTAAATTGGCATGTCCAAGTAAACCAAACATCTAAAAAGATCTTCTCCATAATGCATTCCCTAAAGCGTCTCAAAAATGTTCTTCCTACAGCTCTTAAACGATTTTTAATTCGAACCTTAGTGATGCCGCATTTTGACTATTGTGACGTTCTAATAACTGACATAAGTGACGGATTGTCGAATAAACTGCAGCGTATCCATAATATGTGTATCAGATTCATATCTAATGTTCCAAAAATACGATCACATTTCTCCATTTTTTTCCACGAATTGTCTTGGCTACATCTAAAAGAGAAGAAAATCGCATTGCCTAATTCTCGTATTTAAGATCCTATATACCTTGATTCCCAATTATTTATCATCTCGTTTCCAGTATCTATCCTCAAACCATAACTAAACACAAGATCACAACATAGTCTCTTGCTTAATATACCGCAACATAGGACATCACATCACTCCATGTCATATGCTATCTTCACTTCTCGCAACTGTAATTCCCTACCACAAGAAATAAGGGGCTGCCGGACATTGGCAACTTTTAAAAGAAATCTAAATTTATATTTGCTCTAACCTCGACTTCATCATTACCACCCAGTGTAAGATATATACTATATATATATATATATATATAATATATTAATTGGCGTTTCTCCTATAATTTATCAATTCATACAATTATAATAATAATAATAATAATTATTATATTATCATCATATATTATCATTATTATTATTATTATCATATTATTGTTATTTATATCGTATAAAATGTTGTTTGTACATGAAATTTACATTGCTATATTTAATGTATCTTTAACTGTTTATAATTAGTATAGTGTATATCTATATTTGTCAAATATTTATTTGTATTTGTGCTGGTTGAGTGGAAGAGAAGGCCTTATGGCCTTAACTATGCCAGCATAAATAAAACATTATTATTATTATTATTATTATTATTATTATTATTAATTGTGTTTTTATTATAATAGCTCTAGTGGCTAGTCAGTCTCCTATCCGAGAAACAATCATGCCACCGTGAACATGGAAAGACATCTGTTGACGTTAACATGCTTATTGGTATGTAATAAAACAACTAGATTCAATACTAAAACATACAGTCAATATGCCCAATTCACCAATTAGTCTTTTAAAATGGTCAATACGTTTCCACAGCCAATCTGTCATTCTCAAGACCAGATACTGACTAAATACAAAATTGGTAATAAATAAACAAATTCAGTTGAAAACAAAAACTACGTCACATGACGTAATCAATCACAAGTAAACAGTATAACACAATAAAACTAATCCTCATTTCTTTCAATTAAAGAAAAGAGGGCGCTGTACGGAATAGGGGTTTGTCTTTATTCATGATTTTATCCTTAGTTTTATAAATTTTCAAACTTACAAGCATGCCAAGGAATTTGAAATTAATGACCCAACGAATCAGCCTAAGGTTACTTTTATTGATAGCAAGACCGTAATCAGAAATATGCTGGGCAACTCCAGATTTTTCAATTCTATTAAGTCTAAAATGGGCAATATGTTCGTTAAATCTAGACAAAATAGAGACCACGCTGTGGTCTCGAGGTAGCGTGAGGTTTTTTTCGGGGTTTTTCCTCACCTGTAAGAAAAATGTCAGGAAGCTTAGGGCTCAATGGTCCTCGAAAATCATCTGGCCATCATCATCATCCTTATCATTGTCATCATCTTCCTTATCATTATCATCACCATCCTTCACCGGTGTGGAAAGCAACGGAAATCTACCACCCTATAATTCCCTAGTAAAGCTGTAAAGCATAGCATGAAAATGCTATGATTGCAGTGAAAGACCTGCCCTCGGGCAGAATTACTATGGATGGATGGATTACCAATTTTGTCTTCAGTCATTATCTGGTCTTGAGGATGACAGCTTGGCTGTGGAAACGTGTTGACCATTTTAAAACATTAATTGATGAATTGGGCATATTGACTGTATGTTTTAATATTTTATCACCAAGAAGATCACTTGTGTATTAACTAGATTCAATACGATAATATTTCTCATGTCCGAAATTTAAATAGTAATAATAATAGTAATAATAATAATAATAATAGTAATAGTAATAATAATAATAATAGTAATAATAATAATATAATAATAGTAATAATAATAGTAATAATAATAATAATCGTCCTAATAATAATGTCTACAACATTTTTACGTTCACTTGTAGGAAAAACATTTAATTTCTTCATAATATTATTCTTAATTTAAATAAATTTGATCGCACGTATACTTTTGTGTACTGCACCATACAGTTTGACAGGTGAGATAATCTTATTCGAAAAGTGTAACAAGTTGTAATTTTTGTGGGATTCATGAAATTCTAAGCTTATGAAATAGCATGGAAAGTTATATTTTAACAAATTGACCTACACAAAATATAGAAGATGTTTGTATATATAACTTATAATAGTTTACACAATTTATTATTTCACAAACATTAACACCTTCCCTCTTAGCTGCAGCGAATTTTAAAATAATTGAAACTAATGTTTCGAATTTGCTGCATTTCCAGGACCACGACGAGGACGTGAGGGATAGGATAACCCTGTTGTCTCTTCATTCATTTCAATTTTTACATTAGATCTTGGAAACGAATGTATCCCAGTACACAATGAAGAAGAAACGACAGGTATTTGTCCCTTACTTTTTATGTAAAGTACATAATTTTACATAAAAAAGTTTCACCAAGAGCAAGTAATATATATTTTAAAGTCTCGTTTGTATTTTACAAATGCATTATTATCCAAACAGATTGAGAAAATCAACAATAACGGTTGTGGATCCGACCGACATATGACCACATATCATCCACATATATATATATATATAATATATACTGTCTGTATGAGCGTCAACCTTGCGATTAACAGGCCAGCAGCCGGCTGACAGACCAAAGCCTTCTAGGCCATTCGCGCCATGGATTTTTTAATTATTTTCCAATCCAAAAATTAAATGAAAAAAAGAAAAGCTAAATGAATTCCCGTTACTTGCTACTTGGTCCTATTTGACATTAAGTTTTTACAAAATTATAAATTCATAATATTTCTTACAGTATTACACAATCAGGAGTACACTGCCTCAAAACACATTAATTCCCTTTTTACCAGGTTTTGTACAATTAATTCCCTATTTTACCAGGTTTTTTACAAAGTTTCTGAATGTACTCTCATGTTATAAATTAATGTCCTAGTTATACTAAACCGTTAATAATATGTTTAAAAGTGAAATGTATGTGGTATCATGTAGGATCCAATATGCACCCTCCATGTCCGTAGAGCTTCTTCTATGCGATGTGTAGCTACTGTAGGTAGTTACTTGTCTGTCATATAAAACGTTCTTTAGTTTCTATTTTCACTATGACAATCGGTAATAATAATTAAAACTACGTTAACACAGTTTGGAGTACATTTCCCAATCCTTCATTTTTTGCACAATAACTCACTTTACAATTACTTACACGTATTGTTATGTAGGTCGTATATATTTCACAGTTTCACTTTAGTCCCTTTGTTCACCTGCTGTTACTCTCAGCTTCTTGCTATAAATTCACTGTTCGCTTCCAAATCATACAAATAAATAGTTTTCGCTTATATTCCGCCTTATACACGCGAGACGCATAAATGTATTGAAAGTCTTGCCACGCACATCCCACGATCCTCGACTCGCGAAACTACTAGAAAACGAATATTCGAGGAAAAAATCCTTAGAAAAATCTGGAAGACTCGCAGCTGACGCATCACGAATCGTTCAAAAAGCGCGATTTATATATAAAAAATCACTGCAGCCCGCTATTTCAAAATGACCAGTTATTCGAGAAATGTACCGACAATGTGGAAAATTTCACGAAATCTTGCCACATTGCTCCTACCTCAGAGCTGATATCTCCGAGCAGCTCCTATGTTTCCCGCCAGTCGTTACAGATGAACCACCAAAATGTTCCCTCTAGGCTGAAGTTGTAATCTGTAGACTACATTGTTAATCCGTTTCATCACCTGGTCGTCAAAAAAGATGTCCAATTTTGGCGACTTTCTTCTTGTATAGATCGGGCAGTACAGCCACACCAAGTCGCCCTCGTAAAATCCAGCGGAGTTGGCTATTCGGTCGTAGTGCATCCTCATCCTATTTCTGTCTAGTTTGAGGTAGTGTCAGTAGGTCGATCAATTCGCATACATAGTCCGTTCCCGAGTGTCAGTAACATGCGAAGTTCTCATTTCTAGAACTCCTGACAGCTTCAAATAAAACTCCATAAAATATGTGAACTACTGATATTCTCTCTTTCACTGCATGAGCCACCAATCCCTTTGATTGGAGAAAACTTGTCGACCGCCATTTTTTTTGTTTTATTAGGTTTGACAACCTGTCAATGAAACTCGTAAGTACGTAAGGAAAATCATGTTGCCAACATACTCGAGCTCACCCAGTAACTATCTGTGAGTAATACAGGCGTTAGTAACATCAATGTTTATTATCAACTAGTGTGAAATACGAAGATGATAATAAACAATTGCCAGTAGCGCAGTGTTACACTTATTTACAATGGAAAAGAATATGTTGTCATATTTCTACATTTTCAGTAAAATACTAACAAAGAGAAAAACATAATTATTTTACAAAACATTATCCTTATTAGTTTCTCAAGAAAGACTTATAGATGGTGCTGCGATCTGCGATATTTGCCCATGCAGGTCGTTGCTCAGATTTCACTTAGCACAGAACCCGCCCCATGTCATTGTCTTCGAGCTGCTCTCTCTTCAAAAAATCTTCATTTCAACCACAAACTTGGACGAATTCAGTCGAATCTCGTTGTTCAATCTTAGTTCAGAGGTTGTAGTTATGCGGGAAGAATCGACGAACCAGAACCGGCGGTAGAGTGTGTTTTGCCTTGGATGTTCCGATGTAAAGTTGTATTCCTGGATTCCCTGAATCCAGCGAGCAGTCCGTAATACCAGGTTGTGTAATCCCAGCAGCCAGGTGAGCAGAGTGGTCGGTCTCTGATTGAACGTTTGATCATAAAAGACCTTTGAAAATGTTTGAGGGCGCTCACGATAGCGAGATGATCCCTGCGGGTGACATATAAATCCTCTCCGTCTCGGATAATGTCCGGTTGAAGTAGCAGTTGCCTTAGTCTTCGGACATCACGACTCCGATTCCCTTATCAGCGTCGATGATGACCTTCCTCACTGGTATCGGGTACTCAAAACAGGGCCAGTGCATAGAGATTCTATCAGCCTTCAGAACAGGTTCAGTTTGGAGTATATATCGCACAGTCGAACGCCAAACACAACACACTATATTATGAAACTGTAGAAGATTTTCGGGCGGTTGGTCGTGGTCTTGAAACTTGAAGTTCCCCAACGTTTCGCTAGGAATTACGTCCGACATCCTCAAGCCAAACCTTGGGGATGCCGGACGTAGTTAAGGGTTCGTTGCAGTCGCATCTTGAATCGCGATTAAGAATCTTCTACTAGGCGATACTTCGAGAATCGAAAACCTCACTGCAACCCGTGAGCCCGTTCTAGTAACGGACCAACAATCTGGAATATTTCTCGAAACTCGAAAAAAATACCACTACCATATTTCAGACACGAAAATAGGCCAGTGTAGGCCCCTTTCGGTTCAGCTGGATAGGGCGAAATATAAAAGCAAAGACTGGCGTTCCTTTGGATGGTATTGGAGCATTTCTATAATTATACTGACTCAGCCACTCGAGAAATAAAGAATGATTCATTATAAAAATATATTAAGTTTCACCATATTGAAAATAACAATTTCATAAATGCATTTAAATTAAAGTAACGTAAAAAAAGCAATATACCTTAACATTTACTTTAGTCCCACATCAATATTCAGAGATTGTGATATTTCCCTCGCGAATCAGGATTACTTAAATGAAGTCCTGCAAAACTACAAACATTCTCGTAATATATTGAGTTTTTCAAACTCATTTCATAAAAT